>CM033647.1:156047197-156381865 GCA_019512145.1 Engystomops pustulosus | reverse complement strand
GCTCTTGTTCTGATCACTAGGGGCTCTTGTTCTGATCACTAGGGGCTTTTGTTCTGATCAATAATCATGTTTTCATGACAAAGCACTCCAATTGTAAATACTAAGCTCTACAATTGTAAAGATACAAAAATAATCAAACACATTACTCATTGAAAATTCCAACTATCCCGGAATCAGTGGAATGACACTTATTAAAGAATTAAAAGTCTTTGAATTGGTGAAGGAGGTTTCAAGCAACAATGGTCCAAGAAAGATGACAGTTTGCTGAAAACATTGTAACCTGAGTCCAGTGTAATGTGAAGGACCATGCTGGATGTATGTTACCTGTATATAAGGCACATATACACATACATGGTCCGTGGCTTGCTGCACTGTGCAGTTATACTCCCCTAGAGGCAACGCTACACTATGGTGTACACCAAACCAAATGTGGGGTTCTGTAGGTCCATAATCCAAATACCCAGGCAATTAGACTTTGCACATGGCTCTGCCTTGTGCCGGAGCTCCAGTGTGATGTTACATCTCATAGGATACACTGGAGACTCTGCACACAACACACAGATAGTATAGACAGGCAGTGTGATGTCACATCTCATAGGATACACTGGAGACTCTGCACACAGCACACAGATAGTATAGACAGGCAGTGTGATGTTACATCTCATAGGATACACTGGAGACTCTGCACACAGCACACAGATAGTCCCTAGTGATCAGAAACGAGAGCCCCCTAGTGATCAGAACGAGAGCCCTCTAGTGATCAGAACGAGAGCCCTAGTTGATCAGAACGAGAGCCCTAGTGATCAGAACGAGAGCCCCTATGATCAGAACGAGAGCCCCTAGTGATCAGAACGAGAGCCCCTAGTGATAAGAACGAGAGCCCCTAGTGATAAGAACGAGAGCCCCTAGTGATAAAACGAGAGCCCCTAGTGATAAAAACGAGAGCCCTAGTTGATAAAAACGAGAGCACCTAGTGATCGAAACGAGAGCACCTAGTGATCGAAACGAGAGCCCCTAGTGATCGAAACGAGAGCCCCTAGTGATCGAAACGAGAGCCCCTAGTGATCGAAGCGAGAGCCCCTAGTGGTCGGAACGAGAGCCCCTAGTGGTCGGAACAGGAGCCCCTAGTGGTCGAACGGACCCTGTGGTCAGAACAGGAGCCCCTAGTGGTCAGAACAGGAGCCCCTAGTGGTCAGAACAGGAGCGCCTTGTGGTCAGAACAGGAGCGCCTTGTGGTCAGAACGAGCCTTGTGGTCAGACTGGAGCCCGTAGTGATCAGAACAAATGTGCCTAGTTTGTCGGAATGAGAGGTCTGGTGATCAGAACGAGAGCGCCTAGTTGATCGGAGCGAGAGCGCCTTGTGGTCGGAACAAGTGCGCCTAGTGGTCGGACCGAAAGTGCCTTGAAGGTCGGAACGAGTGCGCCTAATGGTTGGAACTAAAGCTCCTAGTGGTCGGACGAGTGCGCCTAGTGGTCGGAACGAGACGTCTAGTGGTCATAAGCGGAGTGCTTACTCATCAGAATTACTCAGTATCCTTTACTGTAGATTTGTTCTGTTCATCCTACATCTGAGACAATTTCCACATGAGATTCCTACACTTATTCCCTTGTACATTGCATTTTGTGCACCTCGTTCCTCGGCTAATCTTATTTCCCTGATGGAGGGCAAAAAAGTTGTCCCATTGTCCCAGTAACAGTGGGGTCTTTGCTGGTAGATTGCACTACACCCATTAATAGATGTCAGCGGAGGTCTTCATACTGGCTTGTTTTCCATCGAGCCCCTTAAAGACTTATTTGCCAAACTTGTTGTATTGCAGTAACTTCTATTGGTCACAAGGTGGCGACAATTTGTTTTATAATTTGCTCCATAGGAAACTTTTAGGCACAGCCATTCTATAGATGCTTCTGTTTACCATGGACATGCGTGATAACATAACATACAGTATGTAACTTAACCCACACGGTGTGTACTAGACATGAACACGCACCTTTAAAGGCCCATTTATTCTCCACAATTATCACAATTTTCTTATTTCTAAGTAAATACAACGATATTTGTCCTGTAAAAAATCCTGCTGCGGCTCCTTGTAACCGCGTCGCTTCAGTACTTCTGGCTTCCGCACTCAGTCTATCAGACGTTCCCGAGGTGGTTCATAGCACCCTCTTCAGTCAAATAGTGACCCCTACATGGGAGGTAACCTTTGTTGACCATGGGACGTCGATTCATAATGGTCCCATGACCGACCTGACCTACTGGATGGAAAAACATTCTTTATTTTTCGCCTTACATAGATCTTAAAAGACTATCCTGTGTGTACCCCTTAACAATTGCCATGACTCCCTTGTGCCCCATCAATATACTATGACCTCAACACTCATAAAGACTATTCCTGTGTGTACCCCATAACCATAAGCTATGACGACCTTGTCCCCCCCCATGAATATACTATGACTCCCTCCCCCCCCTCCCGCCGTCACGAGAAAAAACAAACAAACTCTGAAAAGACTATTTTCTGTGTGTACCCTATGACAGCCTCTCGTTCTGATCACTAGGGGCTCTCGTTCTGATCACTAGGGGCTCTTGTTCTGATCACTAGGGGCTCTTGTTCTGATCACTAGGGGCTCTTATTCTTGATAGCCCGTAGGCACTTAGCCCCACTGCCTGCAAGTTCAGTCGTGAAAGTTAGCAAGGTTTTAGCAGGTGCAGGATGGCCCCTTTAAGAAAGTTTGTTTATCCCCCTGGGTACATGGGCTAAGTGACTGGGGGTGGGCTACAGGTGTGGGTGGTATTAAGGGGTTTGCAAAAGTGATAAAAGCAGGCTGCAAGTGTGAACTCACCCTCTTTCCTGCGAATCTTCCCACCCTCCCTTCCCTATATGTAATTATATCTAATGTCACAGCTGGCGGTTTTTTATCGCGTTTGTGACCTACATGCCCTCTAGAAGGCGGGCTCACAGGTGCCCGGGTTTATCGGTTATATTTAACAGTGCTACTCTACGAGTAGGAGTTACTTGTTATAAGTTAAATAAAGCTGTGGCCGACTCTCTAGTCGTCATACCACAAAGTTAAAGGTCAAAACGTGTCTGTGGTCTTTTCTGGCTGGGGACATTTGGGTGGGCTTATCTGGGTTTTGGGGGAAAGGATATGCAGGCAGTCACTAGGGGCTCTTGTTCTGATCACTAGGGGCTCTTGTTTTCATGACAAAGAACTCCAATTTTAAGTACTGAGCTCTACAATTCTGAAGATACAAAACTAATCAAACACATTGCTCAGGAGTGGTGGGAGCTACAAAGAATTTTCCAACTATCCCGGAATCAGTGGAATGGCGCTTATTAAAGGATTAAAAGTCTTTGAATTGGTGAAGGACGTTTCAAGCAACAATGGTCCAAGAAAGATGACAGTTTGCTGAAAACATTGTAACCTGAGGCCAGTGTAATGTGAAGGTCCATGCTGGATGTATGTTACCTGTATATAAGGCACATATATACACGTACATGGTCCGTGGCTTACTGCACTGTACAGCAAACCAAGTGGGGTTCTGTAGGTCCATAATCCAAATCCCCAGGCAATTAGACTTTGCACATGGCTCTGCCTTGTGCCGGAGCTCTCATCCTGATCCATCGCACAGCCCGGATTTAACACTTACCTGAAACACAAAAGAGAAGAAATACAGCGCAACACGACACAATCAATACCCGTAATGACTCTTCACATCTAACAAGTGTGTACGTTTCTCCGCCATGTAATGTGATATAGGTCCCCCCCCCCCCAGATGTGTGTGCTCTGCGTCCTCTCCTCCTTACATGTTGGCGGTCTTAGCAGTACGGGGTTAATTACAGTCTCTAAGGTGACATGATGTACATTATTATATTAGCTGCTCCCCTCCTTCCTCCACGGGGACACGGACTGGCTGGCTCTGACTGTCACATAGCCTCTCGCCCTCCCTGTCGCTCTCATTCTCCGCTCACCCCTCTTATTTCGCAGTTGGTCTGTCTCACACTCCTTACATCCAGACGTCTCTCTCTCTGCCAGCCTACAACTTAGTCTTGACTTTACCCTCTTGCCTCCTCTTCCTTATACATTACCTCTAGTGCACCCATCTGTATCCCTCTTTTCCTGGCTGCACCGCTCCCTCTCTCCTTCCCTTTATTCTTCCTTCTCTCCCTTCTCCTTCCTTCCATCTACATTGTATCTTTCGTATCATCCCATTGTAATCATTGTATCCATTCCTTCTGCCAACTTGTATCTTTCCTCGCTCCCTGACTTCATCCATCTCTTCCTCTCCTCCCTCCTTTCCATCTGATTTTCCTTTTCACCTCTTCTCTCCTTTACATTCTCCCTGGTTGAACTTCCTGCCATCATTTCACACCATCCTTAGCAGACTGAAGGAGAACCCCAGCATGGCAGAGGGAGGACATGCCCAGGAGAGATTAGGGGACGGACGGCTACCCAGCCTGCATGGGGTGGATGAGGAAGAAGAGATGAGAGCTGGCATTTCTACTATGGCTCAGTTTAAAGACCCTGCACTGGGAAATGCAGACAACCTGCTGCCACTTTATATGAAGAAGCAGCTGTCTTATAGGTGAGTGACGACCCTTACTATACATGAGGCACCTGGATTTAGTACCTGATCCACTCTATAAGTGACAACCCGATCTGATAACATTAGGATTTCTACTTTATACATGACAATCACTATATATTAATCATAAATCAGGAAACCAAACGCTGTATAGAGATGTAGTAGAGCCGATTTTGTTACATCAAGGTGTCGTGACATCAATCTGTGATTGTATAATGTAGTGTAGGTCAGGCTGGTCATATATATAGCACAATGGTTGCTACTCGCAGGGTGCGTTCACACGTTCAATTTTGCAGTTTTTGAAGCCAAAAGCAGGTGTGAGAATATATCACAGAGAGAAGCTGTTCCCCAATTTTTTTTTACTCCTGCAGCAAAAACTGCATCTAAAAAACTGAACATGTGAACGCACCCTTATTCTATGGGGGTGGGTAAAGGTTAATGCCAGCGGTAGCTCTAACCAATCAAGGTCCCCTAGGAATTGCCATTTATATAGCGACGGCTGCTGCTAAACTACATCTCCCACTATGTCCTGCTTGGAGTAGTAGCTTTGCAATGGAACGAGACCCCCAAATTATAGACCACTGCTCTATATAGATTATATATTATAATATATATTACTCATTGAAATCCATGGCTTCTGGTAATAAACATCTAACAATGTACAATGAACGCAGCGTCAGCCCTGCTACATCTGTCTTTATCCATTATAGTGCTTGTTTGTCTTTCATATAAAATTTTCATCCATTCCAGTCTATATGAATGATGATCCCTATTCTTATCTCATGTCATACTGGTCTGGTTTTTGGTTTCACCGGTCAATGCAAAATCTGCATATTTCATAATGTACTTTGTAATAAATATGACATATAGAGAATGACCATTCTCTAGTCTTGAACTCAGGCTAGTTATTTATTCATGCCGCCTGGGGCAATCAAACTGCAGCGCGCCGTGACAGCCAAGTGGGTATAACCATCTTAAATATACATGCCCTATATGCCCCATAGATGCCACTGCACACAGACTGTGATTAAATGCAGGGATGGGCTATTTTGCACAAATAGCCAATAGTGCCCCCTATAGTCTCAATAAGGTGGCTATAAGTTGCTATAAGGCAGCAAAGAATCGGAGGACCTCCATTATTAAAACTAATTTTTCCATATCGGCTCACGGACTCCTCTTAAAGGAGCATATGGGTGCTCTGCTGGGTGCTGCATTGTGCAGGTAAATGCCAGAAGTATTGAAACGCCTAATATGTTACGGTAGGGATAAACCATATGGGCGGCATACAATACTCCATAGAATTGCGATAAATATAGCCTAAAGTCATGACAATACTCTCCATTGTGCATCACCACCTGACACATGTCGTGATGGACATACAATACTATAGGGGTTGCTACATAGATTCAAGGGCACTTAGAATTTTCTCTATAGCCCCCACAGTTGCTGTGATGTTATATATACATTTCAATCCTCTCCACTGTCAGAGAGGAGGTGCTGGAGAGGAGGAGGAGGAGTGGGCTTGTTTTATGATAATCTCCTCTAATGCTGAGACACTGAAGATTATCATAACACACGCCCCCTCATCTGCTCCTGCACCTCCTCTCTGACAGTGGAGAGGATTACATTGGATAGATACTAGGGATGATATCTAGAAAGAAAATTCAAAGTCCCCCTGAGTCTGTAAAGTATTCTATAAATAGAATATATATATATATACACACACAGTATATATGTGTGTGTGTGTGTGAAATATTTAGTGTCAATGTATAGCTTTCCATCTAAGCAGTTTCTCCTTATTTAACATGGCAAATCAGCTCCCTGGGAAATAAGCAATGCCAATTAGATGTCATCTAGGAGGCAGAAGCAGACATTAAGATTTATATATCCACTGTAAAAGTCTGTATCTGAAAGGGCTTTTCATATATCCAAACGACAAAGGACAAGGGCCCCAAATCAACTCTCCACGTGGAGAATCTCCTGAATTGACTTCAGTTATGATTCAAGGACCGTTAAAGGGTTGGCCATTGACCTTTATAAAGCTCAAAGTCCAGCAGAACTTTCATGTAGCCAAACAACGAAGAGCTAAAGAGATCCAGAACAACTCTCTATATACGGAAAACATCCTGACTTGACTTTGGTCATGATTTAAGGCCAATTAAAGGGTTGGCCATTGACTTTTATAAAAGTCAAAGTCCAATAGAACTTTCATGTGGCCAAACAACGAAAGACAACAGCTCCAGAACAACTCTCTACAGCATATGGAGAACATCCTGACTTGACTTTGGTCATGATTCAAGGCAACAGTTATGATTCAAGGCATGTTAAAGGGTTGGACATTGACTTTTATAAAAGTCGAAGTCCAACAGAACTTTCATGTAGCCAAACAACAAAGGACTAAAGCTCCAGAACAACTCTCTATATACTGAGAACATCCTGACTTCACTTTGGTCATGGTTTAAGGCCATTTAAAGGGTTGGCCATTGACTTTTATAAAAGTCAATGATCAACAGGACTTATTAAATAGATAAACAAGAAGGACAACAGCTCAAGAACAACTCTCTATATGGAGAACAGCGGCGCGTTCTCTGCGGTGGATTCAGGTCCGGCCGGGATTCACTAAGGTAGTTCCTCCGACGTCCACCAGGTGGCGCTGCTGCACTGAAGTTCCCCGAGGCCCGCCGGAATGCACTGAAGTTCACCTGCCTATTCCTGGTGAAGGTAAGCGCGAGTCCCGCGACCCTTTTTTTTTTTTTTTTTTTTAATGCAGCGGTTTTTCCGAATCTGTCGGGTTTTTGTTCGGCCAAGCCCCCCGATTTTCGTCGCGTGCATGCCATTCGCCACAATCCCGGGGCAATTCAGGGAAAATCGGCACAAATCGGAAATATTAGGGTAACACGTCAGGAAAACGCGAATCGGGCCCTTAGTAAATGGCCCCCATTGACTTTTATAAAAGTCAAAGTCCAACAGAACTTTCATGTAGCCAAACAAGAAGGACAACAGCTCCAGAACAACGTTCTATACAGAGAATATCCTGTCTTGACTTTGGTCATGATTTAAGGCATGATACAGGGTTGGGCATTGACCTTTATAGGAGCTAAGCTTTCTTAGCTACTAGATTCACATATCCTGGACAAGTCAAAGCGGCTTCTTTGGGACCCACTCGCTCAGCGACATTTGCATTGGTCATGGCTTTACAAGTAGGTTTCCTATACTCTGCTTTGAGCAGTTAAAGGGTGTGAACGCTCTCTCTGCATGGATACATCCACACAATGCTGCTTACATGACTGTGTACACAAACTTCGGGGACTATTCTTTAACTAGAAAGGCTTATAAGCACAATGCCAGATTGACTTGGCTTTGCCAGGCTCCTGCCGTGTTAATAACCTGTAAGTGTGCTTAACATCATTGTATAGCCCCTGCTGCGAGTGGCACTATTACCCCGAGTCATGTGCCCCGCTGAAAGCCGCATTCAGATCTGCATCTCCAAGGAAAAGTTATGTGTCAATTACCAAACAGCAATCAGGTCTTAAAGGGATTATATATAAAGGAACGCCTCTTTTATTTTACAGCTGCCCGTAAGTAGTCGTTTGGTGTAGAACCTACCATAGTGATTGTGATTGATAGCTATAAATTATCTCACCCTCAAACCAAATACATGAAACAAAATGCATGGAACTAAAATTTTCGGGGAGAATATTATTGCAACCAGTATGTAGCCATCACAGCTGTCATGCCACGAAATAGTAGACCTACCTAGTTAATCATTAACATGGGGATAGTAGATGTTTACCTTGATAGGTTATCATCTCTGAGGATGAGAATGGACCCATTGCTTGTCACTATACAGACAGTGGCATAACTAGGAGAGACGAGGCCCCCTAGAAGGCTTCTGCATGGGGCCCCCTTCCCACTTATAAAATATACATATTAGAGTTACAATCACATATACACATGCGAGTTACAACCACATATAAATACACTCATGTGCACACACAGCATATACACACACATACAGTGCCATATGCAACATACACACATACAGTGTGTACAGACGCAATATACACATCACAGATACTGCATATATACATCACAGTATATGTCATATACATATTATGCTGGACAATGTGCAGTACAATATAGATATAATGGTGCACATCCTCCATTCTTTATTGTGTCACGTCGGATGACGGGGCCCCCTGACACTGCGGGCCCCATAGCGGCTGCTATCGCTGTAGTTACGCCCCTGTATACAGAACTACTCCTTTGCAACTCCATTGTGGAGAACATTAGGTGTGGGATGTCCTTTAAGGCACATAATTTACACTGCTACCACCCCCATAACTTTTGATTGGAAGATGACATAATTGTGCCATTACTTCCAATCAACCGGGTACCTTATTCCCATTAATCACATACCAAACTCGGGGTGTCTTAGCCTAATATCAGGGGTGTTCTGCTATTAGCCAGAAAAACACACATGAAAAAACAATTCTGGCTAATTTGGGAGTGTGCCTCCCTTTTTCAAGATACGGCAACACAAATGTGTTCTATTAGCTGACTTCCCCTGGAGTTAACATTCCGATTCTCGCTCCAGGAGTGTATGTAGACACCATAACTGCCCTGTGTAACTGGGGACCCATAATTATAAATTATGCCCCAGTTATGGACAGCTATGATATTCCCCATTGTCTAAGTTTTGTCTGAGATCTGCCCACTCTTCCTAGGTCGCCATCTAGAGTGTTCTTCTTATTTGACTCCATACTTTGCTTGTTTCTCAGATCATAGTTGGTATCCTGATCTTTGACTCTTGTTCAGACTACTCTACCGTTTTGTGATTTTGTACCGCATTTGCTCTCTTTGTTGTGACCTGGCTCTGGCGACTGTCCTTATCTATTTGTACTGTTTTGTCTTTGAATTCATGTTTTGTGAGGGACCGTCGACCAGTGACTGGCCACCGCCTTGGGTGGTTTATGTAAGTAGGTAGGGTCAGATTGTTCAGTTCACAATTAGGGCTTACAGTCTTACTCGTTTTCCCCTCATTTAAGCTAGTCTGCATGTTTACGGAGAGGATTACGGCTAAGAACATAAAGTTTAAGGGCAATGGGCATAACTTTTGGTTAGGCACGGGTATCCAAGACCATCTTGCAACCCGGGACTTTCTTGATCATTGTCAGTTATCTGGAACTTTTTGTCCCATAAGGAAACATTGCTCATCACTTCCAGTAACCCCACATCTTACGCCTGGTATAACATGGGCAAAATATGTCATGCAGCCCTAGCAGAGAGCTGCCGTGATAATGGATAAATGAGGTTCATCAGATGGCGTGGAGAGACTACTTCATCTACTGTATGAACAGCTTTAGGATGGAGTAAGAGCGGGCTGATGTGTTTTCCTTATGTCGCTTATCTTGTATCCTAGATATGAGGTCTGGGCAGTCTGTCAGTAATCTAATTCATTATCTGCCTCAAAAGGACAAGTGCAATGTTTGCTTTCTCCTTCCCTGCATCCAGGGTGATTCCTAGTGGCTCAGCTCAACCTTTGAATGTCATAAATGCATATTAAAGAAGCTCTCCGGCTTATTGATTTCACTTCATAATGCAATATGATCTATTGTGCATGCCTAATATACTTGGCATGTCAAATATGGGTTGTGTCCTATATTTGTTCCTTCTTCCTGCATGATAGGGTTTTTCCAAAACAGAGGAGCAGAGTCTCAGTGTATCCCATATGATGCAGCTGCACTGTTTCACCTGCCTCCTGCTTGTACTAGGTTTATCCCTGTCAACGCTTACAAGCAGGAGGCAGGGGGAAGCATTTAAAAGAGGGATCTCATAGGATACACTGGAGAATCTGCTAATAGTATATACCAGTGATGGCGAACCTTTTAGAGGCCGAGTGCCCAAACTGCAACCCAAAACCCTGCTTATTTATCACAAGGTGCCAACCGAAAATTAAAGCAGTAACTTATTGCTCCCTGTTGAACAACTTTCAATCATATTGGCCTCCTGAGGACAGCAACACAGTAGAAAGATAGGAAATTTGCATAATTTTAGCTTCTTTCCAGTGTCCCTCTGTACACAGAGAATCATGGGGCCAGCAGGAGCTCCTCCAAAAATAATTTGACCCTGTCTATTCATTCTCCCTCTTCCTACAGTCCCAAGTAGCGAAGTAAGTATCAAAATATGACTGAAAGCAGCATGTTTTAAGTTGCTTGATACTGCAGGAAGATTCTTTGGGTCCTGTCTGGTGTGCTGGGGCTGGCTCAGGTGCCCACAGAAAGGGCTCTGAGTGCCACTTCTGGCACCCGTGCCATAGGTTCGCCACCACTGGTATATACTAACAGTTGAAGCCATATCATAGGATACACTGGAGATCCTGCACACAGCACTCACAGACAGTATAGACGGGCAGTGTGAAGCCGTATATCATAGGATACACTGGAGTCTCTGCACACAGCACACAGATAGTATAGACAGGCAGTGTGATGTTACCGTCCTCCTCCTCCTCCAAACCCCTCTGTCCTCCTCCTCCAGGCTCCTCTGTCCTCCTCCTCCTCCTCCAAACCCCTCTGTCCTCCTCCTCCAGACTCCTCTGTCCTCTTCTTTCTAGCTCCTCTGTCCTCCTCCTCCTCCAGACCCCTCTGTCCACCAGAACTGAGGGTGCAGGGTGTATCATCTTATTCCCTGAATCCTGCTAGGATTTGCCTGTAGATGCAGCAGTGTAAAACCTGAGGAGGCTGAAGCCCTCACACAAGCACTGGGGCCCCTCCAAACAGGTGATAAGCGGAGATCTGAACGCCCCCCACTTATCTGTTATTGATGACATAAGTCTTCAGTATAATCCAAAAAATGATTCAAATGAAATCTGTGACCCAGACTCTAAATTGTATATTAATGGCAAATAGTTGCCATTCCACAGAAGAGGCTTCTACATTGTAACATCTTATTACTCTATTGGTTATTATTGCTATTACTTTATGTTGTGTATGATTGGCGCCTGAGCCCCCACCTGCGTCCGCGCGCCCCCCCTCCTCTCCCGCAGCAGATGCGCCGTGCCCGCAGCCTCTTTTCCTGTTACATTAGTGTTTAATTAAAGCAAACAACTCATTGCAGGCGTTTAGCTTCTCTGCGAAACGTAATGAAGATTTATTCTGGGAGTGACCTTCACCGTATTAACCGAAACCGTAATCAGCAGAATTAATAAAATAATCAAATTATACACAGCCTCATAAATCACGGCCGAGCCGCGCTGTCAGGGCCCCCGCTATTAATGGGGCCTATTGTTTTGCAGCTGTATTAAAAATTACTACTGCTGATTCTTGCTTTGATAGAAGCTGAAATGGCATTTAAAGGCTGCGCAGGGCGGGACGGCCCGGGACGCACATTTTCACAACTCTTAATTTTGCCGTAATATGATTTGAAGTCAAGGGGGCAAAGTTGAAGCCGAGTGCATCCTGCGAGCGTCTGTCAGCAGAACTCTGCTCATTGCCGGTGACAGGAGCAAGTTAATTAGAGGGAGGAATATCACGAAAACCGCCTTCCGTCCGGGGGTTAATGGGTCGTTGCCTGCTACACTGCGGCCGGATCCCTCCTATACTATGAATGCCCATACGGAGTCATCCCCACCGGCGCCCCCTGATAACCATCACTTGTTCTTCACGTCTGCAGAGCGTTACACGATTGTGCTGTCAGCGCGATGTCCTGCTCCAACATCCAGGAGCACCCAAGCATCGCGGCCAAAGCATCGGAGCACCCGAGCAGCGCGGCCAAAGCTTACAGGATACATCACATGTCACCTGGTTAAAAATACTTAATACAGGAGGTCCCCTACACCCAACTTACAGACAACCCCTAGTTACATACGGACCCCTCTGCCCACTGTGACCTCTGGTGAAGCTCCCTGGATAATTTACTATAGTCCCACACTGCAATGATCAGCTGTAAGGAGTCTGTAATGAAGCTTTATTGATAATCCTTGGTCCCATTACAGCAAAAAATTTGGAAAATCCAATTGTCACTGGGGCAAAAAAAATATTTTGTCTGCAGCTGCAATTATAAAATATACAGTTTTGACTTGCATACAAATTCAACTTAAGAACAAACCTATGGAACCCTATCTTGTATATAACCCGGGGACTGCCTGTATTACATTTTATTGTCAATGACCACGTAGGTTGAATTACCGGTAGTTTTTTCACTTTGATTTCAAAACATGGAGCTTCTATGGAAAAATCCTATAAATTTGGCATCACTGGGACGTGTTACACTTATGAGCATTCAGGAGTAGCCAGAGGCTAAAATACAATGTAAACCTGATAACTAATAATATGCTGGTTCTCTGTTTGGTCCCCCCTTAATTTGTTAGTTTTCTGCAGCCTAGTGTCCAATGTGTCCACTAGCAATATCATAGGATACACTGGAGACTCTGCACACAGATAGTATAGACAGGCAGTGTGATGTTACATCTCATAGGATACACTGGAGACTCTGCACACAGATAGTATAGACAGGCAGTGTGATGTTACATCTCATAGGATACACTGGAGACTCTGCACACAGCACACACAGATAGTATAGACAGGCAGTGTGATGTTACATCTCATAGGATACACTGGAGGCTCTGCACACAGCACACACAGATAGTATAGACAGGCAGTGTGATGTCACGTCTCATAGGATACACTGGAGACTCTGCACACAGCACACAGATAGTATAGACAGGCAGTGTAATTTCCTCTATGACATGTTGATGACAATCTCCTGATGGTTTGTACATATTATGTGTCCTGTGCGATGCTGGATACAATGTATTACACATCTGCTCTCTCCTCAGGTCTTTGTATCCTATAACTTTCTTTGTCTTTCTCCCTGTAGGATGAGCGCAGTGTTTGGGGGGATCTACTGTCTGCATCACTCGCTGCGGGGTCTGCTGGTGGACGCCCAGTCTTCAGAGTAAGACTCCTTTCCCTTTAACCTTCTTATATTTACTGACAAAGAGCAGAAGAAAAATGCTGCCGCAGATTAAGTGAAAAGGAGAAAAAAAAAAAAAAAAACCTTGAAAGAGCCGGCGGTATTAATGACATATCAGCCTTGATTAAAAGTAATCTGTGTATTGGTGGCGCACAATGAGGGACGTGGCCCCTCGCTATAGAGAATAGATGAATGTTCCCCAGTGATATTACTGCAGCTCCTGATCATCCAGGCTCGGAAGACAAATCACGGGAGCGGGGAGGGGGCGATGACTGATGTTAGTTTTTCTTCTGGCCTTAGCAGTCTAATTGATTTTCATCAGATGACACAAAGCTCCTGTTATTGCGGGTTTTTTTTTTTTCCCCGTGGAGCGCACCTAAAGACTCATCAGATTAATCTTTGCTGATAATGTGTGTCACTCCGAGAGAAAAGACTGTAATGAGTTCTGGGGAGATTGTTGTCATAAAGCAGCCTGCCCTTTCTATCCCTGAAGGTTGACTTAACCCCTGGCGCCCCAGGACCCTTACCCCGAACCTCACTGTCATCCGGGATCTGATACTCATCTTACTCTACGTCTTATGCTCTAGTCACTTCCAGAGCTGTATTTTCTTTCGTGAAGATCAGAACTTGAGCAAAGTTTGAAACTTAAGTTTACATTGTTACAGGTAACTATTCAGTTACATCCCGTCTTATACTCTAGTCACTACCAGAGCTGTATTCCCCATAGTGCGGCTTATAATAACAATAGTGAGAGTAAGATTCTATGGTGTCATGGTGAATACACTGTATACTCCATGAGAGATGGGGGATACGCTGTATACTCTAGGGGAGATGGGAGATATGCTGTATACTCTAGGAGAGATGGGGGATACGCTGTATACTCTAGAAGAGATGGGGGGTTACACTGTATACTATAGGAGAGATGGGGGATACACTGTATACTCTAGGAGAGATGGGGGGGATACGCTGTATACTCTAGGAGAGATAGGGGGGATACACTGTATACTCTAGGAGAGATGGGAGACACGCTGTATACTCTAGGAGAGATGGGGGATACGCTGTATACTCTAGGCAGATAGTATAGACAGGCAGTGTGATGTTACATCTCATAGGATACACTGGAGACTCTGCACACAGCACAAACAGATAGTATAGACAGGCAGTGTGGATATATATATATATGGCTATGGTCCTATATTTATGCATGGTCAGTGGGCGTGGCTAAACCTCAAGGGACAAAATATGAGGATGGCAAGCGAAATTTGGAGAGCGCTGTAATTTGAAGATTCCGCATAGGGAGGGGGAAATTAATTTGGGGAGTGAGATGGAAGTGGTAAAGAAGATATCTCCACCCTGGTCTAATTCTTCCATCTGTGTGAAGAAGCTGATTTGCATAAACAAATAAAGTTTTGGAATAGTTGTGAGCTGATGAATAAGGTACGGGTTTAACAGGAGCTGACAGGTTCCCTATAAGCACTCTCCTAGGCAATGACAAGTACTGATAATTTTGGGAACCCATTTTTGTACTCCTTCATATTAGGTCTGTTATGTGCTTTGCTAATCTTAATCCATTATCAGTCACATAAAGGTCACATACGTTGCTATAATCAAGATAAAAAAAAATTAGATAATTAACACATTGATGTATTATAGAGTATTATATAAGTGGATATCATACATAACATTGTTTCCAGTTAGCAAGCGCGCTTCCTACCATAAGATAAGCAGGAAACAGACAATGTAAGCAAAGTCCATTGTTCTTTATGACAAATTAGAATCTGTTTTTTTTTTTAAGGTTTTTAGCTTTACAGAATCCAAACCTAGAAGTGATGTGTCATAAAAATGTTAATTATTCTAGAGGATGTATGACAGCATTACTGATACATGTTGGTGCATGTTTTGAGAGAACGCCTTTGCGTGGGGCTTGCTGTACCAAATCTAGTTAGAATTGGAGATAATATGCCTAGTAGTTTTTTTGTAGCCACTGCCAAGGTAACTTTTGCACAAACTTTTCATATAATATCAGAGGAAAGGGTTTCCTTCTCCATCTACTTGGCTCCTCTCATGTTCTCTTCCTGAGGAATTGACTTTCATGCTGAAATTTCAGCTGAATTTTGTCTCAACTCCAAACCTTCGTTGCAGAGAAAGAGGGACAAAAGATGCAATGCCATAGAATTTTTTATTTTTTTTGCTCTAAACCACACAGTATAATTTCCCCTTAGTGCCCTCCATCTCCCCCCTTACATTATGTTCCCCCAGCTCCCTGTCACATTGTAGCTACTCTGATATTGTGCCGCCCCAGCAGCTTTCCCTCTTATTTTATCCCACCCCCCAGTAGCTCCCCATCTTATTGTGCCCCCCAGCATCTCCCCATCTTATTTTACCCCCCAAAGCAGCTCCTCCTCTTATTGTGCCCTCCAAGCAGTTTTCCCTCTTATTGTGCCCTCCAAGCAGTTTTCCCTCTTATTGTGCCCACCCAAGCAGCTCAGCCTCTTATTTAACCCCCCAAGCAGCTCCCCCTCGTATTGTGCCCCCCAGCAGCTTCAAATTGTATTGTGCCTCACAAGCATAAAATAAACACATATACTCGACTTTCCAGTTTCCCTACAGCAGCTCCTCTCTCCTCTGCTCCTGCTGTGTCTAGCTATCTCAGGCAGATGACATCATCACATGGCACCTGCTGGCTCTGGTACACACATAGTAGAAGCACACACACAGGGATAATGCAGGAAGCTGCCGGCTCTCTGCACCATCACTGTAATCACCTCTGTTAGTGTCCGGAAGATGCCGACAGAGTTGATGTCCCGACATATACCTCCAACTGGGCGGGACAGAGGCAAAAAACTTGGACTGTCCTCTGGTATGATGTCTTGCTAGCAAAATGGACAGAAGCTCATCAAGGTGTCACAGAGATTACATTGAAGTTTTGTGGAGAGGGAAAGGGCAGAAGTGGGTCACAGCAGCTAGGTGGAACCGAACACAACTCACGCAGAGCCTGCAGAGGGGTAAACTGCTAAAAAAATGTAAAGAAATTCTATATATTATACCATGTTAACTGACATAGTAAAAGAGAGGATTCCTTTAACTCGTATTTTGGGGTAAGTGAATAGAAAATTTTGAGTACAAGATCACAAGTCACAACATGAAAAAATTGTTCATGTAGTGAAAAATTATTAGACGCTTTATTATCTCACTATTGTACCACAACAGCATTGATCGGGAGCCCGGGACAGCATGGAAGTGCTCTACCAAAATCACAGCCCATTGATTTCTATTCTACATCACCACCCATCATTCTGTACTTGTTCCATTCTTACATTTGTAACAAATGGTTTATTATTTGGCCGATGCTTTTGTGTTTTCTATTTTTAGGGAGAAAACATAAGCAGAACAGCGCCTGCAGGTGATGCCTGGTAATGGAGCTCATCACTTGCTTTTAAGTTAAAATGGTTAAAAAAAAAAAAACTTGATTATTTCCTGATTACATAAACATAGATGTTAGAGCTCAGAATTAGTGCTTAATTATCCTATCCAAACATAGTGATTGACAGGGAGAGTCCTGATTACCCCACCCACACACAGTGATTGACAGTGAAAGTCCTGATTACCCCACCCACACACAGTGATTGACAGTGAGAGTCCTGATTACTTTGCCCACTCACAGTGATTAACAGTGAAAGTCCTGATTACTCCACCTACACACAGTGATTGACAGTGAGAGTCCTGATTACCCCACCCACACACAGTGATTGACAGTGAGAGTCCTGATTACCCACCCACACACAGTGATTGATAGGGAGAGTCCTGCTTACTCTGCCTACACACAGTGATTGACAGGGAGAGTCCTGATTACTCCGCCTACACACAGTGATTGACAGTGAGAGTCCTGATTAATCCACCCACACACAGTGATTGACAGGGAGAGTCCAGATTACTCCACCTACACACAGTGATTGACAGGGAGAGTCCAGATTACTCCACCTACACACAGTGATTGACAGGGAGAGTCCAGATTACTCCACCTACACACAGTGATTGACAGTGGAAGTCCTGATTACTCCGCCTACACACAGTGATTGACAGTGAGAGTCCTGATTAATCCACCGACACACAGTGATTGACAGGGAGAGTCCTGATTACTCCGCCTACACAGTGATTGACAGGGAGAGTCCTGATTACTCCACCTACACACAGTGATTGGCTGTCCGAGTCCTGATTACTCTGCCCACACATAAATAAAATCAAAACACACTCTTTCCTCTCTGCACCTTCGTCATCTTGATCCAGAAACTGCAGGTCAGGAGCGTGACCAAGTGACAGGACTGCGTGCGCAGAGTCATCTCCGACCACCTTTCACCCAAGCTTATAAGCTCAAGTGCTCCGCTGCATCAAGTCAAGGGAGGAAGGCGGCTCACTTTCCTGATTTGCCCCGGCTCAATGAGCCGGTTGCTATTTTAACAACCGGGTTTGCCCGAGCCGGATGGATCCGATATTACTCATATTGTCCTGGCATGACATGATGTTGACTTATAGACTCACCTTATCAGCAGCAGCTGCCGCTTATAACAACCACATCTCACATGTAAACGCGCTCCCATTGTTGCCGCTTTTAAGAGCTTTTGGGAAACAAAGGCTGTCAAATCCTCCATATTGTTCCGTCTCATTATGTTATCACACGTGTAATAGCTTCCCAACCATTTCTTTTCAAATTTTCAAAGCAAAATCCACACAACATACAAAGCTCAGTTTTTCGGATAAAGATTTATTTGCATTCTATAAAAAAAAACAAAAAAGAAAATGACTCACCTCTAGTGAGCAACCAACAACAAAAATATCAGGTCTAAGGCTTATTAATATACGCATAAGGCAAGTATAAATGGACAACCCCTTTAAGGAGGTCATTCAGTATGAAGTCTTGCTGGCAACGGTGGATAAGTTAATGTTCTTTCTGCCGTCCCCTATTGGAGGTAGTTACCTAAAAGTTTAAAACAACAATAGGGCGTTGGCCTAAGTTTTACCGACACTTATTAACAGACTAGTGGTCCCTCAGGATAGAGCAGGAGAATTGACAGATTTAGCTCCATATGGAGACGGCACAAGAAGTAAAAAGTGCTCACCTCGCTACTGCTCCTGGCTCCCGCTTTGTAACAGGACTTCTAGTTATTAGCCTGTGCACTACCGGAAGTTAAAGAGAATGTGGGGAGGGGGAGACACCAGACTCGTCTGATCCAACGAGTGAAATTCTCAAGTCAGGGGACGACAAAGGAAATTATGTTCCCTGGAAAATAGAGATCATTGGATGAGGAAGTTGCAATAACTCCCCATGGAACTTTCAGTTGGGTGCCAAAAACGAGTAGTTCCGTATCTAGGAACTGGACTCCAGAGCGGAGGTAAGCATGTGCAGTTTTTTTTATTTGTTACCATGGCCCTCTGGGAATTTTCCATATTCATGGAAAACCCCATTAAGCCATCAATGGCATTAAGGCATCGGTGGCAGTCCCATAACTATGGAATATAGGCTTGTACTTCTCCATTCATAAGAGGACATGGAAACTCACAATATGGGACCCAGTGGCCAAATCCCCCTTTTACATCTTGTCCCCTAACTTGAGACTAGGGAATAACTCAACAAATCTGCACAATTGCTAAAAAGAGAGCCCAGTACCACAACTCTTCATAAAGCAAGTGACATCAGTGGGTCCAATGATGGCGAAACCTTCAGACTTCAGAGTGCCATTTTTTTCCTTCCGCTTGGCCCCCATAGGTTTTCAAAAAAATCCTGGAAAACCCCTTTAAAGAGTATATGAGTTGATTTTTTTGCTATTTGTGCCCATGTCAATAAGGTGATCAGCAGCTGTAACAAACAGAGAAAAGGAACTTTTCAAGGACTGGAGTGAGGATCCAAATTTCTACCATTATTCCATTTTGAAATATGTCTAACTTCCCCTTTAAGCAGGATCAACTTTAGTAGCATTGGATACATTTTTAATATTTGTCTTTTTTTGGCTTTGTTTTCTGATCCGATGTGTATTTCTTGAGATATTCCCATTTTTGAACATTTTTATTTTACCCATTTTGATTTTCGGTGATCGCAGCGCCTTCGGACAATGAGAATGCCTCGGATTGTAGATTGTATCAATGTAGCTTTTCCTGCGGAATCCTAATCTGTAATAAAAAACCGAGAGTTCCTATTTAAGATTCTAAAGTTGCCCAAACCCCCAGGGGTTGAGGTAGGGGGCCTTGTTTGGTATCATTGGATAGATTTTTCAAAAATATTAGAATTTTTAAACTTTTTCGATCCAATGTGTATTTCGCAATACACCGTCCCAACCTATTTGTTACACCCTGTATATCTATCGCCACCTGTATCGTCTCCATCTTCTAACCTGCTTTTAGTCGGGCTCTAATCAGCCTGAGCTCTTACTTTCTGCTCTCAAAGGCATCGCGCTAATGAATTATGTTTATCAAGCAGCTAAATATAAATCTGGAAGCCGCGCAGCTGACCTGTCATTTAAATGCCAACAGGAGGGAGAGACGAACATTGTGTACCCAATTAATGAAGAGAGAGACCGAAAAAGGGGCACTGGAGGAGGTCCACTATTCAAGTGTTAATTGTAAGAACTGGGTACTATGTATACCAAGTATAACGGAGGTGGATCGCATTAACGCAGGTTGCTGAGAGATCTCTCTAACTCTGTTCATAGGCGTCATTGCTTCAAAAACTTTACATAAATCAATAGGACAAATACATGTAAGACAAACAAATATAAGTAAAACAGCTCCTTCTCCATCTATCAGGCTCCTTTCCTTCTCCTCCCGCTCACTGGTACTGAAGTGTGTTCAGAAACAACTACGGTTTTAATTTCGTTGAGAGATCAGGTTACTTGCTTCCTATGATAGTCTATAAGGACTGAAGGGCTGAAGAGGAAGCAGCCAATTTGTGAGGACTTATTCAGATTTGCAAGGCCAGATCACATCCTTATCCAATTTAACCAGACCTATATATGACATGATATTGCCATTTTTCTAAAAAGTTCATTTCATTTTTAGTAATGGGGTAGTCACCTAAAATTGACCCAAGCCATAGAGAGATTAGCCACCAGGAGGATTTCCTATTTTTGTGAGTCTCTCTGAGTTAGGAGGTGGGTGGCGGTGGCAAAATGTTTTACTGCTGCACTGCCCAGTATTGCTGAGTAATGTCCTCCATGCTGCTACTGCTGTGTGAGTGTGAAAGACAGAGATAGGGGAATTAGATCTTCTCCTGTGTCTCCGTGCGGTGTATGGGAGACATCATGGAAGCCAGTCTCCACCAACTGGAGAAGAAGTGGTAGTTAGACATAAGACAAACCTTGTGTAAAATACACATTACAAGTCATATAAATGGTCAAAAAATGTGCTACATCTCATCTACAACAAAATTATTATTTTATTACTGGAATTGTGCTGCTGGAAAGCCATGGCTATGTTTTGGGTAGTTATAGAGAAGAACTGTTGAATAACTTTGGCCAAAATTAGGGTCCTCTCAAACATATTGGGGCCACCTCCTGGTATGGTTGACACCATATTGGTAACTCATATTTTGCTCCTTCCTATGCAGAAAAATATTAGACATTAGGTCTGTTTGATATAATTTTGGTCAAGTTAGGCTATGTAAATATTCACAAGAAGAATGTTGGGTCCTTGGTCTCTACTCTTCACAAATAGACCAAGTGGTGACCAAGTCTAGGGAAGTACTTGTCATTGGGTTTGGGGAGGGGTGAACCTAAACTATCTGTTGCCCGAGGCGAGAAAGGATCCTTCACTGCCCCATTCAGTAGTAATATATCAAGATATTTTTTAGTACGTGGGTTCTCCTTGCTGAAATCGAGTGTAGAGAGAAAGAACTGTCCTGCTTTGTAGTAGGTGACTGCGCCCCTAAAGCTGCATGTTGTGCTGCCTGAGGCAAGAGGCTCCACTCGCCTCATGGTTGATGTTCCAGATTTGATCCCAAGTATAAGGCATTCTTGAGTCTCCCCAAAACCATAATCATAAGTACGATAAGTATCATAAGTACAATTACATTTGGAATTAGGATCATAGTGCTACAGAACAACAAGGCCAACTATTATTCCATTGTGTCGGAAAACATATTCTGTCTGTTCCCGGACACTTATAGACTAATGTTTTTCCACTGTCTGGACCCATAAACAACGCTATATTACCACATGACCTGCATCTCCTTTGATGTTTGCTCTCATTGATCCCGTGCGGCTAATGGGATTCACTACAAGACGTCGTCGTTAAGTCGAACACTGATTATTATTAATGAAGCTCCATAAAGTCAATGTTATTAGCTTGGTCCATTTTGTATGCGAGTCAGAGGATACAGGCACAAATGTAACTCAATTAGGAGGAAATGTGACCAAGCGCAGAGATAATGGGTAAGAGAAGTCACTGCAAGTTTACCAGGGAGATATCAATATTGTCTCGGCCGGGGCAATGTAGTCCGTGTAATGAGAACCAACATGGGAGCTCACTATTGTGTAACTGATTGGCTCAATATAAAGTTGGATCGTTTTAGGTTAGGGAGATGCTGACGTAATGTGCTTCAGTAGATAAAAATCCTACTTAGAAGATCCAAAAAACAATGGGGGTCATTTACTAAGGGTCCGAATCACGCATTTTCGTGGGGTTTCCCGAATTTTTGCGCCGAATTGCCCCAAGATTTTTTGTGCACGTGATCGGATTGTGTCGCATCGGCGCCAACTTTCACGCAACAGAAATTGGGGGTTGTGGCCGACGGATTCGGAAAAACCGCAGAATTTAAAGAACAAATTGTGTCGCAAAATCAATCACTCACATGCACCGGGAATAGGTTGGTGAACTCCGGCAGACCTCGGCGCAGCAGCGACACCTGGTGGACATCGGGCGCACGGCCTTAGTGAATCGCCGGGAGACCCGAATCCTCGTCGGAGAACGCGCCTCTGGATCGCGACAGGACCGGGTAAGTAAATGACCCCCAATATCTTCCCCTTCCCATATCACCACATATTTGTCTCTTATAGACTCCTTCTACTTCTTCTTCATTTAACCCTATGTCTCTCCAAGAGAAGCTAAAGCTAATTTCCCAATAGTCCAAGATCCCTCAGAAATTTCATAAACAAAGTGTAAAAATTTGACTCTGTTCTGAAATTTTTGAAAAAGTGGCAGAAAAAGGAATCCCCAGATCGAAGCATCTTTAACTTAATTGTCTTTCCAGATATGTTTCAATAAGGAATATTACAATGTCTTGACGTTATAGGACTTATATTCGGCAGGTTTAGCAATTTTTTTGCTATGCAAGCTCCATCGCCAATTCTCAGTTATCCCTGGTGGTTACAGATTAGCTACGATGATATGAGTGAGGACTCACATAGACAGCTCAGGAGATTCTACTCCAGATTTTACCCCATTAAATTCTAGCACTGGCTCTTTTATTTATCTATAGAAAAATTTTCCTTTAAAGTTATATGTAAATGAGGTTAGAAGAGTCATATTTTGTCTGAGATGAGTCACTTTTAGAGGCTTTAAAGGGATAATTTCCGATGCCCCTAACTTCAGGTTCTATAGTACCCAGAAATATACTATGCTGCTGGTGTCATACTAAAGATAAGAATCTCATCTTTCAGATGACATCAGGCTTGTGGTTTTGTGATATAAAGAAATGGTCTGGAAAAGGAGCTTTACCCTCCTCAGGTAGTGCATGAGATATCCTTTCTAGCATTGACTCTTGTGTAAAATCTCCCATTTACCTATAAAACTAATCTCCTCCAAAGACATGTGAAAATGAGCAAAGAAGAGTCCTGTATTGCCTGAGATGAGCCATTTGTGGAGGCTGGAAGAGGGCTCTGTGTACAGTGTAACAGACTGTGAATCTGCAGCACTGAGGGGCTCTGGTAACACCAGCACAACCCTTTAGGCTCTTCAGCATAATTTTAAAAGATAGATATAAGAAGGAAGGAGGCCATGGATAAGAAATATAAGAAGATTACCACAGTCATGGTGCCTGGATCTATGAGTAAGTGTCTCTGGTTTGGCATGCTTCATTTTGATGTTAGATTTCTTTAACTTTTATCTTTTATTTTTTTTGCTTTTATCTATAGTTTTATAGTTGACTGTACAACAAGTCAGAGATTCTTATCTTAAAGAGAACACCAAGTCCATGGCTCTAGGTCACATAGTGCAGGGCCGGCATTAGGGGGCGGAAACTGGGCATTTGCCCAGGGCCCTCTGTCCTAAAGGGGCCCCCTGCATGTGGATTTTTGTGGGCTGAGGATGTATTGCTCCTTTAACACCCCTTGATTGAATCGACCTATCTCCTATCTATTACTACTACTACTTTCCATACCATACTACTTACCATGCTACGGTTTGTAAACTACAAAGTGTTATTATTGTGCAGGGCTAAAGGAGCCTCTTACTGACTGTGACTGTTCATAAAATAGTTTTATTTTGGGGCCCAACTTTTAGCTTTGCCCAGGGCCCCACTTTGTCTAAAACAGGCCCTGACAGAGAGCCTCAGATAGGTATGTCTGAAGTGACCAGGCAGCTTAATGGCCCCAATATTGTCCAGAGCAGGTACCCTCGCAAGTGATGCCCCTGAATCTGGAAAAAATATTAGAAAAGAGGGGTGCTCCCCTCTGAGAAGTACCCTATTATTGCCATATGAATAAAGTTGATATGTAATGTGACTTCTGGGTTTTCTCAGTTCACACTCTATAAATATTAATATGCTTCTGACCATGGAGGGAAGTGCATAAATAACAGTTCCCTAAAAATGATCACAGCTATAATTAACAGAGTTGCTATTTTTGTTGCAGAGTTGCTATTAAGTGAGCAAAAGGCTATAAAACGCTTATACAATTACTATAAGAGAACCTACCACCAGATTTTACCCCATTAAACTCCCAGCTCCCTCTGGTAGAAGATGAAATGTCCTTTCTAGAATTCCCTCTTTGTTGCAAAATCTTACCATTTACCTATAAAAAAAATCTCCCCCAAAGCCAGCTGAGAAGAGTCATATTCACCTGAAATGAGTCAAGTTTAGAGGTTGCAGAGGGAGAGCCTATCTTCTGTTCTGTAATAACCAGAAATAAGCATCTGGTGTCATATAAGAGATAACAATATCATCTTTCAGACCGCACCAGGCTTGTGGTTCTGTGCGCTACAGAACCAGAGATACATGCAGTTAAAGACATAGGGGCTTATTCACTAAGGGTCCCGCATTTTCGTCGGGTTTCCCGACTTTTCAGGGATTACGATCGTATTGTGTCACAATCATGCCGGCTTTCGCGTGACACAAATCGGGGGTCGGGCCGTCGGACGATCCAGACGGTTTCGGACTACGTGTGGGATTTAACATTTAAATTTGTGTTGCAAGCCATGCACTTACATTCACCGGGAAGAAGAAGGTGAACTTCAGCGGACCTGAGCGGGGAAGCGACACATGCAGGATATCGGGAGCACGATCTTCATGAATTGCGGCAGAGTTCATCCACGTCGGACAGTCCGGATCGGGGATCACTTGTTCTGGTTCTGTTGATCACAGAACCACAAGCCTGATGATGACATTCATATCTCTAATATGACAACAGATGCATGTTTCTGCATTTTTTTGGATATTGTTTCTGGGTACTATACAACCCAAGTGACACTCCCCCCTGCAGCCTCTAAACCTGACTCATCTCAAACAAAATATGACTCTTCTCAGCTCATCTTCACATGACTTTAGATGAGATTTTTTTTAAATGGGTAAACAAGTGGAATGCAGGAATTCTAGAAACAACATTTCATTCCCTACCTGAGGGGGATATCAGTTTAAATGGGTACAATCTGGGTGAGGTTCCTTTTAAAGGTTGATTTTTTTTAAAGAGCATTAAAGGGATTTTGTTTTTGCAATGCTCACACACCACTTGCATTAGGGCAGATGCTGGAAATTAGTTCCCTGCATCCGAATACTGGAATAACATACAATATTCACTCGTCATTAACCACTGTTGAATTTTTAGAGGGCTGAATACTTTTGCAGGGTGCTTTATCTTTACAAGAAATCTTCAAAAAGCAGAAAACAAACTTTTTTTTTTGTGCCAGTGTAGCTGGTTGACTCACATGCAAATAGCAGCAGATACACTGGAATTTTTTTTCAATATCAGAAAAAAATTGAGTTTCCGCTACTTTTGACACTTTCTTTTTCATTTCTTCGATATTGTGTGACAGTTTTTGTATATGTGTTATGTTATGGTTTAGTATTGTGTAGTTCCATAGTTAAAGACCCTCCAGGTAGGACACTACTATGTAGAGGTGCTGTCTCTGTGTATTGGTGCTGAATCCGGAATAATAGTAACATCCTGTCATCTTTCGCACTATGAGCACCCGCATTATTGTGGGTGGGTGGGCGTAGTGTGGGGTAGGGGGGGGGGGGGAGGTGGCGGCTGGGGACAGCGACTAAGAGAAACAAGACAAATTCAAGAAGGAAGTATTTAAAAACAGGAAGGATCTACAAAAATATCAGATGAAGAAGAGAGCTGGGAGAGGCGAAGCTGAACAGGGAAGAGGCGAGCTGAGCCGAGGGGTGGAAGAGCAGTCAGGAAAGGTCTATGTGAAGTGGTCAGGGGGTGTATGGTGCAAAAGATAGAGCGGACGAGGAAGAGGAGGACATCCCTTAGAGGAAAGAAGGCCACAGTCACAAGGAGACCAGGGCACAGCTGTGAAGAAAGGGGAAACAGTGAAGGGAGGAACATAGCCAAACGCATAGATGTCGACAGCGCTCCAAGGCTTGCAAAAGGAGAAAATGAATGCAGTAAGCTGAGAAAAGTGAAGTGTGTGGTTGGGGGGGAAGGTGAAGAAGAACATCGAAGGTGCCAACGCTAAGGAGAACCAACGGTGGTAGAGGAACCACAAGTGAGATGTTGGTGAGAAGAGGAGTGGGAGATGTATCTGAGCTTCTTCATTCTGGATGCAGAGAGGGAAGTGAAGTGTGTACAAAGTGAAGCCTGAGGAGCAGGAGGCCGGAGATCAGTCACCACCACCTTCATGACTACGAAGACCCCGGCTACGTCCACCATACAGATTCCAAGCTGAGACTTAAGGACTGAAAGCAGAACCCATGTGGAAGAGACATTCCTGGGATGTGCCACAATTTCAACCGGAAAATGAGCAAAGGTCAGTAGATATCCCTACCAGAGATTACTATAAGGGTTTGATTTACGTGGGCTCATTCACACGGGCGTCTTTGACATCGGTATAATGACCCATTGATTTCCATGGGTCTGTACACATGTGAATTTATTTCACAGATGTGCAGATTGTGAGGAAAAAAATTTACACCCAGTTTTAGGTCCGTTTTTAAGCAGTCCGCCCAAAAACGCACCCGTTTTTGACCTGTTTCTATTAAGATATTCAGTTTCAATTAAGATAATCCGTCAAAAATGGATGCGTTTTCAAAAAATGCTTAAAAATGGACCAAAACTGAGTTCAGTGTGGCATCACCCTGAGGGTCACGCTGCTCACTTTCGTCGGACTGTGCACCGTTTTCGGAGGTTGCACAGGTTTTTAAGAAGTGTCTGCACTGGGATTTTGGCGCACGCAATCCTTTTTTGGCGCTGTGTCCATGCGACACAATTTAGGGGGCGTGCTGTCGTACAATGTGACTGATTCGGACTGAGCGCGGGATTTAACTTTTAAATTGTGTTCCAAGCCCAAGCACTTACATGCACCGGGAAGAAGAAGGTGAACTCTGTCGGACCTGAGCGGGGAAGCGACACATGCAGGATATCGGGCGCACGATCTTAATGAATCGCGGCGGAGTACATAGTCGTCGGACAATGCACTTTCTGTGAACTCCAGCGGCGGAGTATGTAAATGTGCCCCATTCTCTACCCCCACCCTGAGGGACCACAAAAGTTGCTAGATATCTGACTGGGCACAAGGTAGATTAGAAGCCCATCAAATGATTAATTTTTTTTGTGAATGTGAAAAACATTGATGATGTACGGATGTGAGAAATCAGGGCTGCCACGAATTCTGACCAAAAAAGTGGCAAGGGGAATTACCAATGAGTTCATTTATTTTTTAGTAATTATATATTTTTTTTTTTATCCGGGACCGGAAGTCTACCTGAAGGCCTAAGTCATATAAGGAATAGTATTGTATCTGCAGGGTGTGTAAACCTGACAATTATTACAATGAAATTTACTTACCCGGTCCATCGAGTTCCCCGAAAGTGCATTTTCCGCCAAAAATGCACTCTGCCACGATTCACTAAGATTGTGTGCCCGATATCCTGCATGTGTCGCTTCCCCGCTCAGGTCCGCCGGAGTTCACCATCTTCTTCCTGGTGCATGTAAGTGCATTGTCTTGCGACACAATTTCAAAGTCAATTCCCGCGCTCAGTCCGAATCCATATGAAAGCACGACGGCCCGCCCCCCGATTTCTGACGCATGAAAGCCAGCGCAGCCGTGCCACAATCCGATCGCATGCGACACAATCCCCTGTTAAATACCTATCAAAGCCACGCAAAACCCAAAAGCGGCACAAAGTCCAGCGTGCGGCCCTAAGTAAATAAGCCGCAATGTGGGAATGCAATTTCCATTTAGTACTGAGCATGAAACGATTGTTAATTGCATGCTTGGACACCAGTCTACTCACTATTATGGCGCTGATGGTACTTGCGGGTCCCAGCTCTTTTGATCACAGGGTTCCCCATTGATTGCCCCATCAGGTACTTATCTCCTAACCCGTCTGTAGGGGAAAAGTAGCTGTTGTGTAGATGCTCATCCAGCTGACAGCTATTCCTTAACAAGCTCATAATACACATAGATGCTCAGTTTGGGCCAAAAAATATATGCATGTATTCTAATAGGTGGGGGGGAATAAGTCGCTGCCAGACACCAGGATCTTGTATTGAAATTCAGTATGCTTGAATCTGAGATCTGCCTGGTCCTTCCCCCTCATATACAGTATATGGGGCCTATACGAATAGCTCATGCTGGACCCAGTGCAAAAATTGACCTGAGAGTCCTAAAAGAAAGTATGGACGTGTATCACTGGGACTCTTTCCCTTTAAGACTATTTGTGACATTACTAATAGGGACCTTGTGCTCCTCGGCTCATGGTCCCTGTGTGCGCTGAGTGTTATTGACTATCTCCAGCAGACATCACACATCCCCACCGCGCTCATCACTAGGCCCCTGACCTTGTAACGAGGCAGACTCGTTAGTTTTTTTGTCTTTGTTCTGACAATATAGTCTTAAATGGAAGACGACTGTGACTCTAGATAATTCCCTGGAAGAGAGTAAGTTAGGATGAATATTTTTTTATGCCATTTGATAAAAAAAAATTACATTTTTTAAAAAAAAAGTTCCTGCTAGTCATAATAATGGCTGTTCTGGCCCCTGTGCGCCACATATAGCGCCTACAGCGGCCGTCTGAGCATTTTTTTGTTGTCCTAATGAATGCGTGTCACTTACCTGGAGAAAATATGGCAGCAGGATGTAATAGGGAAGGAAGAAAAGCTCTCAACAATGTTCTGCTATTACCTCAGGATACCTTAGGAAGATGTATAAAGCTGTATTTCTAAAATAGACAACCCCTTTAAGGCCCCATTCACACGACAACGATTGGTGAAATGTTTTGCCGCTCAGAACTTAGGGCATTTTGGTCAAAAAACGTTGTGCGACTATAACTTAAAGAACTTACCTACGGTAGATTGATTGTTATCCCCTATCAAAACATGGGGGGCTGACTGCTGGGACCTGCTCCAATCACGACAATTGGGGTCCCGTTCTAGCTAATTGATGGAGCGGCAGGTGGAGCATGCGTCCTGCTGCTAAATTCAATTCTATGGGAGTTTTGGGAATTGCTGAGTACAGTGCTGGGTTATCTATGGCACTCACAGTGTCTAAGAGAGTGACTGAGAGACCTGGGCGCTGTGCACAGCAATTCAAAAACTACCAAAGAATTGAATGGAGCAGCAGGACGCATCCTCTGACTGCCACTCCATAAATTAGTGAGAACTAAGCCACTATTATTATGATCACAGTGGGTCTGAGCAGTCAAACCCCCACCAATTAGATTGTCATCCCCATCCTGCCAATGCTGCAGTGGTCCAGTCAGTGCCGCTTCCCCAATGCGGGCCAGTGAAGACACAAATCTTCAGCTGCAATACTAATTACAACCACCATACTATGTACAGCAGTGTGCTTGGTAGGAAGTGAAGACACCACAATGCTCGCATTCTCTTCTTTTACATCTCTTGGAAAACCTCTAAGTTTCTGTTCAATTTTCCCAACACATATGCTTCCAAAAAATATTGGGTTGGGGGCATCAGTAGCAATTAACATCAGGCCTTAAAGCCAACCTGTCACCAGAAATGTAATTTTTAGCTAGTGACAGGTCCCAATAGGCTATGCTATGCTGATTTTAAATATGCCTTTGTCAGCATTCTGAATCATTTCAGTGCTTTATATAAGTTTAATTCACATTACCTGGCTCCCTGCCAGCAGCATGTGGCGAGTCCCAGGGAAGGGGCAGCTGTAGCCTGTCTGTGCCTGTGTCAGTCTTCTCTGCTCCACACCCATGGAGTTCCCTCACCTTTCCCCACTATCTGTCATGTGCAGTGAGCAGTGGAGAGAGGGGGTGGTGTGGAGCAGGAAGAATACATGAGAAGACACAGGCTGCAGCTCCCCCTTCCCTGACATATGGAAAGTGGTGGTCTGTACTTGTCATCCCATGTAAAAATTGATTGTTCATTAGGATGGGGCAGCACGGTGGCTCACTGGTTAGCATTATAGCCTTGCATCGCTGGGGACCTGCGTTCAAGTCCCAGGGTCAACATCTGCAAAGAGTTTGTATGTTCTCTCCGTGTTTGCGTGGGTTTCCTCAGGGTCCTCCAGTTTCCTCCCACACTCTAACACATACTGGTAGGTTGATTAGATTATGAGCCCCATTGGGGACAGGGACTGATCTGACAAACTCTGTGCAGCGCTGCGTAATCTGTGTGCGCTATATAAATAAACAATTATTATTATTATTAGGATAATACATGTGTGAACATTTATAGTTCCCATCCTTAAGAAGAAGAAGTAAGAGCAGTTGTCAGCTGTGGACTAATTTCCCCAAAACTGATGCTAAAACCTGATGTTATTGATAGAATTTGCTGACAGAATGAGGTTTTATCATCATTTTCGGATAAGCAAATTCAAAACTGACAACCCGTCTGGATGAACTTCCTGCAGTTGAAGCGTCTTGTGCAACAAAACAGAAAAAAGCCATTACTACTGCCAACAAGTGTATCTAAAATTAGTTGATCATTTTCTAACATTCAAGGAAGTCCAGCAGCAAGTATTCTATTTCCCTGCAGCGCCGTCACAGGTGAAAGTTGGCATTACATGATGTTTAGTAATATCAATTGATTGTAAGGTCAAGTCATTGTCAATTTGATATAACACACCTTTATATACACTATGGTGCAGCATAGCCTAATCTATACAGGATGTATACGCACTTGTTTATCTCCGTCAGCTCCATAGAGATGAATAGAGCAGACGTCTCAAGCTCTGGTCATCTCGGGTGCAACAGTGGTTCCCAACGAATCCCCATTCTCGTAAATCAGTGGGGGACCCATCACTGAGACTCCCACCTACCAGCCATGACTGGAGAACCCCTTTAAGGGAAATAAACACTAGTTCTAGTTGCACTTTGAGAAAGTTGATCGACGGAGGTCTTCAGCCCAATATATTACCTTTATGAACCCAAAATCCTGTACAGGAACCACTAAATCCCCAGCATAACTGCATAAGAGTCCTAAATATATTGAGCTCTCTGCTGCCCATTGCCACATCGCAAGTAAAATTGGATGGTGGGTCTGTGGAGATGGGTCCGCATAAGCCCCCGGCGCATGCACAGGATACTGTGTGACTGGGCAGTGAAGCAAAGTTCTGCGCTTCGCTTTAGCACATGCGCTGATGCGGACCCATCTGGCAGAACCAAACCAACTTTCTACATTGTTTTCGTTGTGATGCAACAAAGGGCAGAGGTGATTTCCGACACATTTATCAAGGCTTTTCGGTACTTTTCCAACTTATCCGACAAAGGGGTGTGGCCCCATAAAAGGGGGCATGGTCTCCAGGAAAGGGGAGTGGCAAAGGGTAGAATTCGACAGTCTTATACTGTGACTAGTTTTGTTAGGGTCTGTACTCTCTGACCATGCGACACATTAATGAATTACATAATTCCCAAACTGCCTGACAATTTCCCTTTAATTAAGAATTTGTTCAAAGAGGACCCTCCACCACCTCCCACATGGAGATGAACATACCTTCCTATAAAGGCTGTTACACAGATTCAGGGGCACTTTTTTTCCTAGCCTCCACTGTTGCTTAGATGTCAGTCCCAGTATCTGACCATTGTAATCCCCTTCACTGTCAGAGAGGAGGTGCTGGAGCAGAGCACCTACAAATCTGAAATTTGCTTCCTACATCTGGTACTAGAATCAGCTTCTTGGAGAATGAAGGATGTGTCCCTTCTGTCTGTTTTCAATCTGCAGTTTCAGGACCCTTAGAGGACCTTCAAAAGACCCAAAATGGCTCTTGTGTACATGTGTATTGAGAGAAGGAACAGATATACGAGGATTTCATGGGTGAAGGTCCTTCTCAGCATAAAATTTGTTGGGTGGTTTGGGTGTCCATGGGCCCCCTAAAAGGTTTGGGCCCTGGGCTACTGCCCAAACTGCCTGTATTACAATCCACTACTGAGAGGAGGAACTAGTGCATGTTCTTATAATCTTCTCTAACACTTAGATTATCACAACACACACTGCATCCTCTGCTTCAGCACCCCCTCTCTGTTAGTAGAAAGGATTACAATGGTCAGGGATCGGGACTGATAATGTAATAAAATGCAGGGATTTATGCAAGCCCTGTTAATGTTATATGTAACTAATTCTTAGGGCTCATTCACACCACTATGGTAATTCCGTGAATTATGGACTTTGTGCTGCCTGGATTTCACAGACCGATCACACTGGCAAAGGTGGGATTCCGTACATCATAGTGATATATGATGCAAGGAGTCCCTGCTTACCCTCAAAACAGCAGCTCGGTCTGCCTGTTGAAGCCTTTTGTCACACTAATTTCTGTAACAAAATCAGCCACATGTAAAAGTATTAATAGGTCGTCCCATAAAATTCCTTTTTATTATTATATTGAAATGAAATTGAAAAATATCAAAATAAATAATACTAAGAATTGTATTACTAAAATTCCATTAAAAAAATAGCATGCTATTTCCAGGGATGTGATATGATATTAAATTTCCAACGTACGATTGTGTTAACTAGTATGTCTTTTTGTGGTACAATCACTGTCTGGAGGTAAATCTAGTGTGACGGTCTCACAGTCAGAGATAAAGGCTGTCACATTGTCACTGTGATCTACTACAACAAGGCCGATGCTTGTATCTGACTTCCTGCAGGCTGGAATAGTCTGGTAGGATGCATAGAAATGTATTGTGTACACAGTCGGATAAAAATGCTAGTGTTACATACCGGCCCTGGAGAAATGTTGTGTTGTGTTTATTTTTTAGAACAGCAGAACTATGAAATATGGATTTGTATCTCTTGTGTCCCCCCCTCATCCTCATAGACTGTAAGCTCTTGTGTCACCCCCTCTTCCTCATAGACTGTAAGCTCTTGTGTCACCCCCTCATCCTCATAGTCTGTAAGCTCTTGTGTCACCCCTCATCCTCATAGACTGTAAGCTCTTGTGTCACCCCTCATCCTCATAGACTGTAAGCTCTTGTGTCACCCCTCATCCTCATAGACTGTAAGCTCTTGTGTCACCCCCCTCATCCTCATAGACTGTAAGCTCTTGTGTCACCCCCTCATCCTCATAGACTGTAAGCTCTTGTGTCACCCCCTCATCCTCATAGACCAGTGATGGCGAACCTTTTAGAGACCGAGTGCCCAAACTACAACAAAGACCCACTTATTTATCGCAAAGTGCCAACACAGAAATTCTATTTGTGATTTATACTCCCTTCTCTGTCACAGTTTTCATTGATAGCAGCCCCTGAGGACACCAATAAAGCAGAAAATAGTCCCAGGTAGCGCTGTCACTTTAAAATACCTCTGTGCACAGCAAGTCCTGGGCTGTCTGGGACTGCAGGAAGATACCTGGAGTCATCTCTGGTGATGGCCTGAGTGCCCACAGAAAGGGCTCTGAGTGCCACCTCTGGCACCAGTGCCATAGGTTCGCCATCACTGTCATAGACTATAAGCTCTTGTGTCACCCCCTCATCCTCATACACTGTGTCGCTCTTGTGTCTCCCCTCATCCTCATAGACTGTAAGCTCTTGTGTCCCCGCTTCATCCTCAGACCGAAAACTTTTGCAAGCAGCGCCCTCACTCCTATTTTGTCACCTGACTATGATATTAGTCAGATATTACTATGATAATAATGTCTTATTTTATTTGTATATGCTCCCCATGATCTGTAAAGCACTAAAGAATATGATGGAGTTATATAAGAATATTATAATTTATATCCCAGGATTGTAACTTATCCAAGTGCTCTGAGGGTTCTGACAGTGTCTGTGCTCTCTGAAGACAGAGTTATGTTATGTTGTCCCTGAAGAGAAAAGTAATCATAACTTTGTGTATGTTGTCAGTAGCAGCAGAACTGTGAAATATGAATGTATATTCCAGACAATGTTAGATATTGTCAATGGAGAGATGTGTAATCATGACTTGTTCACGTTGTTAGTAGCAGCAGGACCGTGAAATGTGGATTTAAATTAAAGGATTGTAGCAGCATGTCCTCACTTTAATCATTTATTACAGTCCTGCTGCTTCAAACAACTATCCAGGGCTGCAACTTCTTTGGTGCAATGTATGGCACATATAGAGTGTCTGGGAAAGTGGACAGAGTATCAAAGCAGCTCCCAGAGCAGCACATTTCCTAAGGATATCCTATACTTTTCTTAGTAGAAACTTTGCTATCCATCTGGGAAAGATTGTAGTCTGGTGCAATGTTCTTACAGTGCTCTAGTAATAATACATTTCCCACAATGGGGCTTATTTACTAAGGTTTGCGGATCACTTCTGACGGACTTTGCAGTGTTTTCGGGATTTGGGGGGTAGGCCGACTGATTCGGACTGAGGGGGACTTAACTTTCGAATTGTGTCGCAAGACAATGCACTTACATGCACCGGGAAGAAGGTGAACTCCGCTAGACCGGAGCGGGAAGCGACACATGAAGGATATAGGGCGCACGATATTAGTGAATCGTGGCAGAGTGCATTCGGTGAACAACTCCGGATGGGTTAGTAAATGTGCCCCAATTGGGCAGATTTACCTACCCGGTCCCGTCGCGATCCCGCAGTGCGTTGTCCGATGAGGATTCGGATCCGGCGCGATTCACTAAGATCGTGCGTCCGAGTTCCTTCCTGTGTCGCTGCTGCGCGGTGGTCTGCCAGAGTTCACATGCTTCTTCCTGGTGCATGTGAGTGCTTGATCTTGCGACACAAATTGTCCGAATCCGTTGGGTTGTCCGACGGCCTGCCCCCTGATTTCTGTCGCGTGCAAGCCGGCGCCAATGCACCAAAATCTGATCGCGTGCGCCAAAATCCCAGGGCAATTTGGCGCAAAACGGAAATATTCGGGAAACACGACAAAAGTGCGGCGTTCGGACCTTTAGTAAATGAGCCCCATTGTGTCCACCAGTAGTATTTCTTCAGAGTCAAGTAGGTGGACCACTTACTATGGCTACCAGGGGAATAATCTGATCGGGTTTACAACACATAGGGGCTTATTTACTAAGGTCCCGTGGTTGCATTTCCGTCCTTTTCGGGGATCACGCCGGGGATTGCGTCGCACGCGATCGGATTGTGTCACAATTGCGCCGGCTTTCACACGACACAAATTGGGGGGAGGGCCGACGGATTCGGACAATGCGCGGAATTTAACATTTAAAATTGTGACATGTATTCTAATAATATAACTAGGGTATTAGATTATAGTTGGAAACATTGGGATGATTTTTTATTGTGGGTCCAAAAGCTTCGAGTTATGTTTTTGCTGGTTTATGATCCGTTTTTATGTTGCTATTTAGAACTGTGGAGCTTAATCTAAGCTTTGCAGAGGTTGAACTATATAACGCAAATATACAAAATGCTGCAGATCCTAAATCCTGAATTTTTTTTGCAGTATGTGTACAGGATTTGGATAAATCCAATACACTTCACTCCTACTGCAATACACTGCAGGAAATACATGTGTATATGCAACATATGTGGATGCCCTAAAACTTCTTACCTTCTTCCTATGTCTAGAATAGGCATCTTCCAGTTTTTGGACCATCTTGACCTCACCTTCATCTCCGTGCCGTCCTCTGCTGTGGCAGACATCTTCACGCTGTCTCCAAATTCTGAAAATGATAAAAAATTTGTGTCAGAGAAATCGACAAAAGCGTGTAGTAAATTCTAGGACCGGAGGCACATGTGGTGTTTTGAACACGTTTTTGGGCAGTTTTTTGGGCAGTCCGTTAAAAAAAAAAACGCATGCGTTTTTGGAAAACCAGCCTGTTTTTGACCGGTTTTGCCAATTATCTTAATTAAAACGGGTGAAAAACGTATGCATTATCATAAAACGCATGCATTTTTCAAAAACGTACATGTTTTTTAACGCATGCAGTTTTTAACAGACTGCTTAAAAACGGCCCAAAAACTGGTTCAAAACGCCTTAGTGTTAAATACTATACCAGTGATGGCAAACCTTTTAGAGACCGAGTGCCCAAACTACAACACAGACCCGCTTATTTATCGCAAAGTGCCAACACAGAAATTCAATTTGTGATTTATACTCCCTTCTTTGTCACAGTTTTCATTGATACAAGCACCTGAGGCACCAATAAAGCAGAAAATAGTCCCAGGTAGCACTTTCCTGTCACTTTAAAATAGCAATGTGCACAGCAAGTCCTGGGCTGTCTGGGACTGCAGGAAGATACCTGGAGTCATCTCTGGTGGTGGCCTGAGTGCCCACAGAAAGGGCTCTGAGTGCCACCTCTGGCACCAGTGCCATAGGTTAGCCATCACTGCCCTATACCTTTCATAGCAACGACAACTAGAAATATTCTGATAAAGGATTTATTCAAAGAGTGCGGCTGAAACCTCATTCAATTACACACATAGTTTTACCTCATTTTGAAGCATTGTGTTTAGGCAGTTCCAGTTTTACCACACAAAACGCTTAAAAATAATATTTTTTTAATAATAAAACTAAATAATTGAAGTAGCACAATGTCATAATTGTAGCGTCTGTATTCTGACCACCACATGAGCACTCCCCCCCTTCTTTGAATGAACTGAACCTAGATACCATAGAATTCTATTATGACCAAGTTTAATTAATTTGAAATGCGGGGGAGTTTTGGGTCTTGTGAGAGAAAATTTTTTTCTTCGCAGTTCTCTGGCATGGAAGCTCTGATACATCTCCTCCTATATATCTAATTGCAACAGCATTGGCAGCCTAATATAATACGATAAGGGTAGGTTCAGAGGTTCTTGAAACCTTATTAAAAACTTCAACATGGTTTTACCTAATTTTGAAGTAGTTTTTGAGGGAGTTCCAGTTATAACTTGAAAAAAAAATAATTTACATGTAAAAAGTCATAATTTTAGCAAATGTAGTATGACCACCATATGAAACCCCCCTATTCTTTGAATGAACTGAACCTAGTTTACCATAGAACTATATGGGGAACAAACCCGAGTCATTTGAACTGCGGGGGAGTTCTGCGTCCTTACACTTCTATAGAAATGAGCTCAACATTAGGACTCCCCCTTCTTCAAATGAACCAAGCCTAATTCACCATAGAACTCTATGCTTATTGAGTTCGGTTCATTTGAAATGCAGGGGAGTTCTGGGTTGTTCAGAAAATGTCATATTTCTAGCATCTACATTTAATGACACATTATCAGTACCCCCCTCTTTTTAAATGAATCGAACCTGGTTCACCGTAGAACTGCAAACTGACAAAGTTCGGTTCATTTGAACTTCGGGGGGAGTCATTGGGTTTATCATTTCTATAGAGAACTCATCATTTTAGCATCCTCATTGTGACTATTACATCAGGGCTCCCCCATTTTTTAAATGAACCGGATCTAGTTCACCATCTAACTCTATGCAAGGCAAGCTTAGTTCATTTGAAACATAGGGAGTTCTTGCCGTTCTATAGAAAAGTTATAATTAAGACACCCACATAATGATCATTAAATCAGGACTCCCCCCGTTTTTCAAATGAACCGGACCTCATTCACCACAGAACTGTATAGTGGCCAAGTTCGGTTCATTTGAAAAGTGGGGGAGTTCTGTTTCTTCAATGAAAGATAACATTTTTCAGATAAATTTTCGGGTTTATTTGAAGCTTGATACCTTTCTCCCAGCCGTTGCAGTATCTATCGGCACCAACAGGTGGCTCCCCATGACTTTGTGCTTGGCCACATCGGAGCAGGCAGCCGCACAGTCACCTATGTGTGGGGTCCTGATAGGACACACTGATTTGCAGATACTTCCTGGTAAGGCAGAGTCCTGTTATTGTGAGCTGGGAAGTGACAGTCACAGCCAGGAAGCTTGTGTGTCTGTGCCAGGAAGGAAAAGCTGCTCCTTATACTCAGTGCATTGTGTGTGTGTGAGGCTTAGAGGGGCACATCCATGTGTAGCTTTGCCTTGCAACAGGTGAGATTGGGCATTTTAAGGGTTAACCGGTGTCACGTGACCCCCCCCCCCCCTTCCTTGCTATTGACCTGCTGCTAGTAGATGCCTGTGACATCAGATCTTGTCTTAGTCCATTGATTAGTTTTTAGGGGGCGCTTAGACTTTTGCAATGGGTCTTTGTATCAAGTGAATGCATTGAGTTGTGTGTGAACAGCGTCCTGTCACCGAGGGTGCGTGTATACTTGTGCAAACGCCTGGGATTTGCGAATGTTGCCGAAAATTCAAGTTTTTTTTAACTGATCTGTGAAGCATTGGCGTATGTTTTTTTTCCGGACAGGGTCTTGCGTCAACGTTTTTGCAAAATCGCATTGTGTTTACTTGTGCAACCTCCTGCGGGGGATGAATTGTGTAAGGTTCTTGCTTTCCTTTAACAAACGTATTAGAAAGATGGTTTCCGTTTAATTTGGCACAGGGTAGTGGAAGTGTAAGGGGCGCTTATACTTTTTACAATTCCCTCTTGGGTTATTAGTGTATAAGTTGTGACTTTGTCCTCCGTGTGGTTTCCAGGCGGCTATTGTTCTATCCTATAGACGGGAGCGATGCACTTCTATTTTTAGAGCCCCGTGTGTGTGGGTGTGTATATATATGTAACATTTGAATACATTGACATTGGGGATGTTTGCATAGTCATTGCAATGCTCGGTTCCCTGCGTCAGGACACTTGCGTCTCTGTTAGTAGTATATGCAGGGGAGAGGGAGTCGCTGTCAGTGAGTTACCCTGGGAGCATGGCTTGAGGAAACCCTGATCTGCCTGGATTTTGGGGGTGGGAGGGGGGTCTCTAGGGATGGACGGAGAAGCAGAGTTTGCCAACACCAGCTCGGCAGCATCCAGCGGCTCGGACCTGACGCCCGAATCTGACAGAGGTGTCATCAGCCGGAGACACAGCGTCAAGACTTTCAGCGGGCTCCGCTTCTTCAGACGCAGGTGAGGGGCTATGTTATAGTTTTGGGGGGCCCAGTACTGCACCCACTTAGTCTGTACTGGGACTGGTGGACCCCCATTATAAAAATCAATGGCTTGATTACCCCTTTAGGGCTTATTCAGATGACTGAGGTCGGTCCGTGAATTCTGAACCGCAGGTGGCCTGAAGCTGTGACCGCTGCTGGGAAGAAGGGACTCCTTGTATCAAATATCACTAATAATAATAATTCCTTTATTTATATAGCGCACACAGATTCCGCAGAGCTGCACAGAGATTGCCAAATCAGTATGATGCTCATGGTCCTGTTTTCAGTACTGTGGACGGTCCTTGAAATCGGCCCAGTGCACAGTCGTAGGTTCACTGACCACGGTCGCCTGTATAAACCCTTACATTTTGTGGGTGAATTTTTCATCTTATTGTATTTATTTTGTTCACCATCTTTAATGTTATGTTCTCGTTTTGCTTGATGACTTGCAAAGTATGGCAAAGTTTTTCTGCTGTCTAAGGCGCTGTTCTTGCCATGGTTTGTCTAGAATGGACACCTCATTGCTGTGTCACATCAGGTCGTATGTCTTCTTGGCTACTGCTGTATCCATGGGAATAATATCGCTGTGTGTTCCGAAAAATCTAACAGAAAGAGATGTGAACCAGAGGTTGCATTAACGCCTGTACAAGGGTCTACGTAGCTTTTACAGAGAGCTTTACTCATCAAACAAGCTCACTGCACGGTTAAAAATATGTCTCAAAAACGGTAATTGGTGTATTATAGTCTTCTGAAAAATGTTAGTGCAAACAAATTTTTTTTTTCTAATTCTTGGTACCGAAGAATCACGAGGGTTAGGGTTAGGGTATACCATTCCAGTCTATTCTCTGAGTGTGACAGCGCCTTCCAAAACGGGACGTCTCCTCGTGGTTCTTATCTACACAGCCAAGTCCGTCAACACCGGTTTGCCCGAATGTGAATAGGAGCCTATTGTGGAGTAGAGCACTGACACTTTTTTGCTTGTACTGGTTTGCCCGGACCTGAGTCCCGTCGGCAGCAGTCCCTCAATCTATTTTATGACACGCTCTATTTTTCACTAAACCAGGTGAGAGATATTCTATTATATATTTCCCTTATCAAACGAAATACACTTGAATCCTCTGCGCTTTTTGTCTCCCCCTCCCATTGGCCACGTTAATGCATACCTGTGGATCCCCACATTAACGCATTTAACGCCAGCCCTCCGTTTGTTTTTTTTCTAATTCTTAACATTTTCTAGATCTTTGTTTGCTGTCAGTAAATGGATACATTCAGAACTAGAATATGGATTGTCTCCTCTGTATCTTAATATTAATGGTCTTAAAGGGATAGTACTAACAGTGTCATCCAGTGGTGGGGTCCGATCACATGAGAAAGGGTTCTCTCATGCCATTTTCTATCTATGGGACTAGTGGAGATGGTACTAGGCTGGTTATCTCAGCTTGCCCCATCGAAAATTGAGGGGCTGGTCGCATCCTTCCTTCATAAGGTGAAAGGGACCCCCATTCTCTGGATTGTAATGGAGGACTTTAGGAAAGACTATACACTTTAGATGGAGGACAAGAGACCTACCCTATGGCTGTGACCTGGAGGAAAGCACCGAATTCTTTCGGTAAGCATCTTAACCTGGTTAGAAGACCACATTGACCCCTTGAAATTTTGAGATTTACCCTGGTGACCACAGTATACACATGTATTGCATAAATGACAGTCTCCCGGTCGAGTTCAGAGACTATTCACATGTTGCATATTTCTATTCCGTTCCATACATCTGAATAGGGATGTTCCTTCAGCTTCTGCATAGATTTTGCAGGTTGCACAGGGGCTGGTCCAGAAATGTAAGTATTGAACAAAGGTTTAGTGTAACCTCTTGATATCCCAATACATTAGTCTCACACCCTGGAACATTGAACTTCTGGTGGAATTCCCTGTAGATTGTTCCAGCATCTCCTGCACTTTTACAGTCGTGCCACTAATACACGCTATTTATCTGACCTTAGGGAATCGCATACGAAATTGCTTGTGACTTTTGGTCTCTAATCAGAATTTGTCACTTGCAGTGTTTGTATATTATAGTTTATCTGATTGGCTTTTGATTGGACACGGAAGAATGTGGTATGATATCATTCCTTATAAAAAGTTTTCCCCTATATCCTTCATTCCTCACAGGTGCAAAAACTGTAGAGCAGACAAAGCTTTCTGCTCCTGTCCTCCGTATAGTGTAGATGCCTCTGTGAATGATGATAGAAAATATTATAGGCTGTTAGATAAAAACTTTAATAATCCCAAAAAGGGAAATTGTACTGGAAAGGGGATACGTCTCCAGTGTCGGTGGTGCTCATGTGCGGCCCCCACTCCAGTCACTTCTTTGGGAATGGGGCTGTTGGTAGTCCTGTAGACCTGAATGGAGTAATGGGCTAGCATGCCCGTCACTCTATGTGGCAACAATGCCATGGGGCAACTGGGGTCCTTAGCTTATATGATCGCTGTGTGATCACTCTGTTTTGATACTTATCCCCCAAACATAACACTTTTGATACTTGGACCACTTTTGACACCTGGGCATTCTGCTGGGACTCATTTTGCCGCTGGGACCCCTTTTGGCGCTTGGGCACGCCGCTGGGACCCCTTACTTGTGGACATGACTAGACACCTGCTCCTGGAGCTCCGCATTGGGCCGTTCCTGAATTTAAAGGGAACCTGTCACCAGCAGGACGCCTGTTAAACCCCTAAGCATACCTTATAGGGTGTAGTAAATGCTGTCTAGGCTTGTACTTATAACCCTGGTGTGCCGGCCACATGCTAAAATATCGCTTAATATTCCAAGTCATCTACTAGTCAAGGGTGCACCCAGCCTCCGCTAAGGTGCGTCATCAAAACTCCGCCTACATTTCTCGTTTCAGGCGATTCCTGTCCTGTCTCCAGCACCTCCCCGTCCTCTGCGATCTTGTCTGAAGCTTGCGGCAGATGCACTGTGCTCGTTTCTCGCTCTGCATGCGCGCAGGGCCGGAGAGGAGGTACTAAATGCACTGCGCATGTCCGAGATTTTGGACGGGGAGGCGCTGGAGGCAGGACAGGAATCGCCTGAAAAGAGAAATGTAGGCGGAGTTTTGATGACGCACCGGGCCGGAGACTTGGGTGCACACTTTACTAGTCAACCCCTAACCCCGCCCCCCTGACTAGTAGATGACTTGGAGTATAAAGTGATATTTCAGCATGTGGCCGGCACTGGCATTATAAGGACATGCCTGGACAGCATTTACTACACCCTATAAGGTATGTTTAGGGGTTTAACAGGCGTCCCACTGGTGACAGATTCCCTTTAAAGGGGGTTTCTTGGGTCATATGCTACTTGTGACCTTATCCGAAGGACGGGTCATTAGTAGGTGATGGGTTGGGTGCGACACACAGCTCCTACTTCCCTATCCTATAGTTGGGTCATTACTAGTGCAATGTATAATAGTCCGAGAGGCAAAATATCAGGATAACCTAATTCTCAGAAACATGGATGAGAGAAGTTAATGGGGTTCTCCCAAGTTTTCAAGTTATCCACAGCATAGGGGATAATAATGTGATTGGTGAGCGTCCAACTGCCAGGAGCCCCACCGATCACAGGAACGGACGATCCAAAGAACAGTTGAGCGGCTTGACGAGTATGCATCCTGCTGCTCCATTCCATAGTATGGGATTATTGCCAAACACAGCCCTTGGGTATCTCCAGAATTCTCATAGACAGTGGCTGGGAGTGTCAGAGATACCTCAGCGCTGTGCACAGCAATCTTCTACACTCTCTTCTATAGAATACAGCGTCGGGACACATTCTCGACCCAGTGCTCAACCCATTAACGAGAACATGGTCTCCGTATTGCTGGTGGTCCCCTTCTTGTGATTGTGAAGGGACCATTAGTTGGACCCATTAGTTCCAAAAGTCAGTCCAGTCTTTTAAAAACATAAATAAAAATTGGGCAGGTGCAGATCCTCTGTACAAAAGCAAACCATCACAAAGATTCAGCAGCAACCCAAGACGTGTGCAGACATGTATTTATATTTAGGTTTCATGTTATCAGCAAACGTTGCATCAATGAGTAGTACAAACAAATTCTGTAATATATTTTATCAAAGGAAAATGCTTCTTTCTTCACTTATCTGGCTCACTCCAGCTCAACCAGATGAGGTTGACAGCTCACTTAAGGATCAAGTTATGGCTTCCCTATAAAAGTCTATAAAGGGGGGACAGGGATCTATAAAGAGGTGGGGGGAGCGGGAGGGATCTATAAAGAGGAGAGGTGGGGGGAGAGGGAGGGATCTATAAAGAGGTGGGGGGAGAGGAAGGGAGGGATCTATGAAGAGGTGGGGGGAGAGGGAGGGAGGGATCTATAAAGAGGTGGGAAGAGGGATATAAATGGGTGCGGCGGCTATTTAGTAAGTTTTCACTCTCACCAGAGTGATTTTATTCACATCCGCGCTGGGCAGTACTGCTCTATAATGTTCTATATGCTGCTTCTGATTATGGCTCCCTGCACATCAACAATGTGTTTTGGGATGTGTGGTTCCCATTGTTTCAATTACTATTGCAGCTCCCCATGTATTTCTATAGGCTCATACACCTGGCTATGGTTTCAACAGTCCTGGACTGCCCAGGCCGCAAATTATAGAGCAGGTCCATATACACCGATGACACACCAATGGATTCTGGGTAGCTTTAGAGATAGTTACAGAGCAGAATCTCATGTTTTCTGCATGTGCTTTGCATAGGAGACCTCATAGCATCTAGTCTCCCACCGGCAGCACCGAGACCTTTTAGGAATACGAATTAACAGAGGAAGAAAGCTCAAAAAGGTTGATCAAAACTTGCACAAGTGACCTCAAACTGAGAAGTCTAGTGAATATAGCCGTAACTATGACCTGGGGCTTCCGTATCTTTGTGTCTTCCTCTTCAATAAGAATATTATGGGAGAATATTGAAAGTTTTCTCCGAGCTCGAGTAACTTTATAGGCTTTCTTTTTGTCGTCCGTCTTGTTTTACTACATTGCTCTCTTGTTTTAGACCCTTTTTTTATCTTTATGAATCTGGTCACAATACAGACCTCAAGTTATAACTTGTCACCGTCATCTTTCTGCTAGTTGCATGACATTTCCCCATTCAGGTGAGTGAGGATTGATTGTCACGTATTCTCATTTTTCACAAGCTCCTGTCTGAGGTATAAAGTCCTTCATTATACATATGTATTGAGCTGCAATGCCTGGTATGGCCACTATCCATAGTACGGCGCTGTGTTTGGTAGATTGTGAAGAGTAGTCAGCAGTCGTATTAGGCATACTGGTTGTCAGACTATCCTAAGGATGGATGATTAATAACTATACTGGCATTTTAAAGTGGACCTGTCATCGCAATTTTGGCTGCTAAACCACCCCCAGGTCCTTGTGCAACCAATATTACAGTTTCCCAAATTGCCCTTTATCACTGCTATCCATTGTCACTATAAAAATAATATATTTTTATACCTGCCTTGAGTTTGATGCTTCTGGGGCCTGTGAGTTTTTTCTTGTGAAGCCGACGTAGTCCACCCCCATTTCAATCTGAAGCTAGAGTTTTATTAGGCATCATTAATAGGATTGGACCCTCGCCAATGAGTTATCTGGAGAACAGGGGCACAACGAGCATGCGTCTATGAGAGTAAGAGACCCCAGCGCTGTCTTGGGTAATTTCTAACACTCCCAAACTCAACCTGCTGCACCCCCCCCATGGGAAGTCTTATTGTCTTTATAGCTGGGGGTCCTAACGGTCAAACCCTCAGTGATTCCGGTTGTACCAACGTCTTGCGTTGAGTTTTATTGCTTCTTTTACTATAAGGTGGGGGGGGGGGGGGGGGTGTCCTCACACTGCTGTGCTCTTGGCTCCCTGTTTTTCATAGATATGTTAAATATTATTTTCTTTTCCACCTGTGATCCCAAGCAGAACTTGTCTTTCCTTCTCCGTACCTTACACCGCCACACCTGTCCCTGTAGACACCGCAGTAACATCAATATTATTCTAGCCGCGTCTAGAGAACGCCATTGCCATCCGTTTTTGCTGTTGCCACACATTACGTGTTATGACTGAAGACTTAAGGAACGCCCCGAGCTGAAGGGTTAAAAAAATTTTTTATAAGAATTCCATCTGCAAAGGATTCCCTCTGCTCAACAAAAGTTTTTATTATATTTTTATGATATTATTATTATTACTGTATTTTATGAGGTGGCAGAGTTAGTCGCACTTGGTTTTATTACCCAGTGAAAGCTGAGTGTGAATGTGAGCCAAGAAAATGTGTGCTGTAAATGCTGTCAGTCCTGTCTCGTAGCCCTTTAAGTAAGTGATTGGTATTGTCCCTGGAGAGATGTGGAATAGGACCTTTGTGGATGTTGTGAGTAGCAGCAGGACTGTGTGATTATATAGATTTCTATTTTTGGATTGTAACTTTTGGTGGCTTGCTCCTCACACTCCTGTGCTCTCTGCAGATCGTGTTGGTTAGAACCCCTGTGTAATCATACCTTTGTAAATGTTTTAAGTAGCAGCAGGACTGTGAAATATAAATTTATATTACTGTATTCTAACTTCTGGCGGTGTGTCCTCACACTGCAGTGTTCTGTGCTCTCTGCAGGCAGCGTTAGGTATTGCACCTGTGTAATCATACCTTTTTTATATGTTATAAGTAGCAGCAGGACTGTGAAATATGAATCTATATTACTGTATTATAACTTCTGGCGGTGTGCCCTCACACTGCAGTGTTCTGTGCTCTCTGCAGACAGCGTCCTTTGTGTATGTTATAAGTAGCAACAGGACTGTGAAATATCATGAATTTTATATTTCCAGATTTTAACTTCTGCAGACAGTGTTGGGTACCGTACCTGTCACTGTGTAAGCATACTGTCTTGTAGGTTTAGTAGCGGCAGGACTGTGAAAATTTTATTTATATTACAAGATTATAGCATCTGCGGGCGTGTCCTCCCACAGCTGTGCCCTCTGCAGCCAGTGTTGGGTATTGTCCCTGGAGAGATGTGTAATCACAAAGTTGTGTAGCAGCAGGGCTGTGAAATATTGCTATATTCCAGGATTGTAGTTTCTCCAAGTGTCCTGGGGGTGTGTCCTTACACTGCTGTGTTCTCTGCAATGAGCCATTCTACGACCCTTCCCCTTTGCTGGCACTGGGAGTGTGCCCTTACACTGCTGTGTTCTGGGCTCTCTGCAATGAGCTATTCTACAGCCCCATCCCTTTGCTGGCACCGGGGGTGTGTCCTTATACTGCTGCGTTTTGGGCTCTCTGCAAAGAGCTATTCTATAGCCCCTCCCCTTTGTTGGCACTTGGGCGTGTGTCCTTACACTGCTGTGATCTGGGCTCTCTGCAAAGAGCTATTCTACAGCCCCTCCCCTTTACTGGCTGTTTGTGGTTTAGTTTTCAATCATTGGTGTTTTGGCTTGGCCAAAATGGGAGATTTTAGAGAATTTCTGTACAGTTTTTGATCACATTTGGCAAAAACAACCCCTCGAAATCCGTCTGGGACTCTGAAGACTTCAGCCCCCTCAGCCGTACCTTCCTTACTTCATTGTCTTCATGGATTTTACACAACTGGTTATGAAACCGGCAATTATTGCGCTCTCCTTCTTATGCAAGGAATTTTAACCCATAATTCACCTTTTTATGCAAAACCAATTTAAAGGTGCGGCAACCCGTCCCCAAGCTGAATCCCGGTTACATCTAAATTCACTTCTTGGCAAGTTCTTAAAGGGGATTTCCTTCTAAGAAGTATTGAGTTTGATATTGTTTTGATTGGCAACAATGCTGAGACAAATGGGATTCCATATTGCTTTAAAGGGTTGATCCAGAACTTTTGTATTGATCCCGTTCACTATGTGGGGGTCCGACAACCCCACTGATCAGTTGCTTGAAGAGGTTGCATCCCACCCATAAGCATAATTTGGCTAAACAGACCTGTGCCGCTGGTCTACAACTCGGTCAGGTTCAATTAAAACCGCTGAGCTGCAATACCAAGTGCAGCCACTATGATACGTACGGCACTGTGCTTGGTAGAAGGTGAAGACTTGGCAGGGGATTCAGTGCTTGAACAATGCTGCATAGAGATTCAAACTTCAAGAAGATTCTTATTATAGGGATTTCCAGGATTATAAAACACACCTGCTTTCTTAAAGGGTATTTCCATCTGCTCGTCTTCTGTATATATGACATAACCACAGGATATTTCATGAATACAGGATGGGTGTGGGGTCCAGAGAAGGAGTCCATCGACTTCTTTTCCACCGCTCTACCAAATGAAGAGTTTGCCGCGTATGCGCAGTCACTCGCCAATCAAGTCTATGGGAATCTATACCATCGGTTATTTTCAGGGAATGGGATGCAGACTCCCCATACAGCATGGCTGGGGGAAGGGGTTCAACGGACCCTCGGTCTTGGGACAGGTGCAAGCCACCGCGCCATAAATAACTGAATATATAGACTCTGTGAACCATATAGTTGAATGTAGTGTGGCTGCGCATGCACAAAGCCTTGCCGCCAGACGGGGGTCTGTGGACCCTTGTGCCCCTTGGTCCCAGACCCTCGCATGCGCTGTATATAGCTGAGCATGTAGACTCTGAGCTGCATATACTGGAATGGAGAGTGGCTGCGCATGCGCTGTATATAGCTGAGCATGTAGACTCTGAGCTCCATATACTGGAGCGTAGCGTGGCTGCGCATGCGCTGTATATAGCTGAGCATGTAGACTCTGAACTCCATATACTGGAATGGAGAGTGGCTGCGCATGCGCTGTAAACTCTCCATTCTCCCCGGTCTGCGGAAAGGGGTCAGTAGATCCTATTCTGGGGTAAGAGGTGAGAGCCGCATCTATTCTGTATTCATAACATATATCATGTGGATGAAAATAAAAATCCCTTTAAGGCTATGCCCCGCCCATGAGTAGTGTCTGGCATTGCCTTTTGGATCTGTACATTTTGGTGGAGTTGAATTGCAATTTCGGGCACGACCACTGCACAGGTTTGGTGCTGTTTATGGTAGATGTCTATCTCCTGGTCAACCCCTTTAACTTGTAAGGAGGCTATCCCCCAATGCATTTTATTCTGCAGTAATGAGACTGACCAATAGAGGGAGCCCTTTCTATACATGATATTGCTGCTGTGTGCAGGGGGGGAGGATGTCTATAAAACTTTTAAGGTCATGTACAGCCCCACCAGTAAAAAAAAAAAAAACTTGCTTGGTTTTTTTTCTTTCTCCCAGAATGATATTTTAAGCCTCTTCTTCTTATAATCTTGTTGCTTCTCCAATATCACGGGGTTGTTCTCGGGGTCCAGGCTGCACCGCGGTCGTGTAGATAAGCGAAATAAGATGTGTTAGCGCACTTTGTACTTGTGATAATCTTTTGCTGTATTTGGAGATTGTGTTTCTTTTTTTCCTCCCGACTTCTATAAAAGGCAATTTTCTATCACATATCAGAGGAACAGCGAGTGCTGATACTTATGTCATGGCTGGAATATTCTGTCACTCAGATGGGAGATGGAGGACACTGAAATATATCAGACAATGGACTAAACTCCTGACATGTGAATGGATTCTTAAAGGGATTGTCTGGGGGTGTTTTATATTGCTTTCCATCTTTGACCCCTTAATCTAGTATTGGTGTACATCTTCAGATGACTACAACTTCACTGTAAGATTTCTTTGTCTTGGTGCTGTATATCTATTCACAATCCCATGATGCCCCAGCACAGCATCACATGCGCAGCTAGAGAATGTATCGCTCTACCTGTTGGGAGTTCGTGTGATATGATGATGATTCTTCGCTCTCCATCCTGACCCCTTAATCTAGTATGGTGACCATCTTTCAATGACTACAACTTCACTGTAAGATTTCTTTGTCTTGGTGCTGTATATTATCAATCCCATGATGCCCCAGCACAGCATCACATGGGCAGCTAGAGAATGTATTGGCTCTGCCTGCTGGGAGGACAGTAGAGTTATATATATCTTTCTCTCTACATCCCATCAATCCCATGATGACCTAGCACAGCATCACATGGGCAGCTAGAGAATGTATCGGTGGTACCTGCAGGGAGAACAGTGTGATGATGATGATGCTTTTCTCTACATCCCATCAATCCCATGATGACCTAGCACAGCATCACATGGGAAGCTAGAGAATGTATCGGCTCTGCTACTGGAGGACAGTGTGATTATGATAATGAAATGATGCTTCTCTCTACATTCCATCAATCCATGATCCCTAGCACAGCAATCACATGGGCTAGAGATGTAGGCTCTGCCTGCTGGGAGGACAGTGATTGATGTGATGATGATCTTCTCTCTACTCATCAATCCCATGATCCCTGCAAGATCAATGGCAGGTAGAGAATATCGTGTAACTTGCAGGAGCGTGGATGATTTGACTCATCTCAATTGACAGCACAGCATCAATGAGAGAATTGCCTGAGACAGTGGATTGAAGCTAGCCTCCAATGGACAAGAATCATGAGCTCGATGCTCCTTAAAGATGGGGATCCAACACCTCCTCCAAGACAGAAGCTGAGCTGCAGTATGGCCACAAGTTGACGGAGTTGCCTGTTTCCGCTACTTCCATTTCTCCATCATAAGACTGGAAGGTTTGCTTGATGTTAGACCCCTATGAAACTTATATTGGTGACTTATCCAACTAATATGGCATCAAAATCCTGGAAAGCCCCTTTCAATGTGTTTTGAGGGAAACATTTTAAAATAACGTTTCCCTAATGATAGGTTTATATCAAGATATCCTCCTGCTGGGGCCCATAGTGATCGCTGTAATCTGTGACCAAAAGTGTTTAATCCCTAGCGCCTCTGCAGGGGAAATGATGCATTGCCCAGTATCCTTTGAAGTCTATGGTAATACAAAGATATCTTGGGTCTTCCCAGTTCGACTCTTTATTCCTCTTTATTCTGTTCTGCTGCCAAGGTTTTGTTGGTTCTGAATGTAAAACTGTGTCTAATGTCTCATGTTTTAATATCGTCTTCCTCTACTAAATATTAAATCTGAATATACACTAAATATATATATGGAGTGTAATACCCACTTCTCACCTGCAGATGTCACTGTCGCTTTCCATGTCTGTCCCTTGCTTTGCAGCTCACGGAAATAGTTAATGCTCTATAACAGTAATGAATTGTAGCAGCGCAGCGGGTGTATTATTTACATGCATTTATTTCAGCGGATGCTGGGAAGGCAGGAAGGAGCAAAATTTACAGAAGCCTCAAAAATATGCATGAAACTGTATAGCTGAGTGTATAGCGAGTTATTTGTCACTTAAAGGGGATGGCCTACTCACCAAATAGTTAAAAAATGTATGATCGCCGGGGGTTCAAACCAGAAGGAGCACCGCAGATTATATAAACCGTTCTGTGTGAGCACTTCACCTCTTATAAAGGTGAATTGGACACCTAATAATTATTAATTATTTATTATTAATTCTCATTTATATATAGCCCTATAGCACGAGTTTTCCAAATCGGTCAACTAACCCATGACCTTAAGAGTTGTCCCCACATGTTGTAATTGGGGCAAAACTCCACTAAATATATCCAAGGTGACTAAGCCTAATTTTACTTGACAAATTCTCAATAGGGTTAATATAGAGAATGAGGTCTACATTTTGTCCGCAGAGAAAGTCTACAAGAACCCAGGACCCTCTGTGCATTACATTAACCTTCTATTGATTAAAGGGCTTTACCACCAGGGTGAAAGACTGCATGCAAATGAGCCTGAGGGGCTCCAGGCTCATTAACACCTTGGAGCCTGGACCCCTCGGACTCATTTGGCATCGTCCTTACCTGGTGGTGGATGCACTTTAAAATAACAGCTGCTGTGTAATTCCCTCATTTCACCTGTGGAGGTGCTGTAGCAGAATCAAAAAACGTCCGATATTTTTTTTTTTTTTACATCTAAAACCGGATTCCGGGGACCACTTTGTGATCACGTATATGTGATGAGCTGGAGCCAAGGTATCGGATCCGGATTTTGTGTGAGGTTCCAACGGCGTTTGATACATGTATAACAGTACAGCCTAAAGAATGCCGCTTTTAATACTGTGTTCAAGGCGTTTTCAATGGCTATTTTGTACGCGATTCTTTGGCAGAGAAGGACTTCTCTTTAATATCGCAGTCGCAAAACAATATGTACATAATGGTCCTTTGTTGTCGGAACATTAATGAACAAGTAACGTAATCCAGGATAATAAGGATCTGAAAATGGGAAATAATAAGCAGAACTTGGCTTTGTATTTAGCTGCGTGTCAGTAACTTGGCACCTCAAATCCGGGCTAAAACTTTATTTTTAACCAAAAGGGGAACCATCACCCTAGGGGGGGCTGTAATGGTGACATTTTGAAATCATTCGCTCACAGAGAACCTAAGGATTATCCGGTGGGCCCAGGCTCTAACCTTAGAGGTAGCTATAATGGTGGCCATATAGAATGTTATCCCATACAGCAGTGATGGCGAACCTTTTAGAGACAGAGTGCCCAAACTACAACAAAAGACCCCGCTTATTATTGAAGTGCCAACACGAATTTAATTTGTGATTTTTATACCCCTGCTCTGTTCACACAGTTTGCACTGAGGACACCAATAAAGCAGAAATAGTCCCGGTAGCACTGTCCTTTAAATAGCTCTGTCTCGCACAGCAAGTCCTGGGCCCTGTCTGTGATTGCAGGCAGAATACCTGAGCATCTCTGGTGAATGGCCTGAGTGCCCACAGAAAGGCTCTGAGTGCCACCTCTGCACGCAGTGCCATAGGTTAGCCCCATTCACTGCCATAACAGTGTCAGACTGGCCCACCAGAATCTAATGCTCCTCCGTGAGCATCAGACACCTAACTCATTAATGGCCTTCAAAGATGCAGCAAAAGACTACTAAAAAAAAAAATTATGAAACACTCAAAGTGGGGGTAAAGCACAACGTAAAAGTCGCTGTAATTGAAATCTTTGACATTGTTAGAACCGCGGCCCATCTGATCCATCACATCTTCCTGGGGCCAGGTTCTAAAAACAACAAATCGCAAAAAAGCAAAACACTTAAAGAAGACCCTGTCGCCAGAATTTTAATTTAACCCCTCACCAACCAGTAATCGCCTCTTGTAAAAGGGTTAAAATCAGGTCTCCCCATTTCAAACACAAACATCCCTTCTCGGAGTCCACTGTACCTTATTCACCCGGTTTTTATTAGGCAAATTAGTAGAGAAGAGTCAACTTTCTGAAGAGAAGAGTCAGTTTTTTCCTGGGATGACAGTGAACCCCACCGTCTTTTTCTTGTGGACTGACTCATCAGTGTCCTTCCAATGTTGATCTAGCAGAAATGAAGTCCTTTCCGCGTCCCCATTCCTGTGTGCTTTGCCAGAATGGTTGGTCCCTCTTCTTACTGCCTGGCGGAATTAAGCAGTGTGCATTTGTGTTAGGATACTGCTAGATCTTCCTAAAATTTCAGGCACCCCACAAGGGGCGGGGCCAAAAAACATTTGAGGGGAGGGGCTAAAAGCAGTGATTGTGCATTAACCACCATAGACAAGGCAGACACGTTTTGGTATGGTGGGTACACAGTCGAGAGAGGCCGATTTAAGCTTGGGGCGACTGTTGCTCACTTTTCAATAAAGCACATCAACAATGTGGGTCGTTAAGGTTTATCGTGTCTGTTCTTGATACTGTTTCCTTTTAGGTTGCCACCTTACGTAGGGACTTTAGCCGTGACCCTTTTGTATATTTCCCTTGACGTGTAGACTGGCCCACTAGAGAATCGGAAGGTATTGGTGGGCCAGACTCTACCCAGTACTGGCCTCAAAAATACAGCCAAAAAGTGAAAAACACTGAGAACGTGGGTAATGACAACCTTAAAAAGGACTGTAATGAGGCCATATTAAATTAGTTCCTGGACTGTGTCGTACTGTCCTACATAGATCGGAGGATCCCTCCCATTGGGGCCCAACTCTACCCATACTGTAACCCCAGAGATTAACAGCCAAGAAGAACCTAAAGAAAAGATGAAAAAACCGCTCATAAAGTGGGTTAATGACACCTTAGCAGGAGCTGTCGTTTGATGCCATATTGAACGCGTCCTTGACTTGTCGGACTGTCCAACCGAGAATCGTCGGGGATCCTCCACGACCTTATAAGGCGCTGTATGGTGGCATATTGTAATATTTATTCTTAGAATGTGTCCTCTGTCCCACCAGAGAATCGGAGGATCCTCTGTTGGGCCACACTATCTAATCCAATGCTGGACTCAGGGATGCAGCGAAAACACCCTAATCTACACCAGAGATACAGCCAAGTAGAACCTAAAGAAAAGAGGAAAACGCTCAGAAAGTGGGTCATGACGACCTTAAAGGATCTGTGTTGAGGCCATATTGAACAGAGTCCTGACTGTGGTCGGACTGTCCCACCGGAGAATGGGGATACCCCGACAACCTTAGCAACCTAGAAGGAGTCTGTAAGTGTGTCATAATTGAATACTCGGGCCTAATTGTGTCGGACTCCCCACTATAGAATCGGAGGCGAATTCAGGAGATGATAAAGGGACATTTACCTGGGGATACTTTTTATGTGTTGGGCTAAAGGAACCCCAGTATGACCCATGGTCCTCATGACTGAAATAAAGAACAATTGTTCCAATTAAAAAAAAAAAACAAACAAACTAATATTTAGTATTTTTATGACCAGGATATGGAAGAGATATACAAGCACAACAAATTTAAATAAAAAACAAAACTGTAAAAAAAAAAAAACCTGTAGTTCTTTTTGCAATGATGTATAAGCGGCTGGAGACGGGAACGCTTGTGCCCCAGATTTCACACTCCGTTTGGTATTTCTTCTGCTTTTGTCTCTTTTTTTTAGCTCCCTGCGGCAGTAGCTGAGTGCAATTTTGCTGTTCAGTCGGCCTGACAGTAGGTTGTCATGGTGAGAACCCGCTTCTTGTCTGCTGGTTGCAAGGCATCCGCGAGCTGATTATTTTATTTACTGCTTCACGCTGATACGCATTTTCTATGACATCCCTTGTATGCTCCTATCCCCTCGGGGGACATCTAGAAGGCTGTGATGGCAGGGGAAGTCGTTGGTCATGGGGGACTGGGATGAGGTGGCTGATAACAGGAGGCGGTAGGTGTGCCTTCTGTCCTGCCTATAATGGAGAGGAGTTGGGCAGGGTGGTAATTGTGTGAGATGTTGTGTTATCTCCTCTCCTAGCAGGAGTCTGAGGTTGGGCCATGTCCCGGCTGTACTCTCAGCACTGTGGATGTGGCTGTGCCGGGAATAGTTTTGATGGCCGAGGGCTTAGGTGGGCGCCGGCCACCCTGATGATAAAGGATTATACACAAGGGATGTAACTCCTTATAGTCTTTTCAGCAGGCTCACGGAGCCCCCACATCTACTGGCCTGGCTGTTCTCCCTATAGGCATTGAGATCTATTATATATCTATCTATCTATCAATCCTCATATCTATCCATCTCATATCTATCTATCTCATATCTATCTTCATTCTATCTATCTAATCTATCCTCTCATATCTATCCATCTCATATCTATCTATCTCAATCTATCTATCTCATATCTATCTTCGCATATCTATCCATCTCATAGCTAATCCTCTCATATCTATCCATCTCATATCTAGCCATCTCATATCTATCATCTCATATCTATCCATTCATATCTATCATCTCTATCTATCCATCTCATATCTATCCATCTCATATCTAGCTATCTCATATCTATCTATCTCTATCTATCCCATCTCATATCTATCCATCTCATATCTCTCCATCTCATAGCTATCCATCTCATATCTATCCATCCATGTCTAACCTCTCATGTCTATCCATCTCATGTCTGTCTATCCATCTCATGTCTGTCTATCCATCTCATGTCTGTCTATCCATCTCATGTCTATCCATCTCATGTCTATCCATCTCATGTCTATCCATCTCATGTCTATCCATCTCATGTCTATCCATCTCATGTCTATCCATCTCATGTCTATCCATCTCATGTCTATCTTCCTCATGTCTATCCTCTCATGTCTATCCATCTCATGTCTATCCATCTCATGTCTATCCATCTCATGTCTATCCATCTCATGTCTATCCATCTCATGTCTATCCATCTCATGTCTATCCATCTCATGTCTATCTATCTATCTATCTATCTATCTCATATGTATCATATTTATCTATCTATCTCATATCTATCCCATATCTATCTAATTTTAATCCATCTATCTTATATCTGTTTCCCATTTGTCTATGATTGTAATATATTTATATTGTTTTTAGCTCATATCTATCTATCTATCTTCTAACCTATGATCGTCTATCATTTATCTTGTATCTATTGCTATTTTGTATCAATCATCCCATCTTTCATCTTTTTATATTTTATCTTTTTCCTATTAACTACGTATCTATTTTTCTGACTCATTTGTCGGATTTGTTCTTTTTTTTCTAATGATTGGATTTGTGTCCCTGTATGTTTTTTGTTTTTATATTGTTTAATGATTATCTATCTGTAATCTGCTGTATCTATCTCATATCTATCTTATCTATCAATCACTCATTCTTTGTCTTTGTTTCCTTCCAACCACCCCTATCCTAGGGCTTCTCTCCTGTTTGTCTCTTCAAGACTAATCCCACTTGTAGCCATTTTACCTACATTGATCCTTCCTTCTTGTACTGGAGGTTCCTAATAGTCCCTCCTCCTGTATAGGTGGCATCAGGCTGGTGCCCCCTCTCTCTGTTTTGGGGTCCAGGGGTTTTGCGATGGTGTTCAGACTGCTGAGCTGGACTAGTTATACAAGGTTATAGCGCTGTGTATGTATATAAATCGTAAAATAATTTCGAGTTTTGTGATTTTGGGTAAAGTTTTAATTATTATTTTTGAAGTTTTAATTATTCCTTTAATATTTTCCTGATACGTTTTTCTGAAAAGAGCTCCAAATCTTCTGAATTTCATGTTGATAAAATCTCAATGCTAAATATTTGCAATACTAATGTCAGGATTAATTGTGTTGCTATAGGAGTGACAGTGTCTAAGGCTGCTGCAGCTAATAGTAAGTTTCTGTCTTACCCCAAGTGGCTGTATCCACCTCACCACAGTTCAGCACTACGTCCTCTGTAATGTCCTATATGATCCTGCTCATGCATGCTTCTAATGAAAAAAAGAGAGACTTGGGTACCTACAAGCTCCTGCTGGGCTAATACAGTCTTTTCTATATTGCCCCAATGCTGTATCCCCTCACTACCGGTCACACTACGCTATAAGTCCTAAATGATCCTGCTGAGTGCTTCTGAATGAAAAAGAAGAGACTTTGGGTACTACAGCTCCTGCTGGAAGCTAATAGTAAGTTTTCTTCATTGCCCAAAGTGCTTTATTCACATAATACGCCAGTAATGTATCTATAACTTTTGTTTATGATCCCTCTGATGCTTCTGAAATGAGAAAGGAAGACTTGAGCACATACAGCACAGACTTTTTCCTGGAGTTTTCCATATACAGACATAGTGCTGGTAGCACCCTACGCTTCTCCTCCGCATGTTTGGAGTACTTTGACTTAGCATCTCATTTCATGCATACAGGTGGCAGGGTGTCCAATGCCCATTGTTGCTTAGTAGCCGCCCTAGAACTTAGTCCACTTAAGAAAAACATTTAAGGGGATGCGTCTCCGACAAGTCTTTGGCCTATTACTTTTCCTGCGGTCATCATCGACAATAAACTTTAATACACCCCTGAAACTAACTGGCACTCTCACTGTTTATTAACTGTACACTGTCACTTTAAGAGGCCAGCATCCGCGGTGTAACAGACCTGCAGGCAGTGTGAGTTCGACCCTGGGGAGATGTGTAGAATCAGACCCTGGTGCTGGTGTTAGTAAGCAGCAGGACTGTGAATATGGATTTAATATTACATGTTGTCCCTCATAACAACTGCAGTGTTCTTTGCTGTCGGCGGTCTTTGTTTGGTTGTGTCCCTGGGAGATAGTAATCAAACATTTGTGTATGTTTTTAGGTAGCATGCAGGACTAATGACATATGGATTTATAATTCATGACTGTCCCACACTGCGTGCTCTGTGCTCTCTGCAGCCTGTGTTTGGGTATTGTCCCTGGAAAGATGAAGTATCAGACCTTTGTGGATGTTTTTTAGTAGGCAGCAGGATTATAAGATAAGATAAGATGATCCTTTATTATCCCACAATTGGGGAAATTCCACCATTAAATATGGTTTATATTAGAGATTGTCCTCACACTGCTGCGCTCCACTCCTTACAAGGAGGGTCTTTGGGTATGTCCCAGAGATGTGGATCGATCTTTGGTCTGTTGTTAGTTGCCGCAGACTGTGAAATTATGGCTTTCGTCTGTACATGATGTGGTCCTTCTCTATGTGCACGAAAGGGTGGTGTCCTCCCACGTTTTGTGCTGTGCCCTCTGAAGCTCCTTGTCCCTGGAGAGATGTGGCTCAAGTCACAGGGGGGGTGGTCCTCACACTGCTGGTGCTCTTTCTCTCTGCATTAACTTTTCTCATAGCCCCTACACTCAACTGCAAGTGACTTAGGTTGGATTCATGCAGAAAACCGCTGCAGGCTTCAACTCAAAGTAATAAGGGGATATTTTGTGTACGAGCTAAGAGCAACAAGCAGTGTTGACGGACACCATCCCGTCCAACATGTTACCAAAATCTGTATTGGATTGCATTGGGTCAAGTTCTTGCCTATTCCTTGTGCTGAATTATTGTTTGTTGTGTAAGGATGGGTATCTGATCCCGTATTTCTAGATGGATTAAACGCACAACCTATGGTGGGTTCAAGGCACTAGACACGTCGAACTAGGGACCAAAATATGGTCCTAGATCGGCTTTTGCTGTTCAGGAGCCTGAGAAAGCCTTAGAAAGCAAGTGTAGATTTCCCAGACTGTGACGTAATCATTAACTTAAATGGACATTGTCACCAGATTTTGGTCTCTTAAACACTAGGCCCCTGCTAATAAGGGGAAATATCCTTTCTATATTCCTTCTTTTCCGTGTGTGAATCTCAACCATTTACCTATAAAAAAAAAAAAAAAAATCTCCTCCAAAGTGTATTTGACGCAGAACAGAGTCATTTTTACTTAGAATGATTCAGTGGTTTGAGGGCTGCAGGGGGCCAGTCACTTCAGATGCCTCACATTCTTCAGTTCTGTTGCACTTAAAAAAAATGTTAACCTGCGGGTGGCTATTGGTCCCAAATCACAGTTACCCTTTAAAAAAAACAACGGTGTTAAGAATCTTGTGACCATTTCAAGGAAATCTCCATCAAAATCCTCCTGATAAACAGGGCATTACTCATAGATCCCAGGCACCGGGACTGTGGTAATCTTCTTTATATTTGTTATCCGGGCTCATTCCTTCTACAATCAACTTTTCAAATAATGCAATGAGCCAGTAGGCGTTCTGGGGGACCTTATCAGAGCTCCCTCTGTGCTGGTGCTTCACAGGCTATACAACTGTGCATGAGCATTTACCCTCTCCCACTGTTTTTACATTACAGCAGCCAGATTGAGGGGGGGGGGGGGGTGTGGCAGCAGAAGAATGCGGAAGATGGAGACAGTGTAACGGCCTGTGAATCATGCATCATGGAGACGCTCTGGTAAACTCAGAGGATCCCTCAGTCTCATTGCCATATTCTAAAGTTGATATAGAAGAAATTCGCCTCATGGATAACACATTATAAGAAATTCCCACAGTCCCGGTGCCTGGATCTATAATTAGATTGTCCCTGGTTTTCAGGAATGGATTTTGATGTCCAATGCGAGCGTACTAGTGATTGTAGATGTACTAGGCACTCTGCTTTCCGATACCATGCTCCTGACAGTACTTCTAGTGATACGTGTGTGGGTTAATGTAGCCATGAGGATAACTCCGGACCTTCTCTTTTTTTGTGCGTTTGATGCGTCTTGACGGACTTGGCAGGTGATGGTTCAGCGTGGAGTGTTTTGGAGATTAAGCAGGACAGTATCCTACCGTCATTGCCTCTGCCGCGCACCCCTCTCTGCCTCTGCAGCTCGCCTAGAGAATGTATCGGCTCTGCCTGCTGGGAGGACAGTGTGATTATGATTATGATGATGATGCTTCTCTCTACATCTCATCAATCCCATGATGCCCTAGCACAGCATCACATGGGCAGCTAGAAAATGTTTAGGCTCTGCCTGCTGGGAGGACAGTGTGATTATGATGATGATGATGATGCTTCTCTCTACATCCCATCAATCCCATGATGCCCTAGCACAGCATCACATGGGCAGGTAGAGAATGTATCGGTGGTACCTGCAGGGAGAACAGTGTGATGATGATGATGATGCTTCTGTCTACGTCCCATCAATCCCATGATGACCTAGCACAGCATCACATGGGCAGCTAGTGTACATCTTCAGATGACTACAACTTCACTGTAAGATTTCTTTGTCTTGGTGCTATATATTATCAATCCCATGATGCCCCTGTATTAATTGTCTGGCATTACTTCTCCTATGTATAACTATGGGTTTCATGGGAACAGACTACCAAAATCCATGCGTGGGTCGAATCTGCACCTGTCATCTCTTCCATGTGTTCACTTATGCTTTAAGTGTTTCAAATGTTGTATGTGTATATATGTTATATACGGCAGTCCCGGGTACATACAAGAAGGTCGGCAGGTTTGTTCTTAAGTTGAGTGGTATGCACGTAGAATTGTCGAGTTTATCATTGTAATCCCAGCCAGAATTGGTCTCTGTGACAATTGGATTTTAAAAATGTGGGTTGTCATAGACTCAGGATTAACACTAAGCTTCCTTACCAGACACTGTGATAAAGTTATAGCTGATTATGTAGCTAGGACTAAAGTACAATAAATTCCAATATCCAGAGTCCGTTGAACTAGGGGCGTATGTACGTCGAGTGTTTCTTAAGTTAGCGGGATGCTGTATATAGATATATTTATAATATATGTCTGCGTAGTGGGAAGCAGACCAAATTATAAAAGGTATTTTATCAATCTTGGTTAGCAGGGTTTCTCCTATTCTCCCTGACAAAGTAAGTACTGATTTGATAGGTTTTCGTAAAAAAACCGTCCCAGGAAGGAGGAATGGTGATGCACACTGTCGAATAAAGATTAGTAGTTTTTAAAGGAAAGAAAATCACCTAAAAAAAAAAGTTAAAAAAAAACAATACATACACTCTTCACTTGAACCCGGCAGGGGAGAGGGGGGGACAATGCTTGCATAATTAGAGCCCGGAGCGCGGACATCTTTCCCCTTGTCCGGGCTGCTAATTATAAGTTTGTTTTCTATGAGATCCGAGTGTCAAAATTAGTGACGGACAGACGGGATCAAGTGGAGAGGAACGGGTCGAGGATTGTAGGTGTTTTAAGTTTTGTTTTTTTAGGTGGTTGGTTTCTTTATTATCATTGGGAATGTGATAATTTCTTAAAACAGACGAAGTGAGTAGAGTGACAGAACTTTTCAAACCCACACCATAGGTTTCACTTCTCGGTGGTTGGTAATCGGGGGTGGTTGGTGTGGATGGCTTATTCATATACCAAAGCAATGTGGAACTGGCACAAGCTGTTACTGTAAAGTCGAATTCAGTCCCGCGCTCGCCCCACGCCGTCTTATATCAGTTGAGCTCATATGTTCTATACTCTGTGGTTTTTTTTGTCTTTGCACAGCCTTTCTTTTATGACAAGTGAATATCTACCCACTATTAACATTCTCCCAATAAAATAAAGGAAATTATGTATCATCCGGAAGATGGGAAGAAATGGGTTCAGACCTCCTGGCATTATGTATCAGCTATACTACTGACGTATAATGGAAAACTTAGAAGCCCGAAAGATTCATTGACTATAATTGGGGCCATGGACAGAATGTGATGAATCTGGGACACGCTAGCAGATATTACTAGATATATGTGAACATGATTTAGAGGAATTGTCCTTTGGGGTTGATATGAAAGTCCCATAGGCCAGTGATGGCGAACCTTTTGGACAGAGTGCCCAGACTAACACAAACCAAAAACCAACACATTTCATTGTCACAAAGTGCCAATATAAGCAGTAAATGATTGATTTTTGAATGTTCTCCTAACATAACAAGGCCTTAAGGACACTGATACATGGAAAGCAGGAGGGCCAAATCCGAACTTTAATACTACGGTCCTTGGTGATGGAAGGGTTTAAATAGCCTGAGCTTAGGAAATGTGGACTGTGTTAGATTATTGAAAGGGCCTAGCTGGGGAACTGATGTGCGAGCTTAAGTGCCCACAGGAGCACTCAGATGCCCACCGCTGGCACCCAGGGTCCATAGGTGCGCCACCATGGCCCGAGGCAAGAATCCAGCTACGACGTAGGCGCTGCTATGGAGGTGGTGGACAGGTGCAGGGAAAAAAAACGACAAAACAAAAAAACCCAGCAAAAAAAAAAAAAACAAAAAAAAATAAATAAAAAAAAAAAAAAAAAAAAAAAAAAAAAAAAAAAAAAAACCAAAAAAAACCCCAAAAAAAAAACAAAACCAAAAAAACCCCCCCAAAAAAAAAAAAAAAACACAAAAAACCCCACCCCCCCAAAAAAAAAACAAAATAAAAAAAAAAAAGATAGAGCTCTATGCGTGTCAATGGTAGTACATTGGTCTGATGTTAATCTGTTTGGGAAAACTTGGCACACAATTCCTGGCAATATCAGCGTTTGCCAGGCTGTAGTGATATGGAAACAGATGGATGACTGTCAAGCTTTTATTATTTTATTCAAAATCAAATTATACCTACGACCATGTGAGCCGATTGGTGAGATCCCTGTAGTAACTTCACAATCAGATAAACACCTACAACAACCCCCCCCCTCATTGGGATGTGAAGTGGTTGTTTAGCACCCACACTGCCACTTTCAAAGTCTTCTGTATTGTCGAAGAGGTATGATATATCTGAATTAAGGGAAAGGGGCATTGCTAGACCAGCGGTTCCGGTCACAGACCGGGGATCCTGGAGACCGGCGCTGGTCCGTTCACAGACGGGGATCTGGAGAGACCGGCGCTACGTCCTGTCCTTGTAATAGCTGGGGATCAGCGTTTGACCCTCTCAATGGGCACTACCACCTCTCTTGGGGGTAGGGCAAGCATTTGTCGTCATAATTGCTCTCGGGTGAAATAGTCGGGATTCCCATTTCTGCTACTTTAATCCTACTCAACATAAGAAACAACCTAGAAAATCCCCATCCAATAGTGGTTCCCGGTGATTCTGTTAGCATGTTTTTTAGCAAATTGGGCACAGATTGGTAGAGGCAAAATTGTTGGCTGCACGCTGTTGCACTCATTTTTTAACCCTAGTTAAACGACAATGAATTCGGGACATATCAGGTCCCGGTCATGTTTAACCAGTTTAACTCTTTGATTTGCTTGTCTCCTAAATGGAGCTTTCTCCAAACCCCACTATGTCACGTCACATCACACGCCATAACTTTCGATGGAAAATATGATGTTCTCGCAAACTCCTAATTTTTTTTTGACAAGGGGGGCTTTTTTGGAAGGGATGGAAAGATAGTGCAAGCCTTCCATGAGTCACAGGAGAGTCACATCATGCGTTTCGAGTGTTGGGTACTCACACACACATCGTTGTCAAGCTCTAACACCCAACTTGGCTCTGAAAATCACCACCCACCTCAGCATTGCATTGTCGCTTAGAATATCTATTGTGGCGATGAGTTATTAGGTGTGATGATCAGCCAGTGTTTACTTCACATTTACTGCGTCCAGGCAACGGTAGATACCTGGAGATTTTGGCTGGTTAGTAAACCGTGATGAGGACTTCTCTGCTCTGTTGACATTTAATCAGGGTTCTCTACACAAGCCACGCTCCGCACCCAGCCTCTACTCACTCAGCCTTTTCATTAGCGGAGACCTCCCAAATAAACGCAGCTCCAGTGTCATATTGGAAAATTTGGGGAAAATAACAACTCTTTACCGGTTTTTAAGGTGCTTCTGCTGAGCAATTTATGCAAACCCTAAGTAACCCATAATGAAAGTAAGAATAAATGTCGGCAATATGGGGTAGCCGACCTCTTCTATCCAGTCTGAAACTGATGCCGGCCCTGATTGCTTTCTAGTGTAGCAGAAACAAATTTGAAACCTTTGACAATGCCCGGCCAAGTGGGCATAGGTAGGTGGTTGTGCGAGTAGCGCCCTCTCCATGTTAAGAGCTGCCTAGGGAGAAGATCACCTAATAGGAGTTCGGCCAAAGTGGAGAGAGAATTGGATAATTGCAGCTGAAACCACATCTGATAAAGTTGAGTTAACATGTCAAATGTTATAAACCCCAATGGTTCTTTTGTACCATTGTATAAAGCTAGCTGGAAGGATGGTTGGAGAATGCTGCCACCCGACCAGGGGAGCGTTTTAAAAACCCTGTGGTGTGGGATGAGCAACATGGTCTTAAGCCACATTGTAAGCAGGTGGTGTGCAGCACCTGAATGTGCTGCACCAGCAGGTCCTAAGACCAGGAAGAGAGGTGTATCCAGGCCCACTGCCTGACACCCTGGGAGTCGGAGAGAGATTAAGCCCCAGAGCAGAGGCCCTGTACGGACTCGCTCCATTTCCAGGGCGTGTGAGAATCCTTCTGCGGACAGTTGTCTCCCGCCCGCTCCACGTTTAATATATAATTTTTCGCTCGCAGACTGCATAGTTTTGGCAATTCCAGCAGGAAAACATTGGCTCTCCAGAGCTTTGGCTTCAATGATGTCTGGTCTTTCAGTGATCCAATATTTTCTGTTACCAGGTGACCAACTAAGAAATACCCAGTTAACGAGTGATTTTTAAGTGGACTTCCTGGTGTCTAGGTGTTGGTAGAAAGTTAGAGGATCTGGGCAGCATGGTGAAAAATCTAGCATATCAAATTTGGTCTTTCTGGGGTGTTCCAGGAATAGGGCTAGGACAGAGATGAAACCGAACAAACAAAAGGGTTCCAGCGTCATAACGGGCATCAACAGTGATGGGCTTGCCTTTTAGAAGACACAAAAGTCACTTGTGGCCAGATCATTAGTGTCAAAGACCAGAAGCCACGGCACTGCTATATTTGAGCCAGAGAAGTGTAGGGTTCACTTTTTTGGTAAGATAACAAACCTAACCCCAATCCTGGCAAAACGACTTTAGATTAATCACTTGTTATGACGTCTAACGTCCAAAAGGTCTTGATGTCGTTGCCAGTCCCACAAAATTCTGTTTCATCTACATCATCCTATCTTTCATCATGTTGTATTAGTACAATAGGTATTAATATTAGTACGTTATTATTTTAATTCTATTTGATGCCCCCTTTAGCTGATTGGGTTGTGGCATGGCTCTAGCAGAGGGCATCCATGGCCATCAGCTGCTATGCTGCCGGGCGCAGTGGATGGAATTTAATGCTTCTAGAATCTCTATGGGCTTCTCTATTTTTATGAATGTTGTTAGGATTTGTAGGTGGAGGGGCCATACATGTTGGATGCTCTTTGCACACCATTATTGCGATTTCCCCAATAGGTTGTGTAACGAAATGTCCCATAAGGGAAAGGCCAACATACATCGTTGTAATTTCCTGCTCTATGGGGGCTGTTGATACGGCTCTGTGCTCTATAAGTGGGGCTGGGATGCCATTATGTAGGTCAGAGGCAGCTAAGTGTAGAATGCGTATTATCAAGTATTATTTCCGAGGGTGACTTATACCAAATAGAGGACTTCAAAATAGGACCTCAATGATTGGCCCTGAGGGCAAATTATCTCAGACCTATGACCTTGTAGGATTGGGGGTAAAAAAATGGGCAGGGTTAAAGCGCAGGGGTTATGTAACTATGATCATATCTTGACCTGATGGATTTCAAAGCCTTAGGCCACGCCGGAGGTTAAAAAGAGGACGGTAGTAGGCGTACTAGAGGTCATGATGGGTTCATGCCAACCGCGATGGTCCGAGGTCTGGCTCGACTTGTGATAGTCACAAATTGGGTGACTGTATAGCCCTGGCACCCTATCCTAATACTACTCTGTAGGGCTAAAGGCTCACACGAAAGGTTTCTCCACCAAACCATGGTGTTAATGTTTCAGCCGCAGAACATATAGAAGCATATAACTGGAACTGGAGTGACTCAAATACCCTGGTTAGAGCCCCATCCGTTGACCTCCTAGACATCTATATGTCTCCATCTCTAGCTCTGAGCTCATTGTCATCCTTTTTATTTTACGTCTCCAAATAATCGCCCCAAATAGATTGTAAAACCAGGACAAATGACTTCTCCCGGGATTTGCATACCCCTGGCAGAAGCCAATGTAATTTCCATAACTGCCGGGATCGTTTTTGAATCCGACGGATCGGCCTCTAAGGTTACACTTCCGTCTTATTTCCGGACGGGATTCCGGTTACCCACTGTCTTGTTCTCAGCCGGATCGCAGCTATATGTCTAAATTTAAGTATTGTTATTGTTGATTTATGTGAAATTTTTGTCTTTTATGTGATTTGAAACAATGGCCGCATAGACAGGAGTTGTTTTTAGTAAATACTTGTGGACATGACTTAGACACCTGCTTGAGCTCAGCATTGGGGCCCGTTCCTGAATGTAAAGGGAACCGGTCACCAGCAGGAGCCTGTTAAACCCATAAGCATACCATATAGGGTGTAGTAATGCTGTATGGCGTGTTATTATAATCCTGGTTGTGCCGGCCACGGCTAAATATCGTTAATATTCCAAGTCATTGAGTCAAGGGGGAATCCAGCCTACGCTAAGAGTGCGTCATCAAAATCCGCCACATTTCTCGTTTCAGGCGATTCCTGTCCTGTTGCCAGCAAACCTCTCCGTCCTCTGAACGATTTTGTCTGAAGCTTGCGCAGATGGCACTGTTGTGTGCTTCGTTTCTCGCTCTGCATGCGCGCAGGGCCGGAGAGGAAGTGGTATTAAATGAACTGAGCCATGTCCGAGATTTTTGGACGGGGAGCGTGGAGCAGGGCAGGACGCCTGAAACGAGAAATGTTAGGCGGTGTTTTGATGACGCACTGGAGGGGCTGGGTGTACCCTTGGACTGTCCGACCCCTAAGCCGCTCCGCCTGATAGTAGATGCTTGGGAGTATAATGTGATTTTCAGCATGTGGCCGGGCAATGGCATTATAAGGGGACATGCCGCCCGGACGGCATGTACACACCCTACTAAGGTTGTTTAGGGTTTAAAACAGGCGTCACACGGTGACAGATTCCTTGAAGGGGGTTTCATAGGGTCAAGGCTCTTGTGACCTTATCCGAAGGACGGGGTCATTAGTAGGTGATGGGTTGGGTGCGACAACAGTCTACTTCCCTATCCTATAGTTGGGTCATTACTGGCAATGATTAATAGTCCGAAGAGGCAAATATCGGATAACTAATTCTCAGAGAAAAAATGGATGAGCGAAGTTTAATGGGATTCTCCCAAGTTTCAAGTTATCCCAGTATAGGGGATAATAATGGGATTGGTGAGCGTCCAACTGCAGGGAGACCCACCGACCACAGACGGACGAGTCTAAATAAAAGTTGGGCGGCTGCTCTGACGAGAGTATTGCCTCCTGCTGCTCCAATTCCATAGTATGTGATTATTGCCAACACAGCCCTTGGGTATCTCCCGAAGCAGTCTCATGGAAGTGGCTGGAACCAAGTGTCAGAGAACCGCAGCGCTGTGCACAGCAATATTCTTATACACCTCTTTATAGATACAGGTCGGGACACATCCGACCCAGTGCTCAACACATTAACGAGGACCATGGTCTCCGTATTGCTGGTGTCTCTTCTGTGATTGTGGAAGGGACCATTAGTTGGATCCATAGTTCCAAAAGTCAGTCCAGTCTTTTTAAAACATAAATAAAAATTGGGCAGGGCAATCATCTGTACAAAAGCAAACCAGCACAAAGATTCAGCAGCAACCCAAGCGGGTGCAGACAGGTATTTATATTTAGGTTTTCATGTTATGCAACGTTGCATCAATGAGTGTACAAACAAAATTATGTAATAGATTTTTATCCAAAGGAAATGCCTCTTTCTTCCCTTATCTGGTCACTCCATCAACCAGATGAGGTTGACGGCTCACTTAACGGATCAAGTGATGGCTTCCCTATTGAAAGTCTATAAAGGGGGGGGGGGGACAGGGACTATAAAGAGGTGGGGGGAGCGGGAGGGATCTATAAAGAGGTGGGGGGAGCGGGAGGGAGCGGGAGGGATCTATAAAGAGGTGGGGGGAGAGCCGGAGGGATCTATAGAGGTGGGTGGGGTGGGAGGGATCATAACTAGGTGGGGGGAGCGGGAGGGAGGATCTATAAAGAGGGTGGGGCGAGCAGGAGGGATCTATGAAAGAGGTGGGGGGAGCGGGGGGAGGGGGGGGGGGGAATTTTTTTTCTATAAAGAGGTGGTGGGGGGAAGCGGGAGAAGGGATTATCAAGGGTGAGGGGATAGGGAGGATCTATAAAGAGGGGGGGGGGAGGGAAGGATCTATAAAGAGGTGGGGGTGAGAGTGGGAATGATCTATAGAGGGGGGGGGAGCGGGGAAGGATGTATAGAGGTGGGGGAGCGGGAGGGAGTCTATAAGAGGTTGGGGGGAGCGGGAGGGGATCATAAAGAGGTGGGGGAGGGGAGAGGAGGATCTATAAAGATGGTGGGGGAGGGGGAGAGGGAGGGATTCTAAAGAGGTGGGGGGAGAGGGAAGGATCTATAAAAGAGGTGGGGGGGAGAGGAGGGAGATGATCTATAAAGAGGTGGGGGGGAGGGGGGGGGGAGAGGGAAGGGAGGATCTAGGAAGAGGTGCGGGGGGGAGCGGGAGGGAGGGATTATAAAGAGGTGGAAGAGGGATATAAATGGGTGCGGCGGATATTTAGTCAGTTTCATCTCAACAGAGTGATTTTATTCACATCCGCGTGTGGGCAGTACTGCTCTATAATGTTCTTATGCTGCTTGATCTGGCTCCATGCACATCAACAAGTTGTTTTGGATTTGTGTGGTTCCCATTGTTTCAATTACTATTGCAGCTCCATGATTTCTATAGTTCATACACCTGGCTATGGTTTCAACATTCCTGGGGACTGCCAAGGCCGCAAAAATTATAGAGCAGGTCCATATACACGATGACACCCAATGGATTTGGGTAGCTACTCTTTAGAGCTAGTTAAGAGCAGAATCTAATGTTTTCTGCCGGTGCTTGCATAGGGACTCATAGCATCTAGTCTCCACCGGCAGCACCGAGACCTTTAGGAAGACGAATAACAGAGGAAGAGAATGCTCAAAAGGTTGATCAAAAATTGCACAAGTGACCTCCAAAACTGAACAGAAGTCTAGTGAAATATTAGCCGTAAACTATGACCTGGGGCTCCGTAGTATTGTGTCTTCTCTTCAATAAGAATATTATGGGGGAATATTGAATTTTCTCCGAGCTCAGTAAACTTATCGGCTTCTTTTGTCGTCCGTCGGTTTTACGACATGCTCTCTGTTTTTAGACCCTTTTTTATTTCTTTATGAATCTGGTCAACAATAAGACATCAAGTTGTAACTTGTCACCGTCATCTTTTGCAGTTGCATGAATTTCCCATTCAGGGGTGAGGTGATTGTACGTATTCTAATTTTCACAAGCTCTGGTATCTGAGGTATAAGTCCCTTCATTGAATAGTAGGAGCTGCAATGCCTGTATGGCCACGATCAATGGACGGCGCTTGGTGGTAGATGTGAAGAGTAGTCAGCAGTCGTATTAGGCATACTGGTGGTCGACTACTAAGGATGGATGATTTAATAACTATATGGCATGTTTAAGTGGACTGTCATCGCAATTTTGGCTGCTAACATCCACAGGTCCTTGTGCAACAATATTACAGTTTCCCCAAATTGCCCTTGATCACTGCTATCCATTGTCACTATAAAAATAAATATATGTTATACCTGCCTTGGGTTTGATGCTTCTGGGGCCTTGTGAGTTTTTTTCTTGTGGTGTGAAGCCGACGTAGTCCCCCCCATTTCAATCTGAAGCTAGAGTTTATTAGACATCATAATAGGATTGGACCCTTGCCAATGAGATTATCTGGAAGACAGGGCACAACGAGCATGCGTCTATGAGAGTAAGAGGACCCCAGCGCTGTCTTGGGTAATTCTAACATCCCAAACTCAACATGCTGCACACCCCCATGGGAGTCTTATTGTCTTTATTAGCTGGGGTCCTAACGTCAATACACCCTCAGTGATTAACAATGCTTTAAGAAAGAAAGTATGTTTCTGCAAGGGATACTTTGTCCTAAAATACATTTTATAAGCCAAGATCAAATGACCTTTTTACATTTTTAATGTAATGGGAGGGGGGGGGGGGGAGGATCCTCACACTGCTGTGCTCTTACTACCTATGATATCGAGCTAAACTTGAAGAAAGAGTTTTTCGCATCACGCTAAACTGGCTCTTTTAAAACTAGAAAAATAGGAGAACTTTTTTTTTTCTTCATCTGGAATGGGGAGTGTATCCTCACACTGCTGTGCACTTTTGTACCTGTAGTGCTGTATTCGGCTCTATGCACATTGGAATGCCCGAGATCCCATAAACAAATACCCCCTTAGGGAGACGCATCCACCACCATCCCCGACGTCCCATTGTTTTTATCACTGGATGGTAGAGACGTCCGTCCCTTAACAATCAACACCCTTAAAGGAAGGCCGGTGTTTCCTGCAAGTGACATTACTAATCAATATTAACACATCATTGCAAAATAATGCGACGTATTGCTCTTCATCCATAATGGGGTTTGTCCTCACACGGCTGTGCCTTGCTCCTGTATCCCAGCTACCTTAGGGAAGGCAGTAGTATGTTTATCTCAATGGAGGGTATACGATCCCATATGAAAACCCTTCAATATGAGACTGAATTAAGTTTTTATTGCTTCTTAACTGTTAAGGGGGGGTAGGGGGTCCTCACATGCTTGTATCTTAGCTACCTCTATTTCCGAGTACCCTTTAAGGACGGCAGTATTTCAGCACTAGGAGCTATCACTTTCTGTAGACTAACTTTACTGAGTATGAGACTTGCGTTGATGGTTATTATTGCTTCTTTTTACTATAAGGTGGGGGGGGGGGGAAAGGGTGCCTCACCACTGTGTGCTCTGGCTCCCTGTTTTGTCATAATTATGTATAAATATTATTTTCTTTTCTACCACCTTGATCCAACAAACTTGTACTTTCCTTCTCCGTACCGTTAAACCCGCCACACCTGTCCCCTGTAGACCCGCAGTAACATCAATATTATTATCTAGCCGGTCTAAGAACGCCAATTTGGCCATCCGTTTTTTGCTGTTTGCCTATAACAATTACGTGTTATGACTGAGATTAAGGAACGCCCCGAGCTGAAGGGTTTTAAAAAATTTTTATAAATTCCTCTGCCAAAGGATTCCCTGCTGGCTCCAACAAAAGTTTTTTATTATTCTTTTATGATGATTATTATTATTACTGTATTTTATGAGGTGGCCAGAGTTAGTCGCAACTTGGTTTTATTACCCAGTGAAAGCTGATGAGTGTGAATCGTTGAGCCCAAGAAAATTGGTGCTGAAATGCTGTCAGTCCTGTCTCCTAGCCCTTTCAAGTAATAAATGGTATTGTCCACTGGATGAGATGGTGTAATAGGACCTTTGGTTGTGTTGTGGTAGGGCAGGCAGGACTGTGCTTTGGATAGATTTTTTTTTTTTGGATTGTAACTTGGGGGCTTGGTCTTCACACTCCTGTGCTCCTCGCAGATCGGTTGGTTAGAACCCCTGTGTATCATACTTTTGTGTATGTTATTATAAGTTTAGCAGACAGGACTGTGAAATATGAATTTATATTACTGTTTCTAAACTTCTAAGCGTGTGTCCCTCACAATGACAGTGTTACTTGTGCTCTCTTTCAGGCAGCGTTAGGTATTGCAACTTGTAATCTATACGCTTTTGTATTGTTATAAGTAGCGACAGGACTGTGAAATATGAATCTATAACTGCTTTCTAACTTGGCGGTGTGCCCTCACAGCAGTTTCTGTGCTCTCTGCAGACAAGTCCTGTGTATATGTTTATAAGTACCAACAGGACTGGTGAATATCATGAATTTTATATTTCAAGATTTTAACTTCTGGCAGACAGTGTTGGGTACCGTACCTGTCACTGTGTAAGCATACTGTCTTGTAGGTTTAGTAGCGGACGGACTGTGAAAATTTTATTTATATTACAAGATTATGCTCTGCGGGAGTGTCTATCCACAGCTGTCCCTTTGCAGCCCAGGTTGGGTGTGTCCCTGGAGAGACTGTGTTAATCACAAAGGTTGTGTAGCGCAGGGCTGTGAATCATTGGCTATATTCGGATTGTAGTTTCTCCAAGTTGTCCTGGGGGTGTGTCCTTACACGTTGTGGTTTTGCAATGAAGCCATTCTACACCCTTCCCCTTTTGCTGTCAATGGGATGTGCCCTTAACACTGCTGTGTTAATGGGCTCTCTGCAATGGATCTATGCTACAGCCCCATCCCTTTTGTGGCAACGGGGGTGTGTCACTTAACTGCTGCGTTTTCGGGCTCTTTTTCTGCACAAGAGCTATATCTGATAGCCCCTCCCTTGTTTGGCACTTGGGCTGTGGTCCGTTAACTGCTGTGATCTGGGATCTCTCTCAACGAGCTATCTACAGCACCCTTTACTGGCTGTTTGTGGTTTAGTTTTCAGATCATTGTGGTGCTTTTGGCTTGGCCAAAATGGGAGATTTTAGATGAATTTCTGTCACAGTTTATTTTGATCCATTTGGCGAAAACAACCCCGTAATCCGTCTGGGACTCTGAAGACTTCAGCCCCCGCAGTCGTACCGTTCTTACTTCATTGTCTCATGATGTACACAACTGGTTATGAAACGGCATTATTGCGCTCTCCTTCTTATGCAAGGACTTTTAACCCATAATTCTCCCTTTTTTGCAAAACCAACTTCTAAGTGCGGCACCGCTCCCCAAGTCTGAATCCCGGTTACATCTTAAATTCACGTTTGGCAAGACTTCTAAAGGGGATTTCCTTCTAAATAAGTATTGGTTTGATATTGTTTTGGATTGGCACAGTTGAGACAATGGGATTCCATATGCTTTAAAATGGGTTTGATCTGGATTTTTGTATTGATCCCGTCACCTCATGTGGGGCAGTCCGACAACCCCACTGCATCAGTTGCTGAAGAGGTGCATCCCACCCTAAGCACTAATTTTTGGCTAAACAGACCTGTGCCGCTGGTCGACAACTCGGTAGGTTTCAATTAAACTCCGCTGAGCTGCAATTTACCAAGTTGCAAGCAACATAGATACTACGGCACTGTGCACTGCGTTTAGAGGTGAGACTTGGGAGGGGGGGATCGGTGCATTGAACAATGCTGCAACGAGATCAAATACTTCAGAAGATTTTTTTATAGGGAGTTCCAGATTATAAAAACCACCTGCTTTCTTAAAGGGTATTTCCATCTGGCAGTCTGTCTTTCTTATATTAGGACATATCCAGCATCGGATATTTCAATACAGGATGGGTGTGGGGGGGGGGGGTCCAGAGAAGTGAGTCCATCGCGTCTTTCCCCGCTTCTACCAAATAAGAGTTGCGCGTGTATGCTGCAGTCCACTCGCCAATCAAGCTCTTGGAATCTACATACATTCGTTTTATTTTCGGGAATGGGATGCAGACTCCCATACAGTCATGCTGGGGGGGACAGGGGTTCAAACGGACCCTCGGTCTTGGGACAGGTGCAGCCCCAGCGCATAAATAACTGAATATATAGACTCTGTGAACAATTGTTGAATGTAGGTGCTGCGCATGCACAAAGCCTTGCCGCAGACGGGGGTCGTGGGACTTGTGCCCCTTGGGTCCCAGACCCTCGCATCAGCGTGTAATATTAGCTATCTGCATGTAGACTCTGAGCTGCAATACTTGAATGGAGGTGGCTGCGGCATGCAGCTTGTATATTAGCTGGCCTGTAGACTCTGAGCTCCATATACTGGAGCGTTAGCGTGGGCTGGCGCATGCGCTGTATATGCTGGATGTAGACTCTGAGCTCCATTACTGAAGGGAGAGTGGCTGCGCATGCTGCGTATATAGATTCTGAGCATGTAAGACTCTGAGTCCATAATGGAGCGATAGCGTGGCTGCGTCCCATGGCGCTTTATATAGCGCGAGGCATGTAGACTCGAACTCCATATAACTGAATGGACGAGTTGCTGCCATATGCGCTTGTAAACTCTCCATTCTCTCACGGTCATTGCGGAAGGGGTCGAGTGATCCTTTTTGCGGGTAAGAAGGTGGAGCCGCATCTTTCTGTTTCATAACATTATCATTGGATGAAAAAAAAAAAATCCCTTTACAGGTAGGCCTCACCCATGAGTCAGTGTCTGGCATTGCCTTTTGGATCGGTCTTACATTTTGGTGGAGCTTGAATTGCAATTTCGGGTGCACGCACACTGCACTAGGTTTGTGCGTTGTATGGTAGATGTCTTCTCCTGGTCAACCCTGTTAAAGCCTTGTAAGGTGGCTATCCCCCAATGATTTTATTCTGCAGTAATGAGACTGACCAATGAGGGATCCCTTTCTTACATGCATATTCGCGCGTGTGCAGGGGGGGAGGATTGTTTCTATGGGGTCTATAAAACTTTCGGTCAGGTGACAGCCTCCCCACAGTAAAAAAAAAAAAACTTGCGTGTTTTTTTGTCTTCTCCCAGAATGATATTTAAGCCTTTCTTCTTATATTTTGTTGCTTCTCCAGTATCACGGTGGCCCCTCGTTCTCGAGGGGTCAGGCTGCACCGTGGTCGTGTAGATAAGCGAAATAAGATGTGTTAGCGCACTTTGTAATTGTGATATCTTTTGCTGTGTATGGGAGATTGTGTTTCTTTTTTTTTCTTCTCGACTTCTTAAAATGGCAATTTTGATAAATATCAGAGGAACAGCGAGTGCTGATACTTCTGTCATGGCTGGTGGATGGAATCTTCTGTCACTCAGATGGGAGATGGAGACACTGAAATATATAGGCAATGGAACTAAATCATGGACATGTGAATGGCTTTCTATAAAGGATTGTCTGGGGGTGTTTTATAATTGCTTTCCATCTTTGACCCCTTAATCTAGTATTGGTGTACATCTTCAGATGACTACAACTTCACTGTAAGATTTCTTTGTCTTGGTGCTGTATATTATCAATCCCATGATGCCCTAGCACAGCATCACATGCGCAGCTAGAGAATGTATCGGCTCTACCTGTTGGGAGGTCAGTGTGATGATGATGATGATTCTTCTCTCTCCATCCTTGCCCTCTTAATCTAGTGTACATCTTCAGATGACTACAACTTCACGTACTATTTCGTTGTCTGTCGCTATATAGTATCATCCTCATGATGCCCCGCCAAGCTACAGGGCAGCTAGAGATGTACGGCTCTGCTGTGGTTGGGATGCACGTATGATTATGTGATGATTCTCTCTAATCCATCAATCACTGATGACCTAGCACAGCGTCACATGAGCAGCTAGTAGATGACGGTGGCTACCTGCAGGGAGATACGGTGATGTGGATGATGCTTCTCTCTACATCCCATCAATCCCATGATGACCTAGCACAGCATCACATGGGAAGCTAGAGAATGTATCGGCTCTGCCTGCTGGGAGGACAGTGTGATTATGATAGAGAATGTATCGGCTCTGCCTGCTGGGAGGACAGTGTGATTATGATTATGATGATGATGCTTCTCTCTACATCTCATCAATCCCATGATGCCCTAGCACAGCATCACATGGGCAGCTAGAAAATGTTTAGGCTCTGCCTGCTGGGAGGACAGTGTGATTATGATGATGATGATGATGCTTCTCTCTACATCCCATCAATCCCATGATGCCCTAGCACAGCATCACATGGGCAGGTAGAGAATGTATCGGTGGTACCTGCAGGGAGAACAGTGTGATGATGATGATGATGCTTCTGTCTACGTCCCATCAATCCCATGATGACCTAGCACAGCATCACATGGGCAGCTACCTTTTGGCGCTTGGGCACGCCGCTGGGACCCCTTTTGGCGCTGGGACCCCTTTTGGTGCTTGGGCACGCCGCTGGGACCCCTTTTGGCGCTAAGAACCCCTATGTCTTGGTACGTGTTTTTACTGGGTCCATCCTCAGCTTTAGGGCTCATGTACGTGTATCTATAGTAGATCTGTAATATGACGCTGCCATACTGTTCATGCCATACAATAATCTATAAATGCTGTCTCTGACAAGCAACCGGTTAGGGTAACTTTTGCAGGAAGCGGCGGAGCTTTCATGAGTTTTGTACTTTACAAGATGGAAAATATGCAGAGTTCAAACTTCATTGCAATAACGCCCAGAAGGTCAATACACTGCTGTGAGTGACAGGGGATGATCTTACCTTAGTTATCAGATCCTAGTTGCTAAATTCCAGCGTGCCTGCAGTTAAAACTGTTTTCTGGGGGTTAAAACATATTTTAAATTGGGTCAGAGTGACAAGGAAACTTATGCCCACCATACTTATACTTTTTGTGACTATTACTGGGTCTACAATGGTTCTTGGGCCTAGCTTAAAGGGTTCTTCCACAGTTCCACAATGTTTTTACTATAGTTAGGATAGATAATTGCAAGCTGATTAATGATAGTTCCACTGATGGGACCCCCATTGATCACAAGAAGAAGGAACAGCACTTGGTTTGTTTGTGCCACTAAAAATAAGTGCTGTAAAAAGGTTTCTTCTGTCACTTCATGTATTAGGTGAACCTAAGAATAAGAATGACATTGAGGCCTAGGACCCCTTTAAGAAAATAAATAGAAAATGCCTGCTGAGCCAATCACAGTTCTCAGCTAATGATTGATGGGGAGGTACTTCCTGTGTTGCAGGAAGTAGAAACCACTGCAAAATCAGGGATCAATGATATGTGTTCAGCCATTAGGAGCCGCTTTTAACTCTGAGAGTCCTTTATAACTGTAGTGTTCCCATTCAACTGTACTTTACAAAAAAGGTCTTATTGATTGTTAAAAATCTTGTTTTGGAGGATTCCGGTTTCAGAACTTTGCAGTCAGCCTATTAAATTTTAATGGGAATTGGGTAATACCTTGCTTTTCCTGTGGAGGCGCTGCATGCACATTAAGCACCATAGATGACAGCTGATCACACTGCTCTTCTGCGATCAGCTGATCAAAAGTTACTTCTGTCAAAAGTTTTACGACCAAATTTGTAGGTTCATTCTGTCCCTGCTTCTGGGACGTTTATTTTAGCCACGATCGGCTGCGCCCGGTCACAGGACATAGTTAAGTAACGTCCATAGAGACACGCGGTTTGTTCCATTGTATGTCTGGAGCGTTCACTCTTTGAAGTTTTCCTTTTATTTATAAGATCATCCCCCAACCCGGCGCGCTATGTCCACAAACTTGTACAGCTCCATCAGGGATACAGGAGGTACTGGATTGTCCAGGTTTCTTAGATCAAATGTATTTTGGCCCAAAATACATTTAAAAAAGTTCTCATTGATTGATTGTTACAAATCTCTTTTTTTGGAGGACCTCAGGTTTCAGAACATTGCAGTCAGCCTATAGATTTTAATGGGAATAGGGTAATGCCTTGTCTTCCCTGTGGAGGCACTGCAGGCGAAATTACAGTATTTTTCGGACTATAAGGCGCACCAGAGTATAAGGCGCACCATCAATAAATGCCTGTTAAAACCTCTAGGTTCATATATAAGGCGCACTGGACTATAAGGCGCACCTGATTATATCGATGAATGACCAGCAGGTGGCAGACCTGTGCACAGTACAAGGCAGCTGTTGTCTGTAAGTAAGGTTCGTATATAAGGCGCACTGGACTATAAGGCGCACCTTTGATTTCTGAGAAAAATCTAAGGATTTTTTGTGCGCCTTATAGTCCGAAAAATACGGTATATAAAATCTAATTTTGCCCATTTTAATTGGGTTGGGACCCTCACACTAGTCCCTGGGACTTACAGGTTAAATCACCATTTTTTTTTTACATTTTTGGGAGTTTTGGAAATTTACTGCATCTCAATGTATTTTTGTTAGATCTCCAGGTGTACCAGTATTTCAATATTTGAGGGACCATTACTACTGTATATTCTTGTATTGTTATTGTGATGGGTTATATACATTTACAACCTTGTCTTAGTCAAGCTAAAACATGAAACAAATAAGTGCACACTATAATTTTATTTTTTTTGGCACACACTGTAGCCAGCTCACGACCCCCATAGAGGTGTATTGTGATCGAACCAGGCAGCCGTGGCACAAATTATAGATCAGGTCCTAAACCTGACTAGGTGTGGCCCCACCCATCTCCACCCAGCAGAAACGGGACACAACCTTCCCCCTATTTACGGCCCGTTTTAAGCACAAGGTAATGTGTACCTAGCCTAATGCAACTTTCTACATCTAACAAAGCAAAGAAGCAGAGCAAAAGGAAATTTTATTAACCTGCAGGATCTGACTACACAAAGTGGGTTTGTAGTCTGTTACCATGTTGACACATAAGACGCATAGTAACTGTGTGCACAAAATATTGAGACTATCCAGTGGGTAGGGAACATCTTTTAAACTTGTGACAACCTTTTTAACACTTCTTCCCAGAATCCCAACTTATTGTCTATTTCCGAGTGTTTGATCAACACTTGGGCCCCACGATCCTAAAAAAGGGGCGCTGAGAATTTCGGTAGGGTTTGAGTGTTGCCCTCCATTTGATTACTGGATACTTGTCACGAGCAACAGTGGTCACTCCAATGAAATAAGGGACATCGGACCCTCAATCTTGTGATCAGTGGGGGTCCAGTGGCGCCCACTATGGGAATTTTTGGGGCGGGTGATGCTTATTCTCTGTAACGTTAATAAATACGACTGCTACCATGTGTAGGCGATTGATGTTTTACTTGTGACTAAATTGGGCAAGATATTTTAGGGGGTTTGCTCTCGATCCATCACGGGGTCAGATGTGTAGGAATGATATTTTGGTGCAGTAATAACTCATAAAGTCTCATGTGAAGTATTAGTCAGTCTCTCCAGCGGCTTCTATTGTTCCGCGTGTCACGGCACTTCCTGTTTCTTCAAAGCGACACATGAGGGTCGGAATAACATTGTTTGCTTTGTACATAGACGAGCTTTGACTTTATTTTTTTTTTTTTTTTTGTATTTTTAGGGCAACAGGTGTGTATGTAGGATCCTTCTTGTTCCACTTCACTGTAGACTTGCCTCCTGCTAGTGACTTGTGTGTATACATTGCAATGTCATGCGCTGGTGTTTACTATGGTGGGCAGGCCATGCCCCAAAATTGTCCAACTTTTGCAAACATTTTGCCATAAAATAAACTTTTTCCTATTTATTTCATGACTTTGCAAAAGTGAAATTACAACTCTGCTAATAATTTTCATCTAAAAATCACTGTATTAATAGTTTTTGCATACATCTCTTATGTATAACTATGTGTTTCCATGGGAACAGACTACAAACATACCCTGTGGTCAGATTCTGCACCTGCCCTCTCTTCCATGTGTTCACTTACTGCTAAGTCGTCAAATATTGTATATATATATATATATATATATGATATCTGCATCAGACTACATAGTTTGCTTGTAGTCTGTAACTTTGGAGACTTATTTGTCTGCGTAGTGGCTGCATACACAAAATTGTAAAAGGTATTTTATCAATCTTGGTAACAGGGTCTTTCCTTATTCTCCCTGACAATGTAAGTACTGATTTGATAGTTTTAGTAAAAAACCTGTCCCAGTGACAGGAGGAATGGTGATGCCCACTTGTCGAATAACAGATTAGTAGTTTTTAAAGGAAATAAATCACCTAAAAAAACGTAAAAAAAAACACTACACTACACTCTTCACCTTGATCCCAGCATGGGAGAGGGATGGGATGATGGCTTGCATAATTAGCAGCCCGGAGTGCCGGACATCTTTTCCCCTTGCTCCGGGCTGCTAACTATAAGTTTGTTTTCTAGGAGATCCCGGAGTGTCAAAATTAGTGATGGACAGTACCGGGATCAAGGTGAAGAGGAGCGGGGGTGAGTATTTGTAGTTTTTTAAAATGTTTTTTTAGGTGGTTGGTTTTCTTATCATTGGGGAATGCGATAATTTACTTAAACAGACGTGTGAGTAGAGTTGACAGAACTTTTCAAACTCCACACCATAGATTTTCACTTCCCCGGCTGGTTGGTAATCGGGGGTGGTTGGTGTTGGATGTCTATTCATATACAAAGCAATGTGGAACTGGCACAAGCTGTTACTGTAAAGTGGAATTCAGTCCCGCGCTCGCCCCCACGCCGTCTTATATCCGTCTGAGATCATCTGTTCCTATACTTCTGTGGTTTGGGTTTTTTTTTTTCTTTTGCACAGCCTTTCTTTTATGACAATGAATATCTAACGAACTATTAACAATCTCCAATAAGGAAATAATGTATCATTCCTGAAGTGGGAAGAAATAGGTTCACGACCCTCCTGCATTATTGTATCAGCTTAATACTAATGACTATAACGGGAAACTTCAGAACCCGAAAGATTCCATTAACTATAATGGGGGCCATTGGACCAATTTTTGACTGAATCTGGGAAACTCCTAGCAGATATTCCTAGATATATGTGAACATGGCTTTAGAGGAATTGTCCTTTTGGGTGATATGAATCCCATAGGCCAGTGATGGCGAACCTTTTTGAGACAGAGTGCCCAGACTACAACCAAAACCCACACATTTTTCACAAAGTGCCAATATAAGCAGTAATTTATTTATTTTTTGAACTGTTCTCCTAACATAACAGCCTCCTAAGGACACTGATACAATTGAAAGCAGGAGGGCAAATCCAGACTTTAATCACTACTTCCTTGGTGATTAAAGGGTTAAAATAGCACTGAGCTTAGTAAATGTTGACTTGCTGTTAGATTATTTGAGTCCTATCTGGTGAACTCTGTGCTGAGCTTAAGTGCCCACAGAGAGCACTCAGAGTGCCACCTCTGGCACCCGTGCCATAGGTTCGCCACCACTGCCATAGGCAATGAATCCCATCTACGACTTGAGGCGCCTTCTCTATGGAATGTGGTGGACATGTTTCCTGGAAGACTAGAGCTCTCTGTGTTTCAAATGGTAACTACATTTATCCTGAAGTTTACTCTGTATGGGAAAACTTTGGCACACAATTCCTTGGCAAAATCAGCTGTTTGCCATGGCTGTAGTGATATGGAACAGATGGATGACTGTCAAGATTTTATTATTTTATTTCCAAAATCAAACTTATTACCTATCCACCAGTGAGTCCGATTGGTGAGATCCCTGTAGTAACTTCACAATCAGAAAAACACCTACACAACCCCCCCCCCTCATTTGGATGAAGTGGTAGTTTAGCACCCACACTGCCACTTTCAAAGTCTTCTGTATTGTCGAAGATGTATGATATATATGAATTAAGTGAAAGTGGGCATGCTAGACCAGCGGTCCGTTCACAGACCGGGGATCCTGGAGACCGGCGCTGGTCCGTTCACAGACCGGGGATCCTGGAGACCGGCGCTCCGTCCTGTCCTTGTAATCGCTGGGGATCCTAGCAGTTTGACCTCTCCAATGGGACACCTACCACCTCTCTTGGGGGTAGGTCAGTCATTTGTCGTCATAATTGCTTCTCGGGTGGAAAAGTAGGGATTCCACATCTTCTGCTACCATTAATCCTACTCAATAATAAGAAAAAAACCTAGTAATCCCCATCCAATGGTGGTTCCTGGTGATTATGTTTAGCAATTTTTTTTAGCAAATTGGGCACAGATTTGTTAGAGGCAAATTTTTGGCTGCACGCTGTTGCACTCCTTTTTCTACACCCTAGTTGAAACGATCAATGAACTCTGAACTATATCAGGTCCCGGTCATGTTTTACCAGTTTAACTCTTGATTTGCTGTCTCCTAAATGGAGCTTTTCTTCAACCCCACTATGTCACGTCACATCGCACGCCATAACTTTCGATGGAAATATTGATGTTCTCGCAAACTCCTAATTTTTTTTGATCAAGCTGTGGATGGAAAGGTAGGTGCAAGCCTTCCATGAGTCACAGCAGAGTCACATCACGCGTTTCGAGTGTTGGGTACTGCACCACACACCTCTTTGTCAAGCTCTAACACCAACCTTGGCTCTGAAAATCACCACCCACCTCCAGCGTTGCATTGTCTGCTTATAATATCTCTTGTGTGCGATGAGTTATTATGTGTGATGATCAGCCAGTGTTTACTTCACATTCCTGCCGGGCCAGGCAACGTGTAGATACCTGTAGATTTTGGCTGGTTAGTAAACCGTGATGAGACTTCTCTGCTCTTTCTGCAATTAATCAGGGTTCTCCTACACAAGCCAAGCTCCGTACCAGCCTCTACTCACTCCAGCCTTTCATACGGAGACCTCCCAAATACAACGCAGCCTCCATCTGTCATAATTTGGGAAATTTGGGGAAGTTAACAACTCATTGACCAGTTTTAATGTGCATTCATCTGAGCAATGCTATGCAAACATAAAATAGACCCATAATTAAGAATTAATGTCGGCACATATAGGGGTAGCAGACTCTTCTATCCAGCTCTGAAACGTGATTGCTGGCCTTGTATTGCTTTTCTAGTGTAGCAGAAACAAACTTTTGCAAACTTTTTACAACACCCCTGCCAATGCATAGGTTTGGTGGTTGTTGTGAATAGAGCCCTCTCCATGTTAGGAGCTGCCTAGGGAGACTGATCACCTCACTTGGAGGTGTCCAAAAGTGGAGAACTTAATAATAGCAGCTGAAACCACTATCTGGTAAAGTTAGAGTTAACATGTCAAATGTTATAAACCAATGGTATCTTTTGTACCATTGTAAAGCAAGCTGGAAGCTGGTTGGAGACTGCTGCCACCTGACCAGGGGAGCGTAAAAACCCCTGTTGGGTGGGAGCACATGGTCTTAAGCACATGTAAGCAGAGTGGTGTGCAGCACCTGCCTGTGCTGCACCAGCCAGTGACCGAATACCAGGAAGCAGAGGTGTCTCAGGCCACTGCCTGACACCCTGGGCAAGTCAGGAGATTAAGCCCCAGAGCAGAGGTCCACTGTCCGGACTCTGCTCCATTTACCAGGCTGTGAGCAATCCTTCCTGCGGACCAGTTGTCTCCAGCCAGCTTTCCAAGTTTTATATATAATTTGTCGCTCGCAGACTGCAATAGTTTTGGCAATTCCAGCAGGAAACAATTGGCTCTCCAGAGCTTTTGCTTCAATGTTTTTCTGGGCTTCAGTGACCCTCTATTTTCTGTTACCATGTGACAACCTAAGAAATACCCACGTTAATCGAGTGATTTAAGGGGCACTTCCTGTGTGTCTAGGTGTTGGTAGAAAGTAGAGTATCTGGGCAGAATTGGTGAAAAATCCAGCATATCCAATTCTGGTCTTTTCTGGGGTTTTCCAGGAACTGGGGCTAGGACAGAGATGACTCGAACAAACAAAAGGGTTCCAGCGTCAAAACCGGCATCAACAGTGATGGCTTTGCCTTAGAAGACCACAAAAAGTCACTTGTGGCCAGATCATTAGTATCAAAGACCAGAAGCCCACGGCAGCGCTGTTATTGAGAGCCAGAGAAGTGTAGGGTTCACTTTTTTTGGTTAATGATATCAACATGACCCCAATCCTGGCAAAACGACTCTTAGATTAATTCAACATGTTATGACGTCTAACGTCCAAAAGGTTCTTGATGTTCGTTGCCAGTCCCACAAAATTTATGTTTCATCTACATCTATCCATCTTTCAATCCATGTTGTATAGTACAATATGTATTACATATTAGTACGGTAATACTTTTTACTTTCTCATTTTAAGTGCCCCCTTGTCTGATTTGGGTGGTGGCCATGGCTCTAGCAGAGGGCATCCATGTCCATCAGCTGCTATTGCTGAGGGCGCAGTGAGATGGACATTTAATTGCTTCTAGAATCTCTATGGCTTCTCTATTTTTATGACTGTTTTTAGGATTTTGTAGCTGGAGGGGCCATTTCATGTTGGATGCTCTTTGCACACCATTATGCGATTTCCCCATAGATTGTGTAAAGGAACTGTTACCATAAGGGAATGGCCACACTACATCGTGTAATTTCCTGCTCTACGGGTGGATGCTACGGCTCCAGTGCTCGATCAGTGGGGGCTGGGATGCCATTATGTAGGTCAGAGGAAGCTAAGCTGTAAAATGTGGAATATTATCCAAGTCATATTCCGATGGTGAATTATACCAAATAGAGGACTACAAATAGACCTCAATGATTGCACCTGAGTGCAAATTATCCCAAGACCTATGACCTTGTCGAAAAAAACGGGCACGTAAGGCGCAGGGGTTATGCAACTCTGATCATATCTTGACCTAGATGGATTTCAAAGCCTTATGACCTACGACGGAGGTTAAAAAACAAGGACTGGAAGTAGGCTTACTAGAGGTCCATGATGGAGTTCAATGCCAACCGCGACTGGTCCGAGGTCTGGCTCTATTTTTTGGAGCCATATACTTTGTAGGTCACGCAACTTGTCTTGGGCTTCCTTTCCGGAGACGTGTAACCCTATCCTAATACTAATTTGTCTGGCTGGTAGGCACTTTACTTCCACACCAACCGCAGGAACCCCATATAACTGGAGAGATCTAACACAACCCTGATAAGATGCCCACCGTTGACCCCCTTAGACCCATCTATATTGTCTCCATCTCTAGCTCTGAGCTCATGGTCACCCTTTTTATTTTACGTCTCCAAATGTATCCCAAAATAGACTGGTAAAACCAGACAAACTGACTTCTCCCGGTATTTGCATACCCCTGGCAGAGGTGGATATCATTTCCATAACTGCCCGGGATCGCTTTGCATCCGATGATCGGCCTAAGGTTACACTTCCTGTCCTGATTTCCGTACGGGATTCCGGTTACCCACCTGTCTTGTTCTCCAGCTCGGATCGCAGCTATGTGTCTATTTTCATAGTATTGTTATTGTTGACTTATTGTGAAATTTTTGTCTTTTATGTGATGAAACAATGGTAATAGACAGGAGTGTTTTTAGTAAATACTTGTGGACATGACTAGACACCTGCTCCTGGAGCTCCGCATTGGGCTGCTCCTGAATTTAGAGGGAACCTGTCACCAGCAGGACGCTTGTTACATACCTAAACATACTTTATAGGATGTAGTAAATGTTGTCCAAATATCACTTCATATTCCAAGTCATCTACTAGTCAGGGGGGCGGGTTTTGGGGTTGACTAGTCAAGAAAACTCCACCTTCATTTCTCGTTTCAGGCGATTCCTGCCCTGCCTCCAGCGCCTCCCCGTCCTCTGCAATCTCGCCTTAAATCTCGGACAGTGCACAGTGCGTTTAGTATCTCCTCTTCAGCCCTGCGCGTATCCGGAGGGAGAAATTTGCACAGCACAGGAGCTTATGCTGCTAGATAATAGCAACGGAGTGGTGAGCAGCTTGCGGCACATGCACTGTGCTCGTTTCTCGCTCCTCATACGCGCAGGGCCGGAGAGGAGATACTAAACGCACTTTGCATGTCCGAGATTTTGGAGGGGGAGGTGCTGGAGTCAGGGCAGGAATCGCCTGAAAGAGAAATGTAGGCAGAGTTTTGATGACACACCTGGCCGGAGGCTGGGTGCACGCTTGACTAGTCAACCTCCAAGCCCGCCCCCCTGACTAGTAAATGACTTGGAGTATAATGTGATATTTCCGCATGCGGTGGCACACCGGCGTTATAAGGACATGCCTGGACAGCATTTACTACATCCTATAAGGTATGTTTAGGGGTTTAACAGGCGTCCCGCTGGTGACAGGTTCCCTTTAAAGGGGGTTTCTTGGGTCATATGCTACTTGTGACCTTATCCGAAGGATGGGTCATTAGTAAGTGATGGGTTGGGTGCGACACACAGCTCCTACTTCCCTATCCTATAGTTGGGTCATTACTAGTGCAATGTATAAGAGGCCGAATGAACCTCTTTAATCTTCCTGGAAATAAATTGCACAACAGGGTGTTCCCATTCCCCCACTGGTGCATGACCCAGTCTGACTGTGTCCATTCAGTGCAGACCGTGTTAAATTTTGTAAGATCCTACTCTACAAGGGGAATGGTAACGCCCACTTGTCAGTGTATCATTTCCTAGAGGCAAAATATCAGGATAACTTAATTCTCAGAAACATGGATGAGAGAAGTTAATGGGGTTCTCCCAAGTTTTCAAGTTATCCACCGCATAGGGGATAATAATGTGATTGGTGAGGGACCCCACCGATCACCGGGATCCCCACCGATCACAAGAACGGAACCCCCGCGATCCGGAGAACGGATCCTGCTGCTCCTTTCCATTGTATGGGAGTGTCAGAAATTGCCAAACACAGCCCTTGGGTATCTCCAGAATTCTCATAGACAGTGGCTGGGAGTGTCCGATACCTCATCGCTGTGCACAGCAATCTTCTACACTCTCTTCTACAGAATACAACGTCGGGACACGTTCTTGACCCAGTGCTCCACCCATTAATGAGAATGTGATCTCCGTATTGCTAGTGGTCCCCTTCTTGTGATTGTGGAGGGACCATTAGTTGGACCCATTAGTTGCAAAAGTCAGCCCGGTCTTTAAAAGAAAAAAAAAAAAAATTGGGCAGGTGCAGATCCTCTATACCAGTGATGGCTAACCTATGGCACTGGTGCCAGAGGTGGCACTCAGAGCCCTTTCTGTGGGCACTCAGGCCATCACCAGAGATGACTTCAGGTATCTTCCTGCAGTCCCAGACAGCCCAGGACTTGCTGTGCACAGAGCTATTTTAAAGTGACAGCTCTACCTGGGACTATTTTCTGCTTTATTGGTGCCTCAGGTGCTGATATCAATGAAAACTGTGACAGAGAAGGGAGTATAAATCACAAATTACATTTCTGTGTTGGCACTTTGCGATAAATAAGCGGATCTTTGTTGTAGTTTGGGCACTCGGTCTCTAAAAGGTTTGCCATCACTGCTCTATACAAAAGCAAACCATCACAAAGATTCAGCAGCAACCCAAGACGTGTGCAGACATGTATATATATTCGGTTTCATGTTCTCAGCAAACGTTGCATGAAGGAGTAGTACAAACAAATTCTGTAATATGTATATCAAAGAAAAATGCTTCTTTCTCCACTTATCTGGCTCACTCCGGCTCAACCAGATGGATTGACAGCTCACTTAAGGATCAAGTTATGTCTTCCCTATAAAAGTCTATAAGGGGCGGGGGAGAGCGATTTGTAAAGGGGCGGGGGAGGGATATAAATGGGTGAAAGAAAACTGATGGACTTGATGCTGCGGCTAGTAGTAAGTTTTCACTCTCACCAGAGTGCTTTTATTCACATCAGCGATGGGCAGTACTGCTCTATAATGTTCTATATGCTGCTTCTGATTATGGCTCCCTGCACATGAACAATATTTTTTTGGGATGTGTGGTTGCCAGTGTTTCATTTACTATTGCAGGACCCCATGTATTTCTATAGACTCATACACCTGGCTATGGTTTCGACATCCCTGGACTGCCCAGGCCACAAATTATAGAGCAGGTCCGTATATACATATGACACACCAATGGATTCTGGGTAGCTTCAGAGATAGTTACAGAGCAGAATCTCATGTTTTCTGCATGTGCTTTACATAGGAGACCTCATAGCAGCTAGTCTCCCATCGCCAGCACCGAGACCTTTAGGAATATAAGGAAGTAGCTCTAAAAATTTTATCAAAACTTCCGGCTTCCGTATCTTTGTGTCTTCCTCTTCAATAAGAATATTATGGGAGAATATTGAAAGTTTTCTCCGAGCTCGAGTAACTTTATTGGCTTTCTTTTTGTCGTCCGACTTGTTTTACTACATTGCTCTCTTGTTTTAGACCCTTTTTTTTATCTTTATGAATCTGGTCACAATACAGACCAAGTTATAACTTGTCACCGTCATCTTTCTGCTAGTTACATGACATTTCCCCATTCAGGGAGTGAGGATTGATTGTCACGTATTCTCATTTTTCACAAGCTCCTGTCTGAGGTACAAAGTCCTTCATTATACATATATAGTGAGCTGCAATGCCTAGTATGGCCACTATCCATAGTACGGCGCTGTGTTTGGTAGATTGTGAAGAGTAGTCAGCAGTCGTATTAGGCATACTGGTTGTCAGACTATCCTAAGGATGGATGATTAATAACCATACTGGCATTTTAAAGTGGACCTGTCATTGCAATTCCGGCTGCTAAACCATCCCCCAGGTCCTTGTGCAACCAATATTACAGTTTCCCAAATTGCCTTTTATTACTGCTTGCCAGTGTCACTATAAAAATAATATATTTTTATACCTGCCTTGAGTTTGATGCTTCTGGGGCCTGTGAGTTTTTTTCTTGTGAAGCCGACGTAGTCCACCCCCATTTCAATCTGAAGCTAGAGTTTTATTAGGCATCATTAATAGGATTGGACCCTCGCCAATGAGTTATCTGGAGAACAGGGGCACAACGAGCATGCGTCTATGAGAGTAAGAGACCCCAGCGCTGTCTTGGGTAATTTCTAACACTCCCAAACTCAACCTGCTGCACCACCCCCCTCCCCCCCATGGGAAGTCCTATTGTCTTTATAGCTGGGGGTCCTAACGGTCAAACCCTCAGTGATTAACAATCCTTTAAGAAAGGAAGTATTTTCTGCAATGGATACTTTGTCCCTAAAATACATTCTTATAGCAAGATCAATGAACCTTTTTACATTTTTAACTGTAATGGGGGGGGGGGGGGGGATCCTCACACTGCTGTGCTCTTACCTACCTATAATCTCGAGCTACACTTGAAGAAAAGACATATTTTCTGCAATCATGATAAAGTGTCTCGATTAAAAATATAAAATAACACAACCTTTTTTTTCTTCTTTATCTATAATGGGAGTGTGTCCTCACACTGCTGTGCACTTTGCTACCTGTAGTGCTGTATTCTGCTCTATGCACATTGGAAATTGCCCGAGATCCCATACACAACCCCTTAGGGAGACCCATCCACCCCCCTCCCCGAAAGTCCCATTGTTTTTTATCAATGGAGGTCGTAGCCGTCGACCCTTAACAATCAACAACCCTTTAAGGAAGGCCGTGTTTCCTGCAATTGACATATACTAATTCATTATTAACACATTCATTGCAAAATAACTGGGACTTATTGCTTCTTCAACCATAATGGGGTTTGTCCTCACACTGCTGTGCTCTTAGCTACCTGTAATCTCGAGCTACCTTTTAAGGAAGGCAGTATTTTATACAATGGAGGTATACTATCCCATATGAAACTACTTCAATATGAGACTGAGTTGAGGTTTATTGCTTCTTTAACTATAATGGGACAGGGGGGGTCCTCACACTGCTGTGCTCTTAGCTACCTCTAATTCCGAGTTAACCTTTAAGGCAGTATTTCACGCAATGGAGTTCTGTAGGAAACTACTTCAATATGAGGCTGAGTTGAGTTTTATTGCTGCTTTAACTACAATGGGGGTGTGTCCTCACACTGCTGTGCTCTTAGCTACCTGTAATCCCGAGCTACCTTTTAAGGAAGGCGGTATTTCATGCAATGAAGGTATACTATCCTGTATGAAACCACTTCAATTTGAGACTGAGTTGAGTTTTATTGCTTCTTTAACTATAATGGGGGGGGGGGTCCTCACACTGCTGTGCTCTTAGCTACCTCTAATTTCAAGTTAACCTTTAAGGCAGTATTTTATACAATGGAGGTATACTGTTCTGTAGGAAACAACTTCAATATGAGGCTGAGTTGAGTTTTATTGCTTCTTTAACTATAAGGGGGGGTCCTCACACTGCTTTTCTCTTAGCTACCTCTATTTCCGAGCTACCCTTTTAATGAAGGCAGTATTTCATGCAATGGAGCTATACTTTTCTGTAGGAAACTACTGCAGTATGAGACTTCGTTGAGTTTTATTGCTTCTTTTACTATAAGGGGGGGGGGGGGGGGGGGTCCTCACACTGCTGTGCTCTTGGCTCCCTGTTTTTCATAGATATTGGAAAGTGCCAACACAGAAATTTAATTTGTGATTTATACTCCCTGCTCTGTCACAGTTTTCACTGAGGACACCAATAAAGCAGAAAATAGTCCCAGGTAGCACTGTCACTTTAAAATAGCTCTGTGCACAGCAAGTCCTGGGCTGTCTGTGATTGCAGGAAGATACCTGGAGTCATCTCTGGTGATGGCCTGAGTGCCCACAGAAAGGGCTCTGAGTGCCACCTCTGGCACCAGTGCCATAGGTTAGCCATCACTGCCATACAGTGTCAGACTGGCCCACCAGAGAATCTAAGGATCCTCCGGTGAGCCCAGACACTAACTCATTAATGGACTTCAAAGATGCAGCAAAAGACTAACTAAAAAAAAAAAAATTAATGAAAAACACTCAAAGTGGGTAAGCACAACCGTAAAAGTCGCTGTATTGAAAATCTTGACAGTGTTAGACCGGCCCATCTGAGCATCAACATCTTCCTTGGGGCCAGGTTCTAAAACAACAAATCGAAAAAAAGCAGAACACTTAAAGAAGACCTGTCGCCAGAATTTTACCCCTCACACCAGTAATGCCTGCTTGTAAAGGGTTAAAAGTCCTCCCCATTTCAACCAAAAACATCCTTTCTCGGAGTCACTGTACCTTAATTTCACCCGGTTTTATTATATGCAAATTAGTAGAGAAAGAGTCAACTTCTGAAGAGAAGAGTCAAGTTTTTTCCTGGGCTGCCAGTGAACCCCACCTCTTTCTTGGGACTGACTCATCAGTGTCCCTTCAAATGTTGATCTGAGCAGAAAGGAAGTCCTTTCGCTGTCCACTTCCTGTGCGTGCCAGAATGGTGTCCCTCTTACTGCATGGCGAATTAAGCAGTGTGCATTGTGTTGGATACTGCAGATCTTCTAAAAGTTTCAGGCATCCCCACAATGGGCGGGGCCAAACAGTGATGGGAGGGGCTAAGCAGTGATTGGCAGGACCACCATAGACAAAGGCAGAACAAGTTTTGGGAATGATTGTACAGGCGAGAGGAGGCAGATTTAAGCTTGGGGCGACTGTGCTGCACTTTTCAATAAAGGCACATCACAAGTGGGGGTCAGTAAGGTTTATCGTGTCTGTTCTTGATGACTGGTTCCCTTTTAAGGTTGCCACCTTAGAGGGATCTTTAGCTGTGACCATGTTGTATAGTGTCCTTGACGTGTCAGACTGGCCCACTAGAGAATCGGAGGATTCATTGGTGGGCCCAGACTCTAACCCAGTACTGGGCCTCAAAAATACAGCCAAAAAGTGGAAAAACACTGAGAAAGTGGGTAATGACAACCTTAAAAGGAGCTGTAGTGGAGGCCATATTAAATATAGTCCTGGACTGTGTCGGACTGTCCTACCAGAGAATCGGAGGATCCTCCAGTGGGCCCAACCTCTAACCCAATACTGTACCCCAGAGATACAGCCAAGAAGAACCTAAAGAAAAAGAGGAAAAACGCTCAGAAAGTGGGTAATGACAACCTTAGAAGGAGCTGTAGTTGAGGCCATATTGAACAGCGTCCTTGACTGTGTCGGACTGTCCCACCGGAGAATCGGGGATCCTCCGACGACCTTAGAAGGAGCTGTAGTGGTGGCATATTGAATATTGTCTTAGAATGTGTCAGACTGTCCCACCAGAGAATCGGAGGATCCTCTGTTGGGCCAACTATCTAATCCAATGCTGGACCTCAGGGATGCAGCAGAAAACAACCTAATCTACACCAGAGATACAGCCAAGTAGAACCTAAAGAAAAAGAGGAAAAACGCTCAGAAAGTGGGTAATGACGACCTTAGAAGGAGCTGTAGTTGAGGCCATATTGAACAGAGTCCTTGACTGTGTCGGACTGTCCCACCGGAGAATTGGGGGATCCTCCGACAACCTTAGACAACCTTAGAAGGAGCTGTAGTGGTGGCCATATTGAATATCGTCCTAGATTGTGTCGGACTCTCCCACCAGAGAATCGGAGGAGAATCAGGAGATGATAAAGGGGACATTACCTGGGGATAATTTTATGTGTTGGGCTAAAGGAACCCCAGTATGACCATGGTCCCTCATGACATGAAAGAAAGACAATTGTTCCAATTAAAAAAAAAAACAAACAAACTAATATTTAGTATTTTTATGACCCAGGATATGGAAGAGATATAAAAGCAACAACAAATTTAAAAATAAAAAACAAAACTGTAAAAAAAAAAAAAAACCTGTATTTTCTTTTTGCAATGATGTATAATCGGCTGGAGACGGGAACGCTTGTGCCCCAGATTTCACACTCCGTTTGGTATTTCTTCTGCTTTTGTCTCTTTTTTTTAGCTCCCTGCAGGCAGTAGCTGAGTGCAATGTGCTGCAGGCGGCCTGACAGTGTTGTCATGGGGGAGAACCCGTTATTGTCTGCTGGTTGCAGGCAGCGAGCGATGAAGTTTAATTTACTGCTTCACGCTTGATACGCATTTCTATGACATCACTGTAGGCTCCTATCCCCGTCGGGGGACATCTAGAAGGCTGTGATGGCAGGGGAAGTAGTGGTCATGGGGGACTGGGATGAGGTGGCTGATAACAGGGAGCGGTAGGTTGCATTTGCCCTCAGTATAAATGGAGAGGAGTTGGCAGGGTGGTAATGTGGGAGATGTTGCTGTGATCTCCTCTCTAGCAGGAGTAGCTGGAGGTTGGGGCCATGGTCCGGCTGTAGCGCTCAGCACTGTGGATGTGGCTGTGCCGGGAATAAGTGTGATTGGCCGAGGGCTGAGGGGGCGCCGGGCCACCCTGATAGATAAAGGATTATACACACAGGGATGGTAATCTCCTTATAGTCTTTTCAGCAGCTCACAGGAGCCCCCACATCTACTGCAGCTGTTCTCCCTATAGCAGTGAGATCTATCTATATATCTATCTATCTATCTATCTCATATCTATCCATCTCATATCTATCTATCTCATATCTATCTCATATCTATCTATCTCATATCTATCCATCTCATATCTATCCATCTCATATCTATCTATCTCATATCTATCTATCTCATATCTATCTATCTCATATCTATCCATCTCATATCTATCCATCTCATATCTATCCATCTCATATCTATCTATCTCATATCTATCCATCTCATATCTATCCATCTCATATCTATCCATCTCATGTCTATCCATCTCATGTCTATCCATCTCATGTCGTTTCCCTAATGATAGGTTTATATCAAGATATCCTCCTGCTGGGGCCCATAGTGATCGCTGTAATCTGTGACCAAAAGTGTTAATTTTCCCTACAGCGCCTCTGCAGGGGAAATGATGCATTGCACAGTATCCTTTTGAAGTCTATGGTAATACAAAGATATTTTGGGTCTTCCCAAAGACTCTTTATGCCTCTTTATTCTGTTCTGGCCAATGGTTGTTGGTTCTGAATGTAGAAGACTGTGTCTAATGTCTCATGTTTTATCGATTCCTCTACTAAATATTAAATCTGAATATAACACTAAATATATATATGGAGTGTAATACCCACTTATCACCTGCAGATGTCACTGGCGCTTTCCATGTCTGTCCCTTGCTTTGCAGCTCAGCGGAAATAGTTAATGCTCTATAACAGTAAGGAATTGTAGCAGCGCAGCGGTGTATTATTTACTATGCATTTATTTCAGCGGATGCTGGGAAGGCAGGAAGGAAGCAAAATTTACAGAAGCCTCAAAAATAATGCATGAATCTGTATAGCTGGAGTGTATAGCGAGTTATTTGTCACTTAAAGGGGATGGCCTACTCACCAAATAGTTAAAAAATGTATGATCGCCGGGGGTTCAACCAGAAGGAGCACCGCAGATTATATAACCGTTCATGTGTGAGCACTTCACCTCTTATAAAGGTGAATTGGACACCTAATTAATTATTATTATTATTATTATTATTCTCTATTTATATAGCACCTATAGCACAGAGTTTTCCAAATCGGTCAACTAACCCAGGACCTTAAAGGAGTTGTCCCCACATCGTTGTAATTGGGGAAAAATCCACATAAATATATGCCAAGGTGACTAAGCCTAATTTTACTTGACAAATTCTCAATAAGGGTTAATAGAGAGAATGTAGGGTCTACAATTTTGGACCAGAGAAAGTCTACAAAGAACCCAGGACCTCTGTGCATTACATTAACATTCTATTGATTTAAAGGGCATTTACCACCAGGGTGAAAGACTGCATGCAAATGAGCCTGAGGGGCTCCAGGCTTCATTAACACCTATGGAGCCTGGAGCCCCTCAGACTCATTTGCATACAGTCCTTCATCCTGGTGGTGGATGCACTTTAAATAACAGCTGTGTAATTCCTCATTTCACCTGTGGAGGTGCTGTAGCAGAATCAAAACGTCCAATATTTTTTTTTTTTACATCTAAAACCGGATTCCGGGGGCCACTTTTGATCACGTTTATGTGATGAAGCTGGAGCCAAGGTATCGGATCCGGATTTTGTGTGAGATTCCACGGCGTTTGATACAATGTATAACAGTACAATGTAAAGAATGCCGCTTTTATACTGTGTTCAAGGCGTTTTCAATGGCTATTATTGTACGAGATTCTTTGGCAGAGTAAGGAACTTCTCTTTTAATATGCAGTCGCAAAAACAATATGTACATAATGGTCCTTTGTTGTCGGAACATTAATGAACAAGTAACGGAATCCAGGAATGAAAAGGATCTGAAAAATGGGAAATAAATAAGCAGAACTTGGCTTTGTAGTAGCTGCGTGTCAGTTAACTTGGCACCTCAAAGCCGGGCTAAAACTTTATTTTTAACCAAAAAGGGGAACCCATAACCCTAGGGGGGGCTGTAATGGTGACCATTTGAATATCATCGCTCACAGAGAACCTGAGGATTATCCGGTGGGCCCAGGCTCTATCCTTAGAGGTAGCTATAACGGTGGCCATTTAGAATGTTGTCTTATACAGTGTCAGACTGGCCCACCAGAGAATCGGAGGATCCTCCAGTGGGGCCCAGACACTAACTCATTAATGGACTTCAAAGATGCAGCAAAAGACTAACAAAAAAAAATGAGGAAAAACAGTCGAACCTTAGACAACCTTAGAAGTCGCTGTAATGAAGACCCACCAGCAAATCATCATATCATCTGATGAGCTCTGGCTCTAAATCAATAATAAGAAAAAGAGAGAGCACTTAAAGAAGTCCTGTTACCATTTTACCCCTCACACCAGTAATACCTGCTTGCAAAGGGTTAAATTTCCTCCCCTTATCACCTAAAATGATCTGCCTCTGAGGTGCTGTACATTAATATCAGCCGTTTTTTTTAAATATGCAAAAGAGAAGAGAAAGAGTAAACTTCTGAAGAGAAGAGTCAAGTTTTCTCCTGGCAGTGAATCCCGCCTCTCAGTGTCCCTTGGAATATTGATCTGAGCAGACAGGAAGTCCTTTCCCTGTCCACTTCCTGTCCTTGCCAGAATGCTGTCCCTCTCACTGCTCAGCGAATTAAGCAGTGTGCACGGTGTGGGAAACTGCAGATCTTGTCACCGTTTCATGCATCCCCACAATGGGCGGGGCCAAACAGTGATGGGTTTAGCTAAGCAGTGATTGACGTGACCACCATAGACAAAGGTTTATTGTGCCTGTTCTTGATGACAGGTTCCCTTTAAGGACCACCTTAGAGGGAACTTTATCTGCAGCCTTATTGTATAGTGTCCTTGACAGTGTAAGACCGGCCCACTAGAGAATCAGAGGATTCATTGGTGGGCCCAGACTCTAACCCAATACTGGTCCCCAGAGATACAGCCAAGTAGAACCTAAGGAAAAAGAGAAAAAACACTCAGAAAGTGGGTAATGACAACCTAAGAAGGAGCTGTAGTGGAGGCCATATTGAATATAGTCCTGGACTGTGTCGGTCTGTCCTACCAGAGAATCGGAGGATCCTCCAGTGGGCCCAGTCTCTAACCCAATACTGGACCCCAGAGATCCAGCCAAGTAGAACCTGAGGAAAAAATACTGAGAAAGTGGGTAGAAGGAGCAGTAGTGGAGTCCATATTGAATATAGACCTGGACTGTGTCAGACTGTCCCACCAGAGAATCGGGGGATCCTCCGACAACCTTAGAAGTAGCAGTAGTGGAGGCCATATTGAATATAGACCTGGACTGTGTCAGACTGTCCCACCAGAGAATCGGGGGATCCTCCGACAACCTTAGAAGGAGCAGTAGTGGAGGCCATATTGAATATAGATCTGGACTGTGTCAGATTGTCCCACCAGAGAATCGGGGGAGATGTAGCGGTGGTCATATTGAATATCGTCCTTGACTGCGGCTCTGGTGGACTCAGTCTCTAACCCAATACTGGACCTCAGAGATGCTGCAGAAATCTACCAAATCTGGAGATGATAGAGGGGATATTACCTCTGGGCACTGATAACTGGGCCCCATGAATAATTTTATCTGTTGTGCTCAAGGAACCCCAATATAATGATGGTCCCACATGACACGAAAGAAGGACTCTGTTCTGTCTCAATGGGAGCAATTTTTCCAATTTTTACAAAAAACGTACTAACATGTAGTATTTTTATGGCCCAGGATATGGAAGAGGTATAAAAGTGACGACAAATTAGAAATTAAAAATAAATAAATAAATAAACCTTCTTTTCTTTTTGCAATGATGTATAATCGGCTGGAGACGGGAACGCTTGTGCCCCAGATTTCACACTCCGTTTGGTATTTCTTCTGCTTTTGTCTCTTTTTTTAGCTCCCTGCAGGCAGTAGCTGAGTGCAATGTGCTGCAGGCGGCCTGACAGTGTTGTCATGGGGGAGAACCCGTTATTGTCTGCTGGTTGCAGGCAGTGAGCGATGAAGTTTAATTTACTGCTTCACGCTTGATACACATTTATATGACATCACTGTAGGCTCCTATCCCCGTCGGGGGACATCTAGAAGGCTGTGATGGCTGGATTGATGGCAGGGGATGTAGTGGTCATAGGGGACAGGGATGAGGTGGCTGATAACAGGGAGCAGTAGGTTGCATTTGCCCTCAGTATAAATGGAGAGGAGTTGGCAGGGTGGTAATGTGGGAGATGTTGTAGCAGGAGTAGCTGGAGGTTGGGGCCATGGTCCGGCTGTAGCGCTCAGCACTGTGGATGTGGCTGTGCCGGGAATAAGTGTGATTGGCCGAGGGCTGAGGGGGCGCCGGGCCACCCTGATAGATAAAGGATTAAACACACAGGGATGGTAATCTCCTTATAGTCTTTTCAGCAGCTCACAGGAGCCCCCACATCTACTGCAGCTGTTCTCCCTATAGCAGTGAGATCTATCTATCTATCTATCTATCTATCTATCTATCTTTCTCATATCTATCTATCTATCTTTCTCATATCTATCTATCTATCTTTCTCATATCTATCTATCTATCTATCTATCTCCTATCTATCTATCATCTATCTCCTATCTATCTATCATCTATCTCCTATCTATCTATCATCTATCTCCTATCTATCTATCATCTATCTCCTATCTATCTATCATCTTTCTCCTATCTATCTATCATCTATCTCCTATCTATCTATCGCATATCTAATTTTTAATCCATCTATCTTATATCTGTCTCCCATTTGTCTATGATTGTGCCTGTATTAATATTGTTATTGATTATCTCTATCAATCTCTCAAATCTATCTACCGATATCGTATCTGCCAACCATACTCCTATACACTCTCTCTATCTATCTATTATCTTCCACCTATCTTCTAACTTATGATCGTCTATCATTTATCTTGTATCTATTGCTATTTTGTATCAATCATCCCATCTATTATCTTTTTATATCTTCTCTTTTTACCTATTTAACTACTGTATCTATTTTCTGACTCATTTGTCTGATTGTCTTTTTTTTTATCTATGATTGATTGTGCCTGTATGTATATTGTTTATGATTATCTATCTGTATCCATCTATCAAGCGATCTCTCATATCTATCTATTATCTATCTGTACTGCTGTATCTATCTCATATCTATCAATCAATCAGTCTTTTTCTTCTTCCTGTCCCAACCACCCAAATCCTAGAGCTTCTCTCCTGTTTGTCTCTTCATAGACTAATCCCACATTGTAGCCATTTACCTACATTGGACCCTTCCCTTCTTGTATGGAGGTTCCTATAGTCTCCCTGTATAGGTGGCATCAGGCTGGTGCCCCCTCTCTCTGTATTGGGGTCCAGGGGTTTGCGATGGTCTTCAGATGCTTGAGGTCTGGACTAGTTATAAAGGTTATAGCGCTGTGTATGTATATAGAATCTTAAAAATAATTTCTAGTTTTGTGATTTTTGGGTAAAAGTTTTATTATTTTTGAAGTTTTTAATTAATTCCTTTTAATATTTTCATGAATACGTTTTTCTGAAAAGAGCTCCAAATCTTCTGAATTGATGTAATGATAAATCTCATGCTAAATAATGGGAATACTAATGTAAGGATTAATTGGTGTTGCTATAGGCAGTGACAGTGTCTAAGGCTGCTGCAGCTAATAGTAAGTTTCTGTCTTACCCCAAGTGCTGTATCCACCTCACTACAGGTCAGCACTACTCTATAATGTCCTATATGATCCTGCTCATGCTTCTGAATGAAAAAAAGAGAGACTTGGGTACATACAGCTCCTGCTGGAGCTAATAGTAAGTTTCTATATTGCCCCAAGTGCTGTATCCACCTCACTACAGGTCAGCACTACTCTATAATGTCCTATATGATCCTGCATGCTCTGAATGGAAAAGAGAGAGACTTGGCACATCAGCTCTGCTGGCAGCTAATAGGTAGTTTCGATATGCCCCAAAGTGCTGTATTCCACCTGCACTTACAGGTCAGTACTACTCTTAATGTCCTAAATGATCCTGCTGTTGCTTCGGAAAATGAAAAAAGAGAGACTGGGCACCTACACGCTCTTGCTGGAGCTAATAGTAAGTTTCTATAGCCCCAAGTGCTGTAGCCACCTCCACTACAGGTAGCACACTACTCTATAAGGTCTAATATTGATCCTGCTGTGCTTCTGAATGAGAGACTTGGGCACAGTAAGCTCATGCTGGCGCTAATAGTAAGTTCTATTATGGCCCCCAAAAGTGCTTTAATTCCATGATACAGGCAGTATGTATATACTTTGTTTATGATCCGCTGGGCTTCTGAATGAGAAAGGAGAGACTGAAGCACATACAGTCACAGACTTGCTGGAGTTTTCCATGATACAGACATAGTGCGGTAGCACCGGTCCGCCAGCAGGTTGGGAGAAAGTTACTACGCAGCTCATTCATGCATACAGGTGCAGGGTGCCAATGCCCCAGTGTTGGCTTAGAAGCCGCCCTAAACTTAGGTGCATCTTAGGAAACATTTAAAGGGGATGCAGTCCAGACAATCCTGTGGACTATTAGCTTTGTCTGCAGTCACATTGACAATAAGACTTTATACCAACCCATGAAAACTACTGGGGTCTGCACTGTTTATTACTGTACATGCACCTTTTTTAAGAGGAGACAGCTATACGGCAGGTGTACAGACTGCAGGCAGTGTGAGGTGACTGACCCGGGGTGAGTGTAAATCAGACCTGGTGGTAGTTGTTAGTAGCAGCAGGACTGTGAAATATGGATTTTATATTGACATGATTGTCGCACATAGCAGTGTTCTTTGCTGTCTTGCAGCCTATGTGTTGGTATGGTCCCGGGAGCGATGAGTTATCAGACATTTGTGTAGGTTTAAGAGCAGCAGGACTTGAAATATGGATTTATATTTCAGACTGACTGTATTCCTCACACTGCAGGCTCTGTGCTTTCTGCAGCGGGTTTGGTATGTCCATGGAAGATGAGTAATCAGACATGTGTGGATGTTTTTAGTTCGCAGCAGGATTATAAGATAGATAAGATGACCTTGATTAGTCCCCACAAGTGGGGAAATTCACAATGAAATATGGATTTATATTAGGAGATTGTCCTCACACTAGCTGCGCTATCTACAGAGGGTCTGGGGTATTGTCCCAGAGATGGTTTCGTAATCAGATCTTGTGTCTGTTGTTAGTTGCAGCAAGACTGTGAAAAATTATGGAATTTATTATTAACAGATGGTGGTCTTCTCTATGTGCACAGAGGGTGTGTCCTCACACGTTTTGTTCTGTGCCCTCTGAAGCTTCCGATTGTCCCTGGAGAGAGGTGTTATCAAAGTTACAAGGGGGGTGTTCTGTGGTCTCACCACTGCTGTGCTCTGTCTCTGGTCATGTTAACTTTGCAGCTAGCCCCTACAACTCACTGAATTGATTGGTTGTATTAATGCGTGAAAACCGCTGCAGCTTCAACTAAAGATAGGGGAGAGAGAGCTGTGCGAGAGCTAGAGCACGCAGTGTTGAGGACACCACCCCAAGTCCAACATGTTACCATATCTGTAGTTGGATTTCAGTTGGTTCAAAGTTCTTGCTATCATTGTGGATGAAGTATTGTTGGGCTTGTGTAGCGATTGAGTATTGATCCGTATTTTAGAATGGATTAACGCAAACCTCTGTTGGGTTCAAGGCCACTAGACAGTCCGAAATACGGAGGAAAATATGGTCATAGATCGGCTTTTGCTGTTCAGGAGCCTGAGAAAGCCGTGAAAGCAGTGTACTACAACATCACTGATTTCCCAGGCTGTGACATGATCATTGTCACCAGATTTTGGCCTATTAAACTACTAGGCCCCTCTAATAGAGGAGGAAATGTCCTTTCTATAATTGCACGTTTTTGTTGTGTGAAATCTCACCAGTTACCTATTACAAAAAAAATCAAAAATATACTCCAAAGTTATGTGACAGGAGCAAGAAGAAAAAGATCATATTGTACTTGGAGTGAGTCAAGTTTGCGGATGCAGGGGGGACAGTCACTTAAGATGCCCATTCTTCAGTTGTAGCACTTAAAAATAAATGCTTAACCGTGGGTGGCGAAGTGTCACAAATCACAGCGTTACCTTTAAACGGAAGTAAAAATTTGGGACCATTTAAAGGAAATACTCACCATCAAATCCATCCTGTAAACCAGGGGACATACTCATAGTAGCCCAGGCACCGGGACTGTGGTAATATTCTTGTATTTGTGACCCATGGCCCTCCTGCCTTCTAAAATCAACTTTTCAAAGAATGCTAATGAGCCAAGAGGGTTTGGGGGGACTATCAGAGCTCCTCTGTTGCGGTAGCTTCACAGGCTATACATTGTGACGGAGCATTTACCCTCTCCACTGTTTTTACATGACAGGCAGGCAGAGATGGGGGGGTGGGGTGTTTTGCAAGAGGAAGAAGGCGGACGTGGAGACAGTTTGTAACGGCCTGTGACTCTGCGGCATGAAGACAGCTCTGGTTATTGTAAAACTAAGGGGCCTTCAGTCTCATTAAGCATAATTCTAAAAGTGATATTAGATAGAAATTCGCATGGATAACACATATATAAGAAGATTCGCACAGTCCCGGTGCCTGGAGATCTATAAGTAATGTCGGGTTTATCAGGATGATTTTGATGTCCACTGCTAGTGTACTAGTGATGTAGGATGTACTGGCATCGGCTTTACCGGTCCTGAACAGTAACCTCCTATAGTGATAGTTCTAGTGTTGAAGTGTAGCCATAAGAGGACAAACTCAAGGACTCTATTTTTTTGTGCTGTTGCTGCGTCTTGGGACTTGTGGCAGGTGAATGGACTTTTTAAAGCGTGGGTGGTTGAGCTGAAGCAGAACAGGAGCCACGTAATGCCCGGCAGCGCACCCATCGCTGCCCTCTGAACAGCTCGCTTCTCCCTCCTCCATGTTCACCTCTCGTGGTTTCGCCTCCACCCTGATATTCTCTCTCTCATTACTCACCTGACTTCTCTCTACCCCCCTACTTCCATGCTAATCCTCGACTCACTCTTCTAGTGCGTCACTACCAATGCGGTTTCTCTTCTCGCCCAGCCTCGGAGGGGACTTGCAGACCCAAACTAGGACTGCTGGAAGCCGGTGTGCCCGAGGCTGCGAGATGGGCGCAGCTTCTCCTCCCGGCCATTACCCCCATACACCCCTGAGCACCGCTCCGTACTCCCCACATACACGTGTAAAACTAGGGGGGTTATTTTCCAAAACGTTTCTTAAAAGTTACAAACTTGCACTCTATCTCACAGCTCCAGTGCGCAAGACCAGGAGATCCCCCCCCTACCCGGGCACTGTTGCGTTCCCGAGAGTGACCACGCTCTCACTTTTTGTGCCCAGAGTAACATTTAGCTGACGGAGTACGGTAGTGACACATTGTGGCACCTGTGGCGACTCGCACGCCCACACGGCGCACTCACCTCGTCACGCTGACATCTCTACAGAGCGGGTGACGGTCTCCGTTGTTCTCACGCTCTCCGCATGGCGAACGGCTCTTCTCGCTCACTCAGCTCCTTAATACTTAATCCTCCTGTCTCTTCTTACACAGTGGAAGCTCCCAGTCTCTGAATGCGCTCAATCTTCTGCCAGCGGATCAGGTCACAGCTTTTATTATTTACCCTACTTTTGGAAGCGGAGGGGGGGGTGGGAGGGGTATGGTGGTTTTTGGGATAAATGATTAGAGTTCTAGGGTGTCAGTCATGACTTTGAAGGCAATATTTTGTGGCTAGCAGCATCGGATATGGGGACAGTTAGGCGGTAGTGATGGTGATGGAGGCGGTGATATGTTTAGGTATTGTAGGTAGAGAGATTAATTATATTTAACTGTACGGTTTATAAGAAACTGTGGGGTCTTCATATATTGTACTTTATCACATAGAATAGACTAGTACAGTTTTTCCAACTTATTATTATCTACAGTCTATCGTTACTGTATCTAATCTATATTCATTCTCATATGATCTACTATCATCTACTATCTATCTATCTATCGATCTATCTATCTATGCTACTCATATCTATCTTCTCATATCGATCTATCTCATATCTATATATCTCATATATATCTATCTCATATCTATCTTCCATATCTATCTCTCCTCCATATTCTATCTATCTCATCTCTATCTATCTCATATATATATCTCAGATCATTATCTATCTATGCTATCCTCATATCTAATCTATCTATTGCTATGTGCTTCGTAACAAATTACCTACAGAGCCCATCGAGAAATCGGTCATTGATTCATTCATTCTATCTATCGCCTATCCTATCTATCACATATGCATTTTTTCTATCTAGCACAAATCTATCTTTCTATTTATCTGAAAAGAGAAAGTCTCCTGATTCAGGGACTGAAACGTGGCACTTTTGGAATAAAGTATATCATTTTTCACATATATCAGTATATGTATTGTATATTTCTATCAAGCTCAAATCTATCTGTATATATTATCTATCTAGCTGAACTTATATCATTTTTTCTGTTACCGTTACAATGGACCAGCATCAAACGATGGTGGGGATCCATTATCTATCTATCTATTATCAATCTATTGCTATGTGATATACAATACCACCAGCCAATCAGAACACACGGTTCAGTGATCATCATCATCTATATATCTATCATCTATTCTCTCAATCATGTATCGCCTAGCCTATCATCACATATGCTGATTTTCTGATCTAGCACACAAATCTATCTTCTCTTTATCTACTAACCTGGGCAGTCCTAAATTAGTTTGTTGATGACCAAGGCTAGTCATCTATGATTCTTATGTGATTCCTACCCATTTTTTCTATCTACCTCACAATTATCTTTCTATTTGTCTTATAGATATTATTATATAATAAATAATCTATCTATCTATCTACTATCTATGATCATCTAATCACCTGCCCGTTCACTCAATCAGTTTGTTAATCCATGGGCTATCTATCTCCCCAATCTAATTTATTCTATCACTCCAATATCTTTCTATCTAATCATATATATATATATATAGTAGTATATTTCTGTCCATCAATCTTAAATCTATCCGTATATATTATCTATCTATCACCTGGCAGTCCTTCAGTCATCTTGTTGATCTATCAATCAATAGTGATCTATTGATGTATTGCTAATCTTTTATATCTTATGAGATCTAGATGTTACATTACCTTGATGGTGATAGCAGGTATAACAATGTCGGTACACAATCCCATAGACTGGTACCCTGATGCCGCTCCCCTCCTCATATACTGATGACTGTTTTGTTCATTTCAGCAGCAGATTGATACATGTTGCTAATAGTGTTAACATACTTATGTTTGATCCTTGGCCATTTGTAGCATCATTGCTGTATCACATATTTGCATAGTGATGCCATTTTTGTAAGTACTCCCTTATACCCCCCCAATTACTATCTCGGGAATCCCCGATTCTGAGGTTGTGGGAATAGCAGTCTATCCGCTAGTTCATGGAGAGGACCGCGATCGCAGTAGGGATTCATATTGTTAAAAGGTGCGCTCAGTTATAGCATTCAGTTTATAAGGGAGTATAGTTTGAAGGCTCTCCACTATCTAAGTCCCAACTGGCTGGGACCCTACAGAGGTCTACAACGGAACTGCAAGAATGCAGTGGAAATCGGGTCAAGGAATAACCGCGAAGGCCTTGTTTGGACAAGACGTGTCAGGACTCTGTCGGCACTTGTTGGCAAGGCGGACACTGCTGGGGACCCAAACACAGCACAGTCCTCTATGATGCTAGGACTCTCTATGGGGCTACCATCAAATGACAAGGCCATTGTAACTGCCCGGGGGCGGGCCCATACCCACAGCACAGTACTACTATGATGTAGGACCTCATGGGGCTACCATCCAGGACAGGACATTGTACCTACCCCACCGGGGGGCCCATAGCACGCACAGTTCCTCTATGATGACTAGGACTATTATGGGACTACCATCAGGACAGGAATGTTCATGCCGGGGGGCCCCATTACACACAGCACAGTCCTATATGCGAGGACTCTCTATGGAACACCATGCCATGACCGGACATGTACCTGAACAGGGGGCCCACTACAACAGCACAGTCTATATGAATGCTAGACTCTCTATGGTGGACTACCATCCAGGGCAGGGACAACCCTCCGCCTGGGCCCATACACACAGCACAGTCCTCTATGATGCTAGGGACCTCTATTGGGCTACCAGCCAGGAAGGGAAAACCCTTCCGCCATGGGGCCATAACACACGCACCCGTCCTCTATGAATATAGGACCTGCCTGATGGGGATACCAGCCGACCACGAAAATGGACCTGCCCGTGGACCACATGACGACACAGCACGTTCCGCTATGGATGCTCGGCCTCTCTATGGGACTCCCATCAGACAGCAAGACAATGTACCTGCCCTAGGGACCAATACACAAAGCACAGTACTGATATGATTACTAGGTCTCCCTATGGGACTACCACCCAAGCAACGGATCAATAATGCACATACCTTATGCGGGGATTACCGCATAGTCATTTATGACGAAGAGACCACACGGTGCGGATACAATATCTTGCCCGGATGAGACCCCTCCTCACAGCAGCGTCATCATGATGCTAGGACTATCAACCCAGACCAGGAGAACAGCTACAAGTGCCCCTGCAGGGTGGCAGGACTCCCAGAATCAGGGATTCCCTAGATGTGCTATGATATAAAGTCCGGGTCCTGCACCTGTGACCCTAGGAACATGGCCGACATAAGTGATGGCAACGAGGAACGAACATGACATTTATAAAGTTCTAGGCCCTTGGGGTTGGGGTAAAGAAAATAAAACGTTTTAGGGGATTTTTTTTTTTTGATATATTTGGATTATGCATCAGCCATTCACACAGTTGAGGAGAGTTCTGACTGTGATTGCAGCTGATAGGCGAACGATGGACCAGGACATCCCCATGGCCACTGCTTTATCTCGGATGTCAATCGCCTTCCAGAAATCACATATTAGCAGCTGGACGAACTTGAGGGTCCAGATCCATGCGCTAACGTGAAGAGCGAATGCTAAGTAGAGCTGAGCACGCGCGGGGAGGGACCACCAGATTTCCCCAGGGATGGAGGTGTCCTCTAACTATTCGTGGCATTGTACGCAGTTCCTGGCGGCTATGTATAGTCAGTCTGGTTGATTTGCTATGACTTGCATGAATAGCATCTTCATCTGGCCAATTGGACGTGATATTTCCATTTATACAAATCTTCCCTTTCGAGTATGTCACGGTGTGGGTATTACCCGTATAGTGGACATGAAGCTGGGTCTTATAATAAGGTAGAGATGAGAGGACTTGGTCATACTACGTGATGTGTATACGTTCGTGATCGGGGGGTATAAGGATGTGACATGTATGTACATATTGCATAGAAGAATTTAGTCTGGGCTGTTTGACATAGTGGTCTAACGCCAGTTGGGGGGTGGTGGGGGGGAGTTGTTCTTGGCTTTTTGCTCACCTTTTTACTTTTAATTTTGGTTTGTGTACGTATGACTCACTGGCGAATGAGTTGTATCAATGTGGCGGTTTGGTCACCTAGGAGAGGTGGTTCATAATGGTATTTCAGGTCCTCACTGGGCAATAGAATCGAATAAGGGGGAGAACCACAAACTGAGTGCGCTGACTACTGGGGGCTGCAAACTGTGCAATACCTAATCAGTGGGGGGGGATGTAAATAATGTTACAAGACTGACTACAGGGGGCTGCAAAACTGGTGCAATACCTGACTAATGGGGGGCTGACTATTGGGGCGCAAACTGTGCAATACTGGGACTATGGGCGGCTGTAAATGCGTACATTGCCGACTACCGGGGCTGCAAATTGTGCTAACCTGAAAAAAGTATAGCGGGAGGGGCTCTACTACTGGGGCGCAAACTGCAATACCTAACTAATGGGGGGGCTGTAATGAAATAGGACATTGCTGACTACTGGGGGACTGCAAAAGCTGTGCGTGACCCTGACTAAAATGGGGTCGCTGAAAAAAGTAGAGCATTGCTGGCCTACTGGGGCGGCGCAAAATGGCAGACAATTACGGACTACTGGAGGCTGGGCAATCATGCGCAATATATGAATAATCGGCGGGGGGCTGCGTAAATCATACAACGCGGGACTACAGGTAGTCCCCTGGATTACGTACAAGAATTGGTTCTTACATTTGTCTTAAAGTGCATTTTTATGACATTAGGATGGTAGGATTTTAGTAATGAAGCTCCAGAACAAAAAAATTTTCAGGTCGTCCGTGACAATTGGATATCAAAATTTGTGCTGGTCGTGGGCCAAGGAGTATCAATTAAAGCTTCCTTACCGCCAGCCTTACAGCTGATCTTGCAGCCTGGGGGACTATAGGAACATCAGAGACTACCAGAGGGCCACGGTGGCAGTACGGGGGTCCGTCTGTCTCTGATACCTAGGGGTTTTCATACGTGGGGGGAATGCCGTCCAAGGGGGCATACAATACGTATTAACGGGGTGTGGCATTAATGATTAAGGGACCATATAGTATAACAGTGGAGTATATCATGGGGAGTCTATTATTTATTATTGCGTAGCACGATTTGGGGGCCTGTGGATACCAGACATGAGGTTTCCATAGCTCTGAACTTGGGGGTTTTGAAAATATCATTGCCTCCACTATTCGGGGGTTTTCAGATGAGATAGAAATGCTATAGTACAGAGTCTATTTGGGGTCCTGTATAGCGAGTACAGCATTAACCACTGGTATCACAAAGAGCGATTTAGATTTTCAAAAGAGGGAATTATATAAATTGACATTGGCATACCTCCATGCAGGGGGTAGTGTTTAATAGGGTTAAATCGAGTATTGCGAGCTCACTTTTGTAAGGCGAGTTTATCCTGGTCCTAATAATCCCATAATTAATCTGAGAGTAATTGAGCCGCTCTTTAATGTTTCAGTCCTTAATCTCCTTAATGATTATCCCGGGAGGCCTGTCGCACACGTCTCACATAAACACGGGACCAGTGGATATCTATATGGCTTATATACAGTCGGTGTCCTATTTACTGCCTGGTGGGCAGGAGGGGGGTCGTCCGTCAGCGTGAGCGCGCTGTGAATTTGTATCTTCGGTGGCCGCGTGCCATTCCATCCCAGGGATGCACCTGTACATATAATACACGCCGCATGGTATCTGAGATCTCTGAGCCCATATAAATAGACGGGGTGTTGTGTTTGCAGACGTACTACCATGATTAAACCCTTACTAATGTTCTCCGATACAAAGTTATGTTTTGAATTCCTTCCCGTTCACGGGTGGTTGCGAGTTAAGCCGCCCCCTCCTGTCGCGGGTAACGCGCATCGGGGACATGAGTATACCTATCCTGACAGCCGACCACATGTTGTATATATGAGGGAAAGAGATACCAGAAATCGTGATGGTATTAAGATGAGGAAGAGAGCAGATAATGATATTCACAACGTTTGACGTGTACGGGTTGGTTGCCGAAAAGGAGGGTAATGAAGCTACAGTGTTTGGCGCAGATGTGTATGGTACAGAAGACCGTGCACAGGAAATGCTTCATTACATGAGGCTTCCTGCTCATTCTTTGCAAGGAGGACGACCTTAACCTGTGTCCCGTTTCGGGGCTGTTCGGGCTACGATCCAGAAAATGGCTTTAGGAAAGAGGCCCGGGAACTCCCTGCAAACAGGACGGAGAATTCTGATCCCTAGGGGTAGTGCCGGGAGCGTTGTGCTTGCTACGCCTCGAATTTTTTGTGTAGCAGTCAGGGTGTATGGAAGAGGTCACGGCTCAAATCATGTTTTATGGCGAACGCCACAAGTGGTTGGTTTATGGAAGCGTAGACGATAAAATGATGTATTGTGTTAAGTCGGCTCATCGCCTTCTCCTGACAGCTGATTTTGATGTCTGGGGAAGCGGGAAACATAATCCCCCGTCTCTGCCAGCAAGGGCGATATTGGCCATAGACCCTCGCCTTTCCAGCTGTTCTGATTACAGTATGATCCGAGCAGTTAGCGGCACCTAAGGGGCGTGGCGTGGTTTCGCAGAAACTTGAGAGCAATAGGATGATTAGGGCGATTTATAAGAGGGGCGTGAAAAACATCCTGGTACGGACGTGCCAATTTCACCTGCTGAATTTGTCCGTATTAAGCGCGCGCCAGTTCTCTCGTGTTTTAATCCATACCATAAATCTATGTCTATATTGAGAGTTAAATTACCCTTAGATGTGTTTTGCATGAAGTATTGACCGGAAAGCAGCAGTAGGCGTCCATATTAAGGACACTTCTCAATAATGGACGCCTACGATGCTGTGCGGTTTATACTTGTTTTATATTAACCCCTAGTGTTCAAATGGCTCCTTAACTTTCAAGTAAATAACCGAGGAAGGACAGAGATTCATTGATTATTCATGATTATGATAAATCTGCATCCTTTATAGTCAATGACGGCTGATAGATGAGGAAAGTGATGAAGTTTCTCTAAATGGGTAACGGATAGGGCGAGTGGTGCGGGGGGGGGGCCCGGGGGGGGGGGGGGGGCGGGGTTTTTTTTTTTGGAGGGCCGCGGGGGTTTTTTTTTTTGGCGCTGGCGAACATATGTGCACAGGTGCCAGAGTGCTCAGAGCCCTTTCTGTGGGCAACCCAGGCGCATCTCCCAACATAGTTTGCCGCAATAATAGGACTCCAGGGCCTCCTCTTGTGGTCAGTACAGCCACGGGAGTGTGCAGCTCAGTGCAGAAGCGAGGAAGTTGTAGATAGAGAGGATTTGTCATTGGAGCTCCTGCTCTGGTCTCTGATTCTTCCTCTTCAGGTGGATCTTGAAGGCGAAGCTACAACCAATGTTCTCCATCATCTTTCTATTGTATGGTGCAAATTTAGGATTGCCATACGAACTTACAAACTATGATACAGAGGGAATCAATAATGTTACTGCCTGGAATTGTCAGTGTTGGAACTTTGCGACATATAGTGGGTTGGGTTGTAAGGCTTGGAACTCTGTCCCCCAAAAGGTTTTCGCCATCCCAATGGGATAGGGATAGCTGTGAGCGGTGGATCCGGTATGGGGGTTTAAAAGATGGTGCAGAGTTATTGGAAGCAACAACCCTTTATCAACTGGACTCACTGGATGCAAAAATTGGCCCTCCAGAAAAGCTGTATGATCAGTAGGGTGGACTAATGAGCCATTTGATTGATATCCCCTTTGTCTAAACGAATATAGGGGAGTACGATTTCAGGCAAGTCCTGTGGTGTATGTAGAAACATCCCGGTTATATTAACCCATTAGTCTTTGTATTCGAGGACAAGGAGATGGCCCATGGTGCCCGTCAGTTGATCTGCACAGAATACTACACGGACGCGGCAGGGGTTGCAGATTACAATGCACTGCGCAGGACTACTGTACTTCTCTTTTTCGTCTTATCGTACCCCGCAGGCGTCAGTAGGGGGGGGGATATGCCAATGATTACCATGATGAACGATCCTAATTAATATATACAAAATGCATTCATCCAGACCACTTACACCTAGATGAAAGGCCCATAGTTGCTGCTGCGGCTAAAATAACCGTGGAAGAAAGCTAAACTCTTCAAACTGTAGGGTTATCGGATTTTTTTTTTTGGCAACTTAAAAGGGGAACATGTTACCAGCTTTTACCTCATTACACTTGGTCTCGTATTTTATTAAAGATAAGAATCTCCTCTTTAGATCACATTAAGCGTGTGGTTGTGGATGCGATACCAACCAAATAAAAAAATTGTGGGGATTGGATGAGCCGCGCGTAGGTTCTTTCCAGATAGGATGGGGGGGTCGTAATTGAGTGTGACAATATGCAGATTCACAAATCTATCAGGTCTTGGGGCTAGGTTTGGCGCTGCAACGTCCTCCCGTGCTGGCTAGTTGAACAAATTATGATTCAAAACGGTATTTCAGTAATGGAATGCAATGAAAATTATGCAGAGTCTAAAATAGTGTGGCGATAATTAATTTGGAGTTTGATGAAATTTATGTGATTAGGGTTACCTCAGTGACGGCTAAGAATTAACATGGTGGTTCCATCACAGCCTCCTCCGCTGCTGACACCAGTGCTGTACCCCTCAAAACGGAGAAGCATATGGATACATTTTTTAGAAGGCACTTCCGAAAGAAGCGAAACACACACCACCGAACTCAAGAAACTATCTGCGCTCCACCCTTGAGGAGTTGTGTAGAGTGGTCATAACACGGGCAAAGCGCCGATGTACGATCGAGCGCCGGTTGGCCGTCCATCTAGCCTCTACACGCAGAGACGCTCGTTCGGTGACCTCAGATCCTACCCTTCCCCTTGGTTCGGACCAATCCGGCACGTGGTTGGAAGAAGGGAAGGGGCAGGAGGTCCAGTAACGACAACATCACGGCCTGAGTCAACGATTTTGGCCTGTTCAGAAAAGGCGCGGGGGGAAGTTTGCACTGTATCGATCGTCAGCTCTTGGGGCACCTATATGTTGCTGCAGCCTTATTCCAATGAAAAAGGATACCGAGACCAAAGAGGAGAATCTGAAGAGGAAAATGGAAGAGAAATCCGGGAAGGAACTGACCAGGAGACCACTTCTCGAGAGTTCTTCTCCCATGCAAGTAGAATGTATTATTGTGACCAAAAAACCCGGCCACCAACAACAAAAAACTGTACGAGGGATAGTAAAGGCGTGGGGTGAGGGGGGCTCATTTGGCCAGTGCACATGTTTTAGAGACTTCAAGAGATTCGTGATGAATTAGGATACCGTATTCACATAAGGAAACGCTATGTTCTTAATCTGGTTGTATAAAGAAAACCACCACTGTGGGATAACATGGCACCCATTCCTATTATTGGCCACACTGAGACCAACAGAGAAAAAAACTACTATTAGGGTTTCTACAATGGAAAAGGGGTTATTCTACGATCTCTATTTTTAGGTTTTACATGATCAATATTGGACAGTGCTGTCCGTTATAAATGTAGACGGGGCCATTTATTCATATGCCTGTTTGAGCTCGTCCAGCTGATCTGCATGTACCCAAAGAAGGCCACTATACTATGCATCGCACGTGATTTGTACACAGTAATTGTAAAGCCGGTACTTTCATTTCGTAACTAAGGCAATCAATTTGTCTTTGGTAAGTGGATAAATCCCAGGTGCGATAGGGGAATAAGGGACCTCAAATTTTACTCCTGATCCCTAACTTTGTCATAACAGACTTGAAATAAAACATTCTATGCTCTTTAGGGCATTGTCCCGCCAGGCATTAGCGACTTTCTCCGTTAATGTGGGTCGTGCCCCCTAGATGTATAACGGCACCGTTTGTAAGAAGTTGCTACAACACCACGTTTAAAGGCGATGCCTGAACGGTTACCTCTGGGTTGCCGCTCGGCGGGTGCCCTTTTATATGTCTAAAACAGAGCATTCATATGGTGTTTTGACAGAAACCTCCTCGCTTACCTGTTAAGCTTGATGTTTGGCACAGGTCATATCTTAGAAGTGATATTGGTGGTTGTCCCTTCGCCAGATCTACGGGGGGGTTGGCGCTGTGTTTATTTTGGCGTTGGCAAGTGTTCTGTGTTGGCGGGTTGTGGGCACCTGGGTACTATACTCGTACAGCGGGGGTTGTTATACCCTCACAACCAACTTCGTACTAGGTTAGTGTAATAGAAAAATAACAACACAGGAATAAGGCCCAGTTTATCAAAAAAAACTGCCATGTTGTGCATAAGAACCAATCCAACAGGAGAAATTTCCATGACCTCAGAGCAGGGGAAGAAATGAGAGCAGAGTGCTGATGTGGTTTGCCTATGGCCACTTGTTGCTCGAGCATGTCGTGAGCTTGTCAGGCCCTTATATTAGATATGGCCTTACTCTCCAGATTTTTTGGGGTATATAGAGATTTTCCTCATCCCAAGACTGGCAAACAATAAAGAAATCCCTTTATAATAGAACGATTGTGACATCGTCCATGGGAGGGATGCTGAGGGAAAGGGCCCACAACACTGGCTTATAAACCTCGAATTTCATGTTTTTTCTCTTTGCCCCGTAGTTATGTTCTACATTAAGTGGTTAGGGAGCCACCACGCTGGGAAAGATAGAGAAGACAAACAGCAGGTTCAGCTGCGCTGCAGCTGCTGATCAGGATAGATCAAGATCTGTGGGATTACATAACGTTCCACGCTGTTACATACCATCAATTTGATGGGGATAACTCTTTATGAATGAGTAATTCCATGTTATAATTTAAAAGATATAAAAAGACAGGAATCTGAGAGCTTTTTTTTTTTACTAAAGCGTGTATGACTATATTGTGTATAGTTGTTGTTAGCGCACTCTACTGACAAGTGTCAAAATATAGGAGGCAATCAACGTGACACTTTTTATCTACATTTCAATAACTAAGGGACTACAGTCACCGTGACCATGCGTAGGGCATATGTACAGGTGGCACGTACCTTCCGTACACTGGGAAAAAGATGGGAATGTCCCTCCCTGTGGAGCGGGAGTCATGTAGGCACGATGCAGACGTATACCCAAATGGTACGGGGGGAATTCGTCAAGTTATTGTAGGATAGAATGTATAGGATGTAGGCTTGATTTCTACATGATAGGTAATGTCTCGTGATCATCTTCAGAAGTTAGTTTATATGGGTGAAAAAGGGAGAAAGAAAACAGACCAGTAGCGCGTACTAGCGAACAAGGTATCCTTTTTAGGAGAGTTTTTAGGCAAAATAGAGGTATACAGACAGTTAGGATCCGGTTATTTCCAGAAGACAAGTAACAACAAGAAGAGTTTGCACCTTCTTTTGGGCTTCCTCAGGTCTGTATCGGATGATGTGGGGTTTGGCTAGTATTGGAGCCCAGCATCAGATACAAACCTGAGGATGCGCCTTAAAAACGTGCAAGCCGGCTCATTTGTATACGCGCACCTTTTTTTCAATAGCGGTCGCGCCACACAACGCCACATATACATGAGTCAGGCTTCAGAAGATTTGTAGAGTTGGCTTTAATTGGCTCTAGGACGATTCAGTTTGTTTTGTATGTTACAGAAAAAAGCCTCATAGTGAAAACATCGGGAGCCCAAACATGTCAGTCTTAACGTCCAGCGTGGTGCACATTGACGCGGAAACAAGGAGACGCAGAACCGTGGACTGGAGCAGTAAGAGTATTCTGTATTTCATTGCCGGAGACACTTGTCTAACATTCTCCAAGCTTCTGGCGAATAAGGGAATAGTGATACTTCTCATGGCAGCACGTAAAGGTGCAGATTACCGTGGAGTATATGGTATAAATACCATGGGAATTCTTTTATCATGAAGTAGATGTGATGGTGATTCCTCCATGCGCCTCTGCCTACAATCTGTAATTTAATAATACATGGAACCTCAACCTAATTTGTAATTTGCATATTCTAAAACAAGAGTTGTAAGTCGGTTAAGGTTCAGGAATTATTAAATTTACAGATATCCTGCCTGCCTTGACCTAAGCTACCCTCAGATCTGACTTGTCTGATTTTGTAGAAAATGTAATCGAAAGGCACACGTAGCATCTTATGAAACACATAGGCCAGCAGGAAAACGGGAAGGATGCAGTGTGATGGCGCCTTGGAATAGTAACAGCAGTACGCCAGCCGTGCTGGGCGACATGATGCTACGCCAGCCAACAACATCACGCCATGACATTTTAGGCTGTATGCTTAATAAAAAATTGTTTCTGCAATTGGTGTTGCTGTGTCTACATTTTCTAATATCTTTGGAGGTGGTCCCCTAATCCTTTGAAGCACCCTAAAATTTGATGTGCAATAATTACTTATTGAAATATACTTGATAGTAGATTCCTCAGATTAGGTTTTCGTTTTTAGAGAGCGGTTTGTCCAGTCTTGGTGCAAGTAGCCCCATCCCAGGTGGCGTATCTGTGATGGGACCCCATCAATCACAACAACAGCAATTATTGTACAGCGTCCGTTAATCCCCTTTGCTATTGGAATGACGGAGAAAGCCAAGCACAGCAGTTCTGCGATCTCCCTCAGCACAGAGCGGTGAACAGAGCAGAGGGTGAACTATTCATCTGTATGCAATGGACCCCCGGTTATGATCTGTGGCGGCTTCCTCACTGAGACCACCTGACCATTATCAAATTTGCCCCCCTTTCCTGACTTGTCACTGAGCAAACCACTTTCAATGGTGAGTCAAGACACAAAACGTTGCAAAAAAAACACTTCGGGATAACAATATTATCGTCTAAAGTCCTATTTCTATTATTTTGCTCTTATGACCCTCCTTCCTCCTATTCTGTGCTGTGTATTCTATTTTACTAGCCAGAATACGGAAGCTTACTGAGGTGTTCATGGAGAAGAGCAGTAGTGAGTCACAGCCAGCTAGGTCTCTCCACGAAACTTAAAGTAAATTAGAGATTAGATGTCAAAGCGATCATTGGGGAAAATGCAAAGAAAAACGGGTCTTGTCTGGATTAGTTGGTTGAATATATCTGTATAGTCTCCTCTGCAGGAAAGCTACAGCACAGCCCCATTTTACATTAAATGGTGACCTACAGATGAACCGGAGTGAACTTTGAAGGAAAAACACTAAAGGCCCCTTCCATTTAGGATCATGAGGTTCCGTGAAGGATGGTCATGTACATTCTTCTGTTTTAGGTCCATTTTCTTTTTTTTGATTGTTTGATCTTTATCGTTGTCACGCTGGAACTGTTCACACGGATCATCTTCCTCCATGGAGGGGATGGGTTATGTTTGTCTGACTTTTGCTGCATTCCTTATTTTTTGATGCTTTTTGCATATTTGGAATTTTCCAAGGATGTTTCTTACTAGCTTTTGTCCGCTGTGTTATTTTTACCTTCCTCTCTAGGGACTGTCAGTGACTGACTTCTGTAGCTGGAGCCTGTGGCTGGGCTGGGTCAGTCGTTGGCGGGGGTTTACCTTTGTTCAGGATTAGTTTTGTATGGCACCCAGGTTGCAGGCGTGGTACGTTTATCTGACGCCTTATTCAGCTTGCGGTTTCCTGTGGCATTTCATATATTTATGTTCCGTTTGGTAGGTTTATGGAGTCCTTTAGCTGACAGGAGCAAAGGGAAGGGGATTTTACGTTAAGTATTTGTTTTTTTGTTCCACAACTTTAATGTTGGGTGGTGGTCCCATGCTGAGTCTTAAGGTTCCGTTTTCGAGGATTTAGTTAAATTAGTCTCATTCCCTAAGAATGGTGGTGTTATCTGTATTTTTGGGAAGATTTATGCAACAACATGTTATTATGGATATGCTATAGCGGAGTTTGTCAGATCTCCCGATCCTGTGTGTGTAGTGAATAGAGGATGTGTCTTCTCTCCTCATGTGTGGTTGTAGTATATAGAGAGGATGTTGTCTGACCTCTCCTCGGTGGTGTAGTATATCGACTAGAGGATGTGGAGTCGTGCTTCTCTCCTCCTGTGGTTTGTATAGTAATAGCAGGAATGTGTCAGGCTCTCCTCTGGCTGGGTGTTCTTGTATAGTATTTATAGAGGATGTGTCAGTCTCTCCTGGTGGGTGCCGATAAGAGGAGGTGTGGTCTATCCTCCTGTAGTGGTGTAGTATAAGATGAGGTGGCTGCTATCCTCGGGTGGTGAGTAATGAAGTTGTAGTATATAGATGAATGGGTAAGCTTCTCCTCCTGTGTGGTGTAGGATATAGATGATTGTGTCAGCTCTCTCCTGTGTGGTGTATAGATAGAGGATGTGTGGGCTCTCCTCTGTGTGGTTTAGTATATAGAGGATGTGTGGCTCTCTCCTGTGTGTGTGGTGTAGTAATAGAGGATGAGTCGCTCTCTCTTCTGTGTGGTGTAGTATGTATTTGTAGTATATCGAGGGATGGTCTGCTCTCCTCCTGTGTCTCTGTGGTGTAGTATATAGAGGATGTGTCTGCTTCTCCCCTGTGTGGAGTAGTATATAGCGGATGTGTCAGCTCTCCTGTTGTGGTGTGTATCTAGAGATGTGTTGCTTCCTCCGTGTGGTGTTTGTAGGTATATAGAGATGTGTCTGCTATCCACCTGTGTGGTGCAGATATAGAGGATGTGGCAGCTTCTCCTGTGGTGAGTTTTAGTATATAGAGGGAGGTCGGACTCTCCTCATGTGTGGTGTAGATATAGAGGAAGGGTGTCAGCTCTCATACTGTGTTGGTGGAGTATATAGAGGATGGGTGGCTCTCCTCCGTGTGGTGTAGTATGATAGAGGAGGGTCAGGCTCTATCACATGGTGTGTAGTATAGTAGAGGAAACATGTGTCAGCTCTTCCGTGTGGGGTGTATATAGAGGGATGTGTCTGCTCCCTCGGTGTGGTGTTAGTTAGTATATAGCGCAGTGGTGGCGAACTAGGCACTTTTTTTTTTTTGTGGGCACCAGAGGTGGAACATGAGCCCTTCCTGTGGGCACCCCAGGTCATTAAGCCTACCACAAAGTTTACCCATTCAGGATTCACGACCGCTACCTGCTTGTGTCACAGGCAGCCAGTGGACGTGCCCAGTATTTAACAATGGACTTGAAGTGAAGAAGGAGCAGGGGAGGTGAGGACATAGTGGATTATGATTGTAGACCCTTAATCCGGGCCGTGATTCAGCTGTTAAGGGGACATTAAAGGGGAAATACAATATCTATCCAAATTTCTACTTCTTTCGTACTGTATTGTGTCTCAGGGCGCCAATACGTTTGAAACCTGTGAGTTGAATTAGTACTTTAAATTGGCATTTGGAGCTTTGTGAAAAAATCTGGTTTTGCTTAAGTTTTGGCACTCAGTCCCTAAAATGTTCGCCATCACTGATATAGAGCCGATGTGTTGGCTATCCTACTGTGGGGTGTAGTATATATGAGGAGGTGTCGGCTCTCATCCGTGTGGTGTGTAATATAGAGGATGTGTAAGCCTCCTACGTGTGGTGTAGTAGATACGAGGAGGTGTTCGGCTCTCCTCCTGTGTGGTTGTGTAAGAGAGGAGGTGTGGATCTCTCCTGTGTGGTGTAGTATATGAGGATGTGTAGTCTCTGCTTCATGTCGGATGTAGTATATCTGAGGATGGATCGTCTCCCTCTGTGTGGTGTAGTATCAGAGGACTGTGCTGATTGCCTCCTGTGTGATGTAGTATATAGGAGGATGTGTCGGGCTCTTCCTCCCTGTGGGGGGGTAGTATAGTAGGGATGTTGTGTCGCATCTCACCGTGTGTGGTTATGTAGGATCATTATTGTAGGATATAGAGAGTGTCAGCTTCCTCCTTGTGTGTAGTAGATATGAGGATCAGGGTCGGATATCATCTTGTAGTGTGTAGATTATAAGAGGTAGTGTCGACTATCTCGGTGTGGGATGTGGTGTATAAGAGGATGTGTAGGCTCTCCTATGTGTGGTAAGGATGAAATAGGGATGTGTAGATCGTCCTCCTGTGTGGACTGTAGTATATAGAGGGATGGTCGCTCTCTGTGTGATGTAGTATTATGAGAGGAGGTGTGGCTGTCGCTCCTGTGTGGTGTGTAGTATATAGAGGATGTGTCATGTGTCCGCTCACTCCGTGTGGTTGTAAGGTATATAGGAATGTGCAGCTCTATATGTGTGAGTGTTAACTATATAGAGGAGTGTGGCTTTCCGACCGTGTGGTGGAGTTTGTAGTGTAGTCTATAGAGGATGTGTCAGTCTTCCTGTGTGGGGTAGTGTTGTAGTATATAGAGGATGTGTCAGTTCCTCATGTGTGGTGTGTAGTAGATAGAGGAGGTTGTCTAGATCTCCTCCGTTGTGGTGTAGTATATAGAGGGGTCGGATCCTCTCATCACTGAGGTGGGTAGTGTAGTAGATAGGGGAGTGTTGTGGATCTACTCCTGTGTTGGGTCGTAGTAGAGCAGTGATGGAGAAACCTATGTGCACGGGTCCAGACAGGAAGGCACCCGAGCCCTATTGGGCGCCACCTGGCCCTAGGTTTTTCCCAGCAACAGACCTAGATCACAGAATCTTCCGTATCCAAGAAACAATTAAAAAAGAGTGCGCAGTCACTTTGATATTCCTTCGCTATATTTGGACGGTGTATGAACCGAGGGGGATGAGAGTCGACCGGCTGAATATCTTGGAGTTGGCCCCTAATTGTGGCCAATGATTCTCGGAAGAGGGAAGGAAGAAGTGATGTAAAGTCCATCTTACGGTGCTTTCAGGAGGGCCCATATGCGAAGGGGAAACATGGCGCAAATGAATGTTTTTAAGCTTAATTTAGTTTGGCCCCAGGATAAATCAGGGGGTTTGGTCAGTTGGGCAACTCGGCGCAAAGGTCGATCACTGTAGAGAGGCTGTGTCGCTTCTCTGTGTGTGGGTAGTATATGGGGAATGAGGCTGTGGCTTATCTGTGGGGCTTAGATAGAGGATGTGTCTGTCTCGTGTGGTTTAATCGGAGAGGGCCCTCGGGGTGCAGATAAGGCGGTCTCCGGTGGTAGAATAGGGATTAGTGGGGGAAAGGGAGTGTTTTCTCGGTGGTGAGGATTGCGGACAGGTGCGCTGTATGTGGAGAGAGAGAGTAGGTGTATCTTTTTTTTCTTCTCCTTTTCTCTCCCCTTCCCCCTTTTTTTTTTCTTCCTTTTCTTCCTCCTCCTTCCCTTTTTTTCTCCTCTTCTACAGCTCCTGCTGGAGCTAATAGTAAGTTTCTATATTGCCCCAAGTGCTGTATCCACCTCACTACAGGTCAGCACTACTCTATAATGTCCTAAATGATCCTGCTGATGCTTCTGAATGAGAGACTTGGGTACATACAGCTCCTGCTGGAGCTAATAGTAAGTTTCTATATTGCCCAAAGTGCTTTATTCACATGAATACAGGCCAGTATGTATCTATACTTTTGTTTATGATCCCGCTGATGCTTCTGAATGAGAAAGGAGAGACTTGAGCACATACAGCACAGACTTTTCTGGAGTTTTCCATGATACAGACATAGTGCTGGTAGCACCTGCTCCGCCAGCATGTTTGGAGACGTTGACTACGCAGCTCATTTCATGCATACAGGTGCAGGGTGCCAATGCCCATGTGTTGCTTAGTAGCCGCCCTAAACTTAGGTCCACTAAGGAAAACATTTAAAGGGGATGCGTCCAGACAAGTCCTTGTGGACTATTAGCTTTGTCTGCGGTCACATGACAATAAACTTTATACCAACCCCTGAAACTACTGGCATCTGCACTGTTTATTACTGTACACTGCACCTTTAAGAGAGCCAGCTATCCGCAGGTGTAACAGACTGCAGGCAGTGTGAGTTACTGACCCTGGGGAGATGTGTAATCAGACCCTGGTGTTAGTTGTTAGTAGCAGCAGGACTGTGAAATATGGATTTATATTACATGATTGTCCTCACACTGCAGTGTTCTTTGCTGTCTGCGGTCTTTGTTTGGTATGGTCCCTGGAGAGATGAGTAATCAGACATTTGTGTATGTTTTAGTAGCAGCAGGACTATGAAATATGGATTTATATTTCATGACTGTCCTCACACTGCAGTGCTCTGTGCTTTCTGCAGCCTGTGTTTGGTATTGTCCCTGGAAAGATGAGTAATCAGACCTTTGTGGATGTTTTTAGTAGCAGCAGGATTATAAGATAAGATAAGATGATCCTTTATTAGTCCCACAGTGGGGAAATTCACAATGAAATATGGATTTATATTAGGAGATTGTCCTCACACTGCTGCGCTCTCTACAGGAGGGTCTTGGGTATTGTCCCAGAGATGTGTAATCAGATCTTTGTGTCTGTTGTTAGTTGCAGCAAGACTGTGAAATATGGATTTATATTACATGATGGTGGTCTTCTCTATGTGCACAGAGGGTGTGTCCTCACACTGTTTTGTTCTGTGCCCTCTGAAGCTCCATTGTCCCTGGAGAGATGTGTTCTCAAAGTACACAGGGGGTGTGTCCTCACACTGCTGTGCTCTTGTCTCTCTGCATTAACTTTGCGCATAGCCCCTACACTCACCTGCAATTGACTTAGGTTGTATTCATGCAGAAAACCGCTGCAGCTTCAACTCAAAGTATAGGGGAGAGTCTGTGGAGAGCTAAGAGCACAGCAGTGTGAGGACACCATCCCAGTCCAACATGTTACCATATCTGTAGTTGGATTTCATTGGTCAAAGTTATTGCATATTCCTTGTGATGAATTATTGTTGGGCTTGTGTAAGGATTGGGTATCTGATCCGTATTTTAGATGGATTAACGCAAACCTATGTTGGGTTCAAGCCACTAGACACGTCCGAAATAGGGACCAAAATATGGTCATAGATCGGCTTTTGCTGTTCAGGAGCCTGAGAAAGCCTTGAAAGCAGTGTAGATTTCCCAGACTGTGACGTGATCATTAACTTAAATGGACATTGTCACCAGATTTTGGTCTATTAAACTACTAGGCCCCTCTAATAAAGGAGGAAATATCCTTTCTATAATTCCTTCTTTTGTGTGAAATCTCACCAGTTACCTATTAAAAAAAAATAAAAAATCTCCTCCAAAGTTATGTGACAGTGAGCAGAAAAGAGTCATATTTTACTTGAGATGAGTCAAGTTTGAGGCTGCAGGGGGACAGTCACTTCAGATGCCCCATTCTTCAGTTCTGTTGCACTTAAAAATAAATGCTTAACCTGCGGGTGGCTAAGTGTCCCAAATCACAGGTTACCTTTAAACGGGTAAAAATCTGGTGACCATTTAAAGGAAATCTACCATCAAAATCCATCCTGATAAACCAGGGACATTACTCATAGATCCCAGGCACCGGGACTGTGGTAATCTTCTTATATTTGTTATCCATGGCCTCATTCCTTCTAAAATCAACTTTTCAAATAATGCTAATGAGCCAGAAGGGTTCTGGGGGACTTATCAGAGCTCCTCTGTGCTGTAGCTTCACAGGCTATTACACTGTGCAGGAGCATTTACCCTCTCCCACTGTTTTACATTACAGCAGCCAGATGGATGGGGGGGGGGGGGGTGTTTGCAGCAGGAGAAGGCGGAAGATGGAGACAGTGTAACGGCCTGTGAATCTGCAGCATGAAGAAGCTCTGGTAAAACTCAGAGGAGCCCTTCAGTCTCATTAGCATAATTCTAAAAGTTGATATTAGAAGAAATTCGCCCATGGATAACACATATATAAGAAGATTCCCACAGTCCCGGTGCCTGGATCTATAAGTAATGTCCCTGGTTTATCAGGATGGATTTTGATGTCCAATGCTAGCGTACTAGTGATGTAGATGTACTAGGCACTCGGCTTTCCCAGGCTCCTGAACAGTAAACCTTCCTAGTGATACGTGTAGTGTGAATGTAGCCATAAGAGGATAACTCAAGGACTTCTCTTTTTTTGTGCTGTTTGATGCGTCTTGAGGACTGTGGCAGGTGAATGGTTAAGCGTGGAGTGTTTGGAGATGAAGCAGAACAGGAGCCTACGTCATGGCCCTGCAGCGCACCCCTCTCTGCCCTCTGCAGCTCGCTCTCCCTCCTCCATGTTCCTCCTGCGTGTTTCGCCCTCCACCCTGATATTTCCTCTCTCTCATACTCACCTGCTTCTCTCTCCCCCCTCCTTCCATGCTCCTCCTCACTCTTCTAGTGCTGTCACTTACCAGGCTTCTCTATCGCCCTGCGCTAGGAGGGGAACTTGCAGCCCAAACTCCAAACTAGGACTGAAGCCGGGTGCCCGCAGGCTCCTCTCCTGCCATACCCCCCCATACACCCTGCACCGCTCCGTACACCCCCACTACCCTGTGTACATAGTTTCCAAAACTTTTCTTAAAGTTTACAAACTTGGACTCCTATCTACCCCTCAAATCAGTGCCCAGACAGGATATCCCCCCTTACCCTGGCACTGTTGGTGCCCACTCCTCTCACCTTTTTTGCCCAGATTAACACTTTAGCTGACGGTGTGTGACACATTGTGGCACCTTGTCTCCTCGCACGCCCACACGGCGCACTCACCTCTCACTCTGACATTCTCTCACAGAGCGGGTGACGGTCTCCTTGTTCTCACGCTCTCCGCAGGGCGCACTCTCTTCTCGCTCACTCATGCTTCCTTAATACTAATCCTCCTCGTCTCTTCTTACACAGTGGACTGCTCCCAGTCTCTGACTGCGCTCAATCTTCTGCCCAGCGGATCAGGTCACAGACTTTTATTTATTTACCCGCTTTTGGGAAGGGAGGGGGGGGTGGGAAGGGGTATGTTGGTTTTTGGGATAACTGATTAGAGTTCTAGGGTGTCAGTCATGATTGAAGCAATATTTTGTGGCTATCCAGCACGGATATGGGACAGTTATGGGGTCAGTGATGGTGATGGAGGCTGTGATATGTTTAAGGTTATTTGTATGTGTATAGATATTAATATACATTTAACTACTGTTTATAAGAAAATGTGTATTCCTATAATTGTACTTTTATCACATAGAATAGACTATGTACAGTTTTCCAACTTCATATATTATCTACAGTCTATCAGTTACTGTATCTATCTATCTCATATCTCATATGTATCTATCTATCTATCTATCTATCTATCTATCTATCTATCTATCTATCTATGCTACTCATATCTATTCCTTTCATCTATACCCATCATCATATCTATCATTATCTATTATATCTCATGTAGTATACATATCTATCTCAGAGTATCATTTAAATCATTCCATATCTATCTAGCATCCATTATTATCTCGACTATTTCTATCTATCTATGACTCTATACGTATCTCATCATATCTATCTGATCATTATCATATCTATATATCCTCATATCTATATCTATCTATATGCTATTGCTTCGAGAAAATTACTACGAGCCCATCAGAAAATCGGTTCATTGATTCATCATCTATCCTATCGCTATTCCATACTATCACCTATATGCATTTTTCTATCTAGCACAAATCTATCTTTCTATTTATCTGAAAAGAGAAAGTCTCCTGATTCAGGGACTGAAACGTGGCACTTTTGGAATAAAGTAATTCCATTTTTTCACATATATCAGTATATGTATAGTATATTTCTATCAAGCTCAAATCTATCTAGCTTATATCTTTCTGTTTACCTACAATGGTCCCAGCATCCAACGATGGTTGGGTATCCATCTATCTATCTATCTATCTATCTATCTATCTATCTATGGCTATGTTGATATTACAATTACCTACCAGCCCATCAGAAAATCGGTTCATTGATTCATCATCTATCTATCTATCTATCTATCTATCTCTCAATCATGTATCGCCTATCCTATCTATCACATATGCTTTTTTTCTATCTAGCACAAATCTATCTTTCTATTTATCTATAACCTGGCAGTCCCTCAATTAGTTTGTTGATCCAAGGCCTATCTATCTATCTATCTATCTCCTATGTGATTCCTACCCATTTTTTCTATCTACCTCACAATTATCTTTCTATTTGTCTATATAAGATATTATATATACTAATCTATCTATCTATCTATCTATCTATCTATCTATCTATCTATCACCTGCCAGTCACTCAATCAGTTTGTTAATCCATGGGCTATCTATCTCCAATCTATTTATTCTATCTACCTCCCAATTATCTTTCTATTTATCTATATATAGTAGTATATTTCTGTCTATCAATCTTAAATCTATCCGTATATATTATCTATCTATCACCTGGCAGTCCTTCAGTCATTTTGTTGATCTATTGATGTATTGCTAATCTTTTATATCTTATGAGATCTAGATGTTACATTACCTTGATGGTGATAGCAGGTATAACAATGGCAGTACACAATCTCATAGTCCGGTCCCCCTGATGCCCGCCTCTCCCTCCTTATGATGTATGACTTGTTTGGTTCATTTCAGCAGCAGATTGATACATTGTTGCTCATAGTGTTACATACTTATGTTTGTCTAAGTCCTTTGGCCATTTGTAGCATCGCTATCACATATTTGCATTAGTGATGCCCTTTTAAGTACTCCCTATTACCAAAGTCTATCTCGGGTCCATATTTTGAGGTGTGGTGAATGCAGTCTATCCGCTATTTCATGTAAGGACCGGATCGCAGTAGTGATCATATTTGTTAAAGGTGCCTCAGTTATGCATTCAGTTTATAAGGGAGTATAGTTTGAAGGCTCTCCCTATCTAAGTCCCAACTGGCTGGGACCCTACAGAGGTCTACAACGGAACTGCAAGAATGCAGTGGAATCGGGTCAAGGAATAACCCGAAGGCCTTGTTTGGACAGACGTGTTCAGGACTCTGTCGGCACTTGTTTGCAAGGCGACACTGCCTGGGGACCCAAACACACAGCACAGTCCTCTATGATGCTAGGACTCTCTATGGGACTACCATCCATGACAGGACATTGTACCTGCCCGGGGGCCCATACCCACAGCACAGTCCTCTATGATGCTAGGACTCTCTATGGGGCTACCATCCATGACAGGACATTGTACCTACCCGGGGGCCCATTCACACAGCACAGTCCTCTATGATGCTAGGACTATCTATGGGACTACCATCCAGACAGGAATGTTCATGCCGGGGGGCCCCATACACACAGCACAGTCTCTATATGCAGGACTCTCTATGGACACCATCCATGAACGGACATTGTACCTACGGGGGCCCACTACAACAGCACAGTCTTATGAATGCTAGACTCTCTATGGGGCTACCATCCAGGACAGGACAACCCTCCTGCCCTGGGCCCATACACACAGCACAGTCCTCTATGATACTAGGCCTCCCTATGGGGCTACCATCCAGAACAGGACAATGTACCTGCCCGGGGCCCATACACACAGCACAGTCCTCTATGATACTAGGCCTCCATATGTGACTACCATCCAGAACAGGAAAATGGACCTGCCGGCGGGCCCCATGACGACACAGACAGTTCGCTATGATAGCTGGCCTCCTCTATGGGACTCCATCAGACAGCAGACAATGTACCTGCCCTGGGACCCATACACACAGCACAGTACTGTATGATACTAGGCCTCCCTATGGGACTACCACCCAAGAACGGATAATGCACCTTCTCGGGGATTACCGCATAGTCATTTATGACGAGAGACCTACTGTGCGGGACAATACTCTTGCCCGGAGACCCATACTCACAGCATAGTCATCTATGATGCTAGGACTATCAACCAGGACAGTACAGTGCCCCTGCAGGGTGGCAGGGACTCCCAGCATCATGGATTACTATAGATGTCTATGATACTATAAGTCCGGGTCCTGCACACTGTGCACCCTAGGAAACATGGCCGACATACAGTGATTGCAACGAGGAACGAACATTGACATTTATAAGAGTTCTAGGGCCTGGGTAAAGAAAATAAAACTTTTTAGGATTTTTTTTTTTATATATATTCGGATTATTGCATCAGCCATTTCAAGTTGAGGAGAGTCTGACTGTGATGTTCCTCATAGGGATTATGGACAGGAACATCCCCCATGGCCACTGCTTTATCTCGGATGTCATCGCTTCCAGAAACCTTATATTAGCAGCTGGAGACTTTGGGTCCAGATCTGCCTAACATGAAGAGCGAATGCTGTATTATTAGCCGGGGGACACCATGAACTTCCCCAGTGGATGGAGGTGTCCTCTAATATTCGTGGCATTGTACGCAGCTCTCCTGGCGGCTACTGTTTAGTCAGTCTGTTGATTTGCATGAATTTGCATGAATAGATCTTCACTTCTGGCCAATGACGTGACTATTTTCCATTTATACAAATCTTCCCCTCTTCGATATGTCACGTGTGGGTATTACCCGATAGTGTGACATGAAGCTGGGTATTACTCACTATATGCCGAGACTTTCTTATCTTTTGTATACGTTTCGGGTTGTATAGTATGTGACCATGTATGTACATTATTGCTAGAAGAATAGTCTGGGAGCTGTTTGACATATCGGCTAAGGCCCAGTTGGGGGTGTGGGGGGGGAGTTTTGTCTTGGCTTTTTTGCTGCACTTTACTTTTAATTTTGGTTTGTGTTATGACTCACTTGTGAATAGAGTTGTATCAATGTGGCGGTTTGGGAACCTAGAGAGGTGTCATAATGGTATTTCAGGTCCCATCACTGTGCAATAGGAACCGAATAAGGGGGAGAACCACAAACTGAGTGACGCTGACTACTGGGGGCTGCAAACTGTGCAATACCTAACTCATGGGGGGGCTGTAAATGTTACAAGACTGACTACAGAGGGCTGCAAACTGTGTGCAATACCTGACTAATGGGGGGGCTGACTATTGGGGGCTGCAAACTGTGCAATACTTGACTAATGGGCGGCTGTAAATGGTACATTGCCGACTACCGGGGGCTGCAAATTGTGCTATACCTGACTAATGGGAGGGCTGACTACTGGGGGCTGCAAACTGCAATACCTAACTAATGGGGGGCTGTAAATAGTACATTGCTGACTACTGGGGGCTGCAAACTGTGCTGTACCTGACTAATGGGGTGCTGAAAAAAGTACATTGCTGGCTACTGGGGCTGCAAATGGTGCAATACCTGACTACTGGAGGCTGCAAACTGCGCAATATATGAATAATGGCGGGGGGCTGTAAATAGTACAACGCTGACTACAGGTAGTCCCCTGATTACGTACAAGATTGGTTCTTTACATTTGTTCTTAAGTTGAATTTGTATGCAAGTAGGAACTGGTAGATTTTATAATTGAAGCTCCAGACAAAAAATTTTTTGGTCCCAGTGACAATTGGATATTCAAAATTTTGTGCTGTCGTGGGACCAAGGATTATCAATAAAGCTTCGTTACAGACACCTTACAGCTGATTATTGCAGCCTGGGACTACAGTAACATCCAGGGAGCTTCACCAGAGGTCATAGTGGGCAGAGGGGTCCGTCTGTAACTAGGGGTTTTCTATAAGTTGGGGACTGCCTGTACAAGGGGCTACAATACCTAATTAAAGGGGTGTGGGCTGTAAATGGATTACAGACTATAGTATAACATTGGAGTTTGTATCTATGGGGAGTCTATATTTATTATTGCGTAGCACCGATTTGGGGGCCTGTGGATTACCAGACATTGCAGGTTTCCATAGCTCTTACTTGGGGGTTTTGAAAAATACTCATTGCTCACTATTCGGGGGTTTTCATATGATATAGAAATGGCTATTACAGAGTCTATTTGGGAGTCCTGTAGAGAGTACAGCATTAACCACTGGTATTCACAAAGAGTTCGATTTAGATTTCTCAAAAGAGGGAATTCTAGAAATGACATTGCATACCTTCCCTGCAGGGGCTAGTAGTTTAATAGGGTTAAATCTGATATCCGAGCTCACTTTTGTAAGGCTAGTTTATTCCTGGTCCTAATAATCCATAATTAAATCTTGAGAGTAATTGAGCCGCCTCCTTTAATTTGTAGTCCTATTAATCTCCTTAATGATTCTCCCTGGAGGCTGTGCACACGTCTCACATAACACGGCCCAGTGTGTATATCTATATGGCTTATATACAGTCTGTTTCCTATGTTTCTGCCTGGCTGGGCAGGAGGGGGGTCCGTCAGCTGTGAGCGCTGTGAATTTTTATCTTGGTGGCGGTGCCGTGTCATCCCAGGCGATGCACCTGTACTATTAATAGCCGCCTGTGTATCTGAGATCTCTGAGCCCTATAAATAGCCGGGTTTGTGTTTTGCGCTACTACCAGATTAACCCTTCTCATGTTCTCCGATACAAAGTTTATGTTTTAATTCCTTCCCGTCACCGGGTGTCTGGTTACGCCGCCTCCTGTCGCTGTAACGCGATCGGTGACATTGTATACCTGTCCTGACAGCCGACACTGTATATATTAGAGGGAAGAGATCCCAGAAATCGGGCTCTGGTATAAGATGAGGAAGAGACGCCAGATTAATGATATTCCAACGTTTGACGTAACGGGTTGCGAATAATGGAGGGTAATTGAAGCTACAGTGTCTGGCGCAGATGTTGTATGGTACAGAAGACCGTGCACAGGAAATGCTCATTACATGAGGCTTCCTGCTCATTCTTTGCAAGGAGACGACCTTTAACCTGTGTCCTTTTCGGGCTGTTCTGGGCTACGATCCAGAAATGGCTTTAGGAAAGAGGCCCGGGAACATCCCCTGCAAACAGGACGGAGAATTCTGCTCCCTAGGGTAGTGCCAGGGAGCGTGTGCCTTGCTACGCTCAATTTTTTTTGTAGCAGTCAGGGGTTATGGAAGGTCACGGCTCAATCATGTTTTATGGCGACGCAAACAAGTGGTTGGTTTATGGAAAGCGTAGACGATAAATGATGTATTGTGTAAGTCCGGGCTCATCCTTCTCCTGCCAGCTGATTCTTGATGTCTGGGGAGCTGAACCTAATCTCCCCGTCCTCTGCCAGCGAGTGGGATTTGGCCATTAGACCCCTCCTTTCCAGCTGTTCTGCTTACAGTTCTGATCCGAGCCTTAGCGGCACCTAAGTGCGTGTCGTGGTTTCGCATAAACTTGAGAGAATAGGATGATTAGGGCGATTTATAAGAGGGGCGTGAAAATCCTCGTACGGCGTGCCATTTCACCTGAATTTTTGTCCGTATTAAAGAGCGCGCCAGTTCTCTCGTGTTTTCAATCCCTACCATAAACCTATGTCTATATTGAGAGTTACATTTCTCCTTAGATTGTGTTTTGAATGAAAGTAGTGACCGGAAAGCATCAGTAGGCACTTCTTAATACGGACGCCTACCGATGCTGTGCGGTTACTACTTTTTTGATCTTAACCCCTAGTTGTCAAATGGCTCCTTCACTTCCAAGTAAAATAACAGAGGAAAACAGAGATCTCATTGATTATTCATGATTATGTATAAATCTGCATTCCCTTTTATAGTCAATGACGGCTGATAGATGAGGAGAAGCTGATTAAAGTTTCTCTAAATGGGTAACAGGATAGGGCAGTGGTGGCGAACCTATGGCACAGGTGCCAGAGGTGGCACTCAGAGCCCTTTCTGTGGGCACCCAGGCCATCTCCCCAACATAGTTTGCCATATAGGACTCCAGGCCGCCTCTTGTGGTCAGTACAGCTCAGGATGTGCCATGCTCAGTGCTAGAAGCGAGAAGTTGTAGATAGAGATGGATTGTCATTGGAGCTCCTGCTCTGGGTCCCCTGATTCTTCCTCTTCAGGGGATCTTGAAGGGAAGCTACAATCCAATTTTCTCCATCATCTTTCTATTGTATTGGTAAATTTAGGATGCCAATACAATTACAACCTATGATACAGCAGGGATCAATAAGTTACTGCTGAATTTGTCATGTTGGCACTTTGCGACGTATACATGGGTTTTGGTTGTAGCTTGGGCACTCTGTCTCCAAAAGGTTCGCCATCACTGGGATAGGGGATAGCTTGCTGATCGGTAGGGATCCCGCTATGGGGTTTAAAGATGGTGCAGTTCTTGGATGCAAAACCCTTTATCACTGACTCACTGGATGCAAAAATTGGCCCTCCAGCAAAGCCTTGTATGATCATGTAAGGGTGGACTAATGAGACATTTTATTGATATCCCCTTTGTTAAACGTAATAGGGAGTACAGGTATTTCAGGCAAGTCCTGTGGTTATGCTATAAACATCCAGTGTTATATTAACCCATTAGTCTTTGTATTCGAGGAAAGAAGATGGCCCATTTGGTCAGTTTGATCCATGCAGAATACACGGACGCTGCAGGGGTTGCAGATGTACAATGCACTGCTGCAGGACTACTGTACTTTTCTCTTTTTCGTCTTCTCTTCCCCCGCGGGCGTCAGTAGGGGGGATATGACACTGATTTACCATATGAAAGATCCTCATTAATATATACATAAATGCATTTCCTCAGACCACTTATCACCTAGATGAAAGGCCCATAGTGCTGCGGCTAAACATAACCGTGGAGAAAGCTTAACCTCTTCAAACCTGTAGGGTTATCAGATTTTTTTTTTCTGGCAACTTAAAAGGGGAACCTGTTACCAGATTTTACCTCATTACACTTTGGTCTCGTATTAAAGATAAGAATCTCCTCTTTAGATCACATTAAGCTTGTGGTTGTGGAGATACCAAATGTGGGGATTGGATGAGCCGCGCTGTAGGTTCTTTCCAGATAGGACTGGGTGGTCGTATGTTGAGTTGTGTACAATGCAGATTCCACTATCTATCAAGGTCTTGGGGGCTAGGTTTGGCGCTGCAGTCCTCCCGTGCTGGATAGTTGACAAATTATTGATTCACTTAATCTGTGATTTTCATGGAATGGCAATGTAAAATTATGCAGAGTCTAAATATAGTGTGGCTGTAATTAATTTAGATTTGATGAAATTTATGTGATTAGGGTTTTACATCAGTGACGGCTAAGAATTAACATGGTGGTTTCTCCATCAACAGCCTCCTCCGCTGCTGACCACCCCGTGCTGTACCCCCTCCACAACGGGAGCACTATGGATACATTTTTTAGAAGGCACTTCCGAAAGAAACACACACCACCGACTCCAGAAACTATCTGCGCTCCACCCTTGCGGAGGTGTAGCGTGGTCATAACCACGGGCAAAGCCCGTCGTAGATCGAGCGCCGGTTTGGCGTCCACCAGCCTCTCCATGCAGAGACGCTGTTCTGTGACTCAGACCCCTATCCTTCCCCTTGGTTCGGCCACTCCGGCACGTGGTGGAAGAAGGGACGGGCGCAGGAGGTCCAGTACGACCACTCCCGGCCTGAGTCCACGATTTGCTGTTCAGAAAAGGCGCGGGGGGAAGTTGCACTGTATCGATCGTCAGCTCTTGGGGCCTTCTATGTTGCTTGCAAGCCTTATCCAAATGAAAAAGGATACAGAGACCAAAGAGGAGAACTCTGAAGAGGAAATGGAAGAGACATCCGAGGAAGGAACTGACCAGGAGACCAATTCTCCGAGTTCTTCTACCATGTCAAGTAGCATGGATTTATGTGACCCAAAACCCTGCACCAACCAACAAAAACTGTACGCAGGGGACTAGTAAAGGTGGGGTAGGGGGGCTCATTTGGCCAGTGCACCATTGTTTTTAAGAGAAACTTCAGATCGAGATAATTAGACCGTATTCACATAAGAACAGCTATGTTCTTTAATCTGGTGGTATTAAAGAAACCGCCACCCAATGTGGTATAACATGGCACCCATTCATATTATTGGCCAACAGAGAAAAAACTACTATTAGTGTTTCTACAAGGGACAAGGGTTATTATACGATTCTCTATTTTTAGGTTAAATGATCAATATTGGATCAGTTGCGTCCAGTATAACTGTAGACGGGCCACTTTTATCATATGGCCTGTTTGCAGCTCTGTCCCAGCTGATCTGCAGTACCAAGCATGGCCACTATACTATGCATCGCACTGTGCTTTGTAAACAGTAAAGCGGTATCTTCATTCAACTATAGGCAATCAATTTGTCCTTTGGTAAGTGGATAAATCCCAGGTGCTAGGTAATATATAGACCTCAAATTTTACTCCTGATCCCTCACTTTTTCACTACCATGCACTGAAATAAAACACTTCTAAGCTCCTTTAGGCATTGTCCACCCCGGCATTAGACGACTTTCTCCTTTAATGTAGGCAGTGCCCATAGATGTATAAGGCACCGGTTTAGTAAGAAGTGCTACAACCCCTTTAAAGGCGATGCCTGCGGTTACCTCTGGGTTGCCGCTCGGGGAGTGCCCTTTTATATGTCTAAACAGAGCATTCATATTGGTGTTTGACAGTAAACCTCCTCCGCTTACCCTTTAGCTCTGTTTGGCACAGTCCTATCTTTAGAAAGTGATATTTGAGTGTGTTTTCCCCTCTCGCCATGATCTCAGGGGGGTTGGCGCTTTGTTTATTTTGGCTTTGGAAAGTGTTCTGTGTTGGCAGTGTTTGTGGGCACCTGGGTAATATCTCGTTCAGGCGGGGGGTTGTTATACCCTCACACCAACTTTCTGTACTAGTTAGTGTAATAGAAAAATACACACACAGAGAATAGGGCCTAGTTTATCAAAACTGCCATGTTGTGCATAAGAACCAATCACAGGAGAAATTCCATTACCTCAGAGCAGTTGGAGAAATGAGAGCAGAGTGCTGATTGGTTGCTATGTGCCACTTGTTGCTCTGAGCATGGTCTGCTTCTTGTCTAGGCCATTATATTAGATATGGACCCTTAATCTCCAGATTTTTGGGGTATATAGATGATTTTCTTCTTATCTCAAGACATGGCAACAATAAAGAAATCCTTATATTATAACTGATATGTGACATGTCCCTGGGAGGGATGCTGAGGGAAGAGGCCACAACCCTGGCTAATAAACCTCCCTTTTCATGTTTTTCTCTTTGCCCATGTATTATGTTCTCCATTAAGTGGTTAGGGAGCCACCACGCTGGGAAAAATAGAGAAAATACAGCAGTGTTCAGCCGGCGCTGCAGCTCAGGATAGATCCAGATCTTGTGGGATACATAACGTTCATTGGTTATATACCATCAATTTGATGGGGATAACTTTTAATGAGTAATTCCATGTATAATTTAAAAAAATATATAAAAAGACAGGAATCGCAAGCCGTGTATGACTATATTGGGTATAGTTGTTGTTATGACGCAGCTCTACCTGACAAGTGTCAAAATATAGGAGGCCATCAAGTTGACACTTTTATCTTACATTCATAACTAAGGCTACATTCACCGTGACCATGCGTAGGGCATATGTACACGTGTGGCACCGTACCTCTCCGTACACTGGAAAAAGATGGGACATGTCCTCCCTGTGGAGCGGGAGTCATGTATGCACGATGTCAGACGTATACCCACCTGGCTACGGGCGGGCATTCGTCCATGTTATTGTAGAATGTAGTAGGAATGTAGGCTTATTCTAACATTATAGGTAAATTGTCTCGTGATCATCTTCAGAGATTAGTTATATGGGGAAAAAGGGAGAAAAGAAAACAGACAGTAGCGCTACCTAGCACAAGGTTATCCTTTTTAGGAGATGTTATTTAGGAAACATAGAGGTATCAGACAGTAGGATCCGTTTATTTCCAGAAGACAAGTAAAAACAAGACGAGTTTTGCACCTTCTTTTGGTGCTTCCTCAGGTCTGTATCTGATGATGTGGGGTGGCTAGTATTGGGCCCATCATCAGATACAAACCTGAGGATGCGCCTAAAGAACGTGCAAGCGCCATTTGTATACGCCCACTTTTTTTCAATAGCGGTGCGCCACACAACGCACCACTATACATTTAGTTCATCTTCAGAGATTGTATGAGTTGGCTTTAATTTTGCTTCTAGACGATCTCAGTTGTGTTTTTGTATTTTACAGAAAAGCCATTGCCAAATCTGGAGCCCAACATCTCACGTCTTCATCGTCCAGCGTGGTGCACATTGACGCGGACACACAGATACGCAGCACCGTGGACTGGAGCGTAAGTATTCTGTATTTCATTGCCGAGACCTTTTCTAACATTCTCCAAGCTTCTTGGCTAATAAGGAATAGTGATAACTTCTTCATGCAGAACTATATTAAGTTGCCAGATTACCCGTGGAGTATATGGTATAAATACCATGAGGAATCTTTTATCAGAAGTAGATGTGATGGTAGATTCCTCCTGCTGCCTCTGCTGTAATCTGTAATTTAATAATCCGGGAACCTAACCTAATTTGTTAATTTGCATATTACTAAAACAAAGTTTTTTAAGTTCGGTAAGGTTCCAGGATTATTAAATTACAGATTACTCCTGCCTGCCTCTGACCTAATCTACCCTCAGATCTACTTCTGATACCGGTAGTATGTAGAAAATGTAATCCAAGCACACGTAGCATCCTTTATGAAACACATAGGCCAGCAGGAAAACGGGAAGGATTGCAGTGTGATGGCGCCTTGGAATAGTACAGCAGTACTCCAGGTGATTGGCGCATGATGCTACGCCAGCCAAAAACATTCACGCATGAATTTTGGCTGTATGTCCTAATAAAAAACTTGTTTCTGCATATTGGTGTGCTTGTATTACATTTTCTACATATGCTTTGGAGTTGGTCCCCTAATCCTTAAGCACCCTAAAATTTATCTGATGTGCACTAATACTTATTGAAATATACTTCTGATAGGAGATTCCTCATATTAGGTTTTCCGTTAAAGCGTTTGTCCAGTCTTGGCAAGTTAGCCCCCATCCCCAGGTGAGCGTCTCTGTGATGGGACCCCATCAATCACAAGAACGCATTATTGTACAGGTCCGTTATCCCCTTTGCTTATGGAACTGACGGAGAAAGCCAAGCACAGCAGTCTGCTATCTCCATCAGCACCATAGCAATGAACAGAGCAGCAGGGTGAACTATTCATCTGTATGCAATGGACCCCCGTTATGATCTGTGGCGGTTCCATCACTGAGACCCCTGACCAATTATCAATTTTGCCCCCTTTCCTGACTTGTCACTGAGCAACCCCTTTCAATGGTGAGTAAAGACACAAAACGTTGCAAAAGAAACTTGGTAACAAATATTATCAGGCTAAAAGTCCTATTTCTTCTATTATTTTGGCTCTTATGACCCTCCTTCCTTCCTATTCTGTGCTGTATTCTATTTTACTAGCAAGAATGACGGAAGCTTACTGAGGTGTCATGGAGAAGGAGCAGTGAGTCACAGCAGCTAGGTCTCCTCCAAGAAACTTAAAGTAAATTATAGATTTAATAGTCAAAGGCATCACTGGGGAAAATGCAAAGAAACGGTCTTGTTCTGGATTAGTTTGTTGAGGTATGCTGTATATCTTCCTCTGCATGGAAGCTGCAGCACAGCCCCATTTACATAAATGGTGACCTGCTACAGATGACCTGGAGTGCCCCTTCCTAAAATGGAAGGGGCCTTTAGTGTTTTTCCTTACGATCACTGAGGTTCCCGTTGAAGGATGGTCATGTACATTCTCTTGTTTATAGTCCATTTCCTTTTTTTGTGATTGTTTGATCTTTATCGTGTCCCTCTGGAACTGTTCACACGGATCATCCTTCCTCCATGGAGGGGATGGGTTATGTTGTCTGACTTTTGCTGCATTCCTTATTTTTTGGCTGCTTTTTGCATCATCTTGGAATTTTCCAAGGATTTTTCTTCCTCGCTTTTGTCCGCTGTGTTATTTCTTACCTTCCTCTCTAGGGACTGTCAGTGACTGACTTCTCGTAGCCTGGAGCCTTTGGCTGGTACTGGTCAGTCGTTGGCGGGGTTTACCTTTTTTCTCAGGTTTAGTTTGTATGGCCCAGGTTGCCAGGCGGTTACGTTTATCTGCCGCCTTATTCAGCTTGCGGTTTCCTGTGGCATTTCATATTACTTTATGTTTCCTGTTTTGTAGTTTATGGAGTCCTTTATTCTGACAGGAGTCAAAGGGAAGGGATTTTACTTTATTTATTTTTTTTGTTCCACAACTTTAATGTTGGGTGGTTGTTCCCATGCTGATGTCTTAATGGTTTCTTTTTTTGGGATTTAGTTTTAATTAAGTCTCATTTCCCCTAAGAATGGTTGTGTTATCTTTTATTTTAGGAATTTTGCAACCACATTTTATATGGAATCTGATATAGAGGATGTGTCAGCTCTCCTCCTGTGTGGTGTAGTATATAGAGGATGTGTCAGCTCTCCTCCTGTGTGGTGTAGTATATAGAGGATGTGCGGGCTCTCGTCCTGTGTGGTGCAGTATATAGAGGGAAGTGTCAGCTCTCCTCCTGTGTGGTATGTATATAGAGGATGTGTCTGCTCTCCTGCGTGTGGTGTGTATTTAATAGAGATGTGTCTGCTCTCCTCCTGTGGTGTAGTATATAGAGGATGTGGTCTGCCTCTCTTGTGTGGTGTGTAGTGTATAGAGGATGTGTCGGCTCTCCTGTGTGATTTATATTGAGGATCTTGGTAATACATGTAAATCTCTCTTTCTCTTATTACAGGAGTCGGCTCAGTATGGGGATCACCTCTCTGGTTTGAGACCAATGTGTCTGGAGACTTCTGTTATGTGGGGGAGCAATACTGCACAGCAAAGATACAGGTGAATCATGTGTGAGGGATAATTCACCTTTTATAAAACCTATATCGCTTGATGGCACCTGACTATACCATTCAGTGACCCCCAGTTTAGGTATGGTGCCCTATCTTCCTGTTTATAACTGCTAATACCCTTCTTACAGTAGTATGTGACCCTATAACCTACATTGTACTCCTTTGGAAGAGTAGCTTTGAATTAATGTAATAGATTTAAACCATCTCAATCCATTTTAGGGAATTCTCGAACTCTGATCGTCTACTTAACGGGTTCATCGTCTGGTTAATTCTTTGTTGTACGGTGGATTGTTTAGTTGTGTGTACTATATACACTACTTCCACTGTAACAAGGGGGCAGAAAAAACCCATTTACCCTGTTCAATACACTGTCCCTTAGAATTGGACGAATCGTCGTAATACCATAATATCCTTTCTGTATAGCCAATGAGCGAGATCAAAAGGTTGTCTGTCCTTTTCGACGAGAAGTATAGTGATATTCCATCATTAGTTAAAACCAGTAATTGTGTAGGAAATTTTTCAGATATCTTTTTTTTTCCTGCTTCCCGACGATCTGGCGTTTTTTATGATAACTTTTCGTTTTTTGTTTGTTTCAATGCAAATGAAACACACTAAGTGCACGGGGCGATGGGGTGTTACCCTTTTCTATCTGCTTTCTATACTCGCCTCATTTTACGTAAGTGTTCCCATTTACCCACAAGTACAATTGTGGTAAGGTATAGAAAAAGAAAATGGCTCCCATATAGACGGAATGGCCCCGCGCCCCTTGTGCACCTGAGAGAGAGATCATTGCATAAAAAGAAACACAATAGTGTTTCGAAATATTCATATTTGTGCTGGGAAATAGGATGATGGGAAGCTTAAAATGTTCTATGGTTACAATGCGATTTTGATTTGTGGGGACACTTAATTTCATAGTTTTTTTAATTACATTTTTATATATTTTGATGCACAAATATGTAAGATGTCACTTACCCGTCCCGTGCTATACATGTAAGTGTGAACTCACGGTGTTCTCCCTCCCGGAGCTCTTTCCCACTGATCCTGTAATGAGGGAGTGACAGTCGTGGGGTCGTCCCTCCCTGGGGGCTCCTTAAGCTGACGCTCCACATGAAAGCCCTTTGAAGCAGGTTCACCGTTTGCTCCATTACTGCTCTCTGTACAGGGGAATACAGATGTTACAACAATTTTTAAATGGATGAAATATTAGATTTTAATTAATAGTGGATAACACAAAATAGGCAGCACTCAACTCAAGTTACTAGTCTAAAAGCAAAACGATGGTACTTTTTAACCAGTTGCCTTTCATCCATATACAAATGGCAGGTTTCGTTTGTCTAGGTGGTTAGATAGATGGACAGAAATATTGGTAGTGGATGGATGGAAAAGCAGGAATAGTAAGATATTAGCTTGCAGGGAAGATATAGATTTGGAACATTGGAATGATTTGATTGGTTGGAAGGAAAGGCTACAAATACGAGATTTTTTAATAATAGATACTGGTTATTAGTTTTACAAGATGGATAATATATAATTAATAGGTGATAGATGCATAGATACTACATAGATGTTATGTGAATGGATAGATGTAATAATATTAGATAGATATTGGATAATAGAAAAATTTAATGAGAATGGCAGCATAGAAAAAAGAATCAAGTGCAAAACAGGCAGTTGTTCATGGTCTAAATATAGCTTAGGAAGTGATCTGGATGTGAGATTTATGGGAGAGATGGGTTTCCGTAGGATAAGAGCGAGATTAGATAGTGAGAAGGTGGATGGAGATGGAGAGAGTGGATGAATAGAGGTCTGCGGATAGTGATTGGATGGAACTGAGAACGGATGGGTAGATAGATATGGGAGAGAAGTGCGTGATGTAGTTAGATAGATCAGGAAGAGAATGCTGAGAATGGAGATTGGAACCGGATGGATTAGAATATTGGGAGCCGATATGTGTAGAGAAGAACGGATGGATGAATAGTATGGGAGAGACGGATGGATAGATAGATATGGAGAGATAATAGATATGGGAGAGACCGGATGGATTAGATAGATATATATGGAGAGTACGAGAGCGGATATAGTATTAGGAAGATGATATAGATGAGGGACGGTATGGAGAGAGACGCATGGGAGTAACGTGATTAGAGATATCGGGAAGTGAACGGAATTATGGATAGTAGTATATTGGGAGTGACGGAGGTAGATAGATCGATATAATGGATGAGACGTGTATGGATGAGATAGTATATATGGGAGAGACGGATGGAGCTAGATAGATATGGGAGCAGACGGTGATGGATAGCATAGATATGGGAGGAGTTATGGATAGAGATATATGGAGAGAGACGGATGGATAGATAGTATCGGGATGGTACGGTATGGATAGATAGATATGAGGACGGATGAGATAGAGGAGAGATGGATGGATAGATAGGGAGAGACGTTAGGTAGTGGAGGAGAAGCGGATGGATAGATAGTATTGTATGGGATGGAGAGAGAGCGGAGGAAAGCATAATATGGGAGAGACGGATTGATAGATAGATATGGGAGAGACGGATGGATAGATAGATATGGGAGCGACGGATGAATGGATGGATATGGGAGCGACGGATGAATGGATGGATATGGAGCGACGGATGAATGGATGGATATGGAGCGACGGATGAATGAATGGATGGATATGGGAGCGACGGATGAATGAATGGATGGATATGGGAGCGACGAATGAATGGATGGATATGGGAGGGACGGATGAATGGATGGATATGGGAGAGACGGACGGACGGATGAATGAATGAATGAATGGATATGGGAGAGATGGACGGACAGATGAATGAATGGATATGGGAGAGATGGACGGACAGATGAATGAATGGATATGGGAGAGACGGACGGACAGATGAATGAATGGATATGGGAGAGACGGATGGATATGGGATTTGATAGACATGGGAGAGACGGATGGATGATTGAATGGATATGGGAGAGACGGATGGGTGAATGAATGGATATGGGATGGATGGAATTGACCAGGTCCTAGAACAAACCTCTTTTCAGTTCCATTGTGACCATTTCTCTAGAAGACCAATATTCAATTTCAGATTTTATACTTTGCCTCTAAATCTTTGTGCACAGTTGGCAAAACTTAAAGTGCAGTTTCATCTTAAATTTGTAAATGAGATTCATATCATTTGTAAAGATTACAAAGTACATTGTCCCCGTCCTGTGCCGTCCTCTGCATGTCACGTGCCTGTGCCCTGTACTGGCTCCGGGGTCGTACAATGTCGGCCGTTCCAGCAGCCACTTGATGACGTGACGGGAATAGCTGTGGATTTTCTCCATTGTGCTGCACAAATCCTTATCCGCCTGTACAGAAAGCTTCTCCCCACTTATTCTTTGTGTCTGACTAATAAATATGGAGCAGGATTTATGTGCAGGGGAGGACGGCAGAGATGAAGAACAGAATATGGATATGGACTTTGTTTATAATCTTTCCAGATTTAGAATCCAGAATTTTTTTTTAACTTCCTTCTTAGCCAGATGCTTTAATCTAACTTTTCAATGCTGTTTGGAAAAGACATAGGGCCATCGCCCTACCCTGAAGATCAACCATCAAAATAGAGCATGATAAACCAGGGACACTTGCTCATAGATCCAGGCACCTTTACTGTGGTAATCGTCTTATATTTATCTACTTTTAAAATTAACTCATAAAATTATGCTAATGAGCTAAAAGGGCTACCAGAGACCCTCCATGCTGTAGCTTCACAGGCTGTTGCACTGTATAGGAGCACTTCCCCCTCCCACTTTGTAATATTAAAGCAGACAGAGGGAGGAGGAAGTGCTGAGCAGGGGGAGACAGTGTAACAGCCTGTGAATCTCCAGCACAGAGGGCCTCTGGTAATGCCCCAAGAGCTCCTCAGGCTCATTAGCATTTATTTTAACTGTTGATTTTAGAAGGAAGTAAACCATGGCTAACAGATATAAGAAGTTTACCAAAGCCTGGATCTATGAGTAAGTCCTCCTGGTTTGTTATATCCCTGGTCATGTGATGTCACACAGGTGCACGGCTCATTGTATCCCTGGTCATGTGATGTCACAGAGGTGCACGGCTCATTGTATCCCTGGTCATGTGATGTCACAGAGGTGCACGGCTCGTTATGCCCCTGGCCATGTTATATCACACGGGTGCACGGCTTGTTATATCCCTGGTCATGTGATGTCACATGGGTGCACAGCCATGCGCCTGTGTGACATCGCATGACCAGGGATATAAGGAGCTGTGCACTTGTGTGACATCACATGACCAGGGATTGGTGTTGATCCACGGGAAATAAAGAATGCAGCTTCCTATAGAATAACAGCAAGCAGAGATCTAGAAAACGGCAAGGAATTGATTCAGAAAGTATATTGGAAAGAAGTTTTCATCACACAAACCATATCAAGTATTTACTGGTAGTGGACAACGCCTTTAAGTGATTGGGAATATTGAAATTCTGCTGCCTGAGTCTTGTGTCTTTTCTCATAGCAGATGTTGGGTGAGAGGGGTCCCCTGTGTACAATAGACAAGCTGGTATTCTTCCTGGGGGTGACACTGCCAGTTTGGGGGGTGCTTGTGCCTGCATAGGGTACCTGTACATGAAACTACTACCCTTCTCACCTCCCAATGCCCACAGTACCAGATACTGGGACCATATGAGGACCGAGTGCCAAGCCCGGGCACCTGTACACCATCAGTCAGCTGCCACTCGTGGCCCAGGACTAAGCCATCCCTTCTCCGCAACCCATTGCCAGTTCCCAGTTTTCCCAATGCTTTATCAGCAGCTGCCTGGCATGGATTGCCCCAGCTCTCTTCTAGCGCCAAGTCTGTTATTTCGGAGTCAGTTTTACTTATGACTTTCCTTTCTCCGCGGTGAGACAACAGCGCCGCTCCTCTCCTGACCTACTTGGTGTAAATGAGGCCCATGGAGTCCGATGTCTTCTTGCTGTGCTGCCTGGAGTGTTTTATAGATCCCATACACTCTCCAAGGTATAAACATTCCCTGCGGACCCCATAAACTTTTTTTTGTCTCTTCAACAGCAAAAGTCGGCGTCCCGGAGGAAATGTGCGGCGTGTAAGATAGTGGTTCACACTCCCTGCATCGAGCAGCTAGAGAAGGTGAGCTGTCTTCTAAATTCTTGCCTAATCCCAGCAGAAATTTGTTGTTTTTTTCTCTTTTTTTATTCTAAGCTCCACTTGTGTTTCCCTTACAGATAAATTTCCGATGTAAACCGTCATTCCGTGAATCTGGTTCCCGCAATATACGAGAGGTACAGATTACGCTATTATTCTATTTTTATTTTTGTTCATATTTTATATCCTTTAGCTGATAAAAGAGCGTCCTGACACTGGGAACCCTAGTGAATTGCGCGTTTAGTTACCCCGCAGCGCCACCTCAGGAGCACTTAAGTATTGCGTGATCACATCGAGATCTAATTAATGGGGGTCATTTACTAAGGGCCCGATTCGCGTTTTCCCGACGCGTTACCCGAATATTTCCGATTTTCCCTGAATTTCCCTGAATTGCCCCGGGATTTTGGCGCACGCGATCGGAATCGGGGGAGGTGGGGTCACCGAACGAAAACCCGACGGATTCGGAAAAAAAACGGCCCCATTTAAAACAAAAAATCTGTCGCGGAGCTTGCACTTACCTTCACTCAGCCCGAGCCGGTGAACTCCAGCGCGTTCCGATGCTTTTCAGCGCAGCAGCGCCACCTGGGAGACGGCGGAGGAACTACCTTAATAAATCCCGGCCGCACCCGAATCCAGCGCAGAGAACGCGCCGCTGGATCGCGAATGGACCGGGTAAGCAAATCTGCCCCAATGACTGTGCTTATGATCTGTCAAATTTTCTTTCCCTATAGAGTAATTACTTTTTTTGTAAACACCTTCTCTCCTAGCTGTTCAATTTAAAAAGGGGTTATACCAAATATTCCTACCTCTAGCCCCTCCAGCAATCACAAGAAGGGGTGTCCCTTGGACCTATATGAATGGACCAGTGGTCTTATGTAGTTTGCTTATACACCTGCTGCTCCGTTCATATGCAGATGCTGTAATTTTTGAGGCTCTTCGATGTTGTATCCCATAATTCGTAATCTGTGAGAGTCCTAGGTGTTGGGCCACACACTTATCCATGAGAGTCCCAGTGATTGCACCCCACAATCGCTAAATCATGACAGTCCCAGTGGTTGGACCTCCCCAATCGCCTATCTTAGGGGTTGGACCCTCGCAATCACTAATCCTTGAGAGTCACATTGGTTGGACTCCACAATCAGTAATTCTTTAGAGTTCTAGTGTTTTGGACCCTACAATCGCTAATCCTAGAGAGTCCAGTAGTTGGACCCTCACAATCACACAGCACATCCTATAGATAAGTTCAAAATTGGTGCAACCCTTTCAAAAACAGGTAGCAGTGGGATATCCATAATGATGACCTGTTGTGAACATCCGCTGTCCTATGTTAGCACAGTCAGTGGATGATAGTATCATAGTAAAGATGGAAAGAGGCGCAGGTCCATCAAGTCCAAGCTATAACTCAATTTTGATCGCATATTTTTGCATTAAAAGCTAGTGACAGATTCCTATAGAGCCCTATTAACTAACCAAAACTGGCCGACCCCTCCCATCTATTCCTCCCCATGTCTCATGTCTCTTCTCAGTATGTCTTGGTACCAGGGTGACATCATTACAGGTCCATTGGCCTCCAAACATTAGCAAACTGTATGCCATAGTAATGGGAATTACGCCTCTTCTTAGAGAGCTGGCTCATTAGGCGCCACTCACTAAGAAGAGGCGGCTCTCCTGGCCCCTGAATAGCTCCATATTACATCTATAATAGGCAGCCACAGTCCAGCCAGTCACCCTATTCCACACCACTTTTAACTCAATTGTATCGGGTTAAAGGGAGCGTGGAGAGCTGGTTAGGGGCGGGATTAGAGCCGACTCTTAGAGCCGACTCGTTCGCAAACACATCACTAGTACCCCATGCATATATATGATCACATGAAATCACATCAGCCTCAGTGGACTTCAACTCCTTCCTATCCTCCATGGACTTCAACTCCTCCCTATCCTCCATGGACTTCAACTCCTCCCTATCCTCCATGGACTTCAACTCCTCCCTATCCTCCATGGACTTCAACTCCTCCCTATCCTCCATGGAAGCTGCTATGATTTAATGTGATCAGATACATACATGAGGTAGAGCTTGCAGATGTAACGGGACCTTAGATTATGCCTTCCTGGTCACATGACTTTAAGTGCCCAATGATGTAACAGAGCTCTTCATACAGCAGCATATCATAGCCTGTTAATTGGGTACAAGGAGGGGGAGTCCTGCATAGTAAAATTTACCTGCACTGCCCTATGTGTCATTAGCCCCTCACTACCAACCTCTATGTATGTGTGTAATAACTATATAAATATACATATATCTATCAGGGAGGCAGGAGCAGTAAGCTCATAAATACATTGGACCTGTGGTGCAGGGGTGATCTACTTGTCCACCTGATCACTCCGGCCATGATCGAATCTAGTGGGGTACAATAATCCCTCTTTCCATGATGTATTTGGCCTATTATTTATTTCTATAGAGATGATTGATTTGTATGTGTGTGGGGGGGGAGGCGTGAACATGTTTATCTGAAAATCATTGAATGCAGTCATTTATCACAGCGATTGTTAGATGAGCCTTTCCATTTCTCTCCTGTCTCACAGCCAGTGATTGTTCGGCATCATTGGGTCCACCGGAGACGCCAGGCGGGGAAGTGCCGGCAATGTGGGAAGGTGAGGTACAGCCGGAGGATGTGGTATAGCCGTATCCTCCGTAATATACTTTGTGCTTGCTTTCCTAGGATCACTACTTGCTGTCACTGAATAGAAACATCATTAGTACACTTGATGCGCCTGTTTTGTCGCGACCTATCAGTATAGGTGCGGTACTGTATGCAAGCTTCTACTTAGGTATAAGTCAGCCTTGATGTTTAACCCTTTAGTCGTCTTCCTCAAGAGCATGCACGTTTAGAATTAAAGGGATGCCAGATTTAACTGCATAGCCCCCTCCAGTAGGTATAAAATGTCCTTTCAAAAATTTCCTCTAGTATTTGAGATCATACATGACAAGAGTCATATTCTACCCGAAATGAGTCACTTTTAGAGGCTGTAGACTGAGGTTTACTTCAGCTGTCTTTAAGTTCCGTTCTATAGTACTTAGAAATATGGTGTCATATTAAAGACAAAAATCTCATCTTTCAGGTCGCATCCGGCTTGTGGTTCCATAATCCAAAGAACCGGAGATGCAGGCAGTTACAGAAATAGTTGAAAATGTGATCCAGTTCCTGAAATTTTTTAATTGCCTGTATCTCTGGTTCTCTAGTTTCCAGAACCACACGATGATGTGATCTGAAAGTAGAGATTCTTCTCTTTGGTATGACACCAGCAGTATGAACTAAAGATGGGGATTTCTGAAGTGACTCTCCTTTTGCTGCCTCTTAACTTATCTGAGATGAAATTTGACTCTTCTCTGCTCTATTTCGCATAACTTTGGAGGAGATTTTTTTTTATATAGGTAAATGGGTAAGATTTTACATAAAAGAGGGAAATCTAGAAAGGACATTTCATACCCTTCCTGAGGGGGAGGTAGTTGAATGGGGAAAAATCTGGTGGCAGGTCCCATTAAACAAAGGTGGTGAAGCTGGAGCACCATGACCTGACTGTAATTTGGTAATGTATTTCCTGTGCTCCCTCTCCAATGACCAGATTCATTTAGATCAGCGGTTCCCAACCTCAGTGGGGGTCAAACGATCACAACACAGGGGTCACCTAAAGCCATCAGAGCCACGATTTTATTGTGTTTTTGCCACGAATCACATGGTTTGGGGGTCACCGCAACATGAGAAACTGTATTGCGGGGTCACAGCATTACAAAGGTTGAGAACCACTGATTTAGATAGAAGCGATAAGAGCAGATAATAGGTGTGATCATTTGTGGGTTTCCTGATGAACAGGTGATATATCCTCTCCACACGTGGCATCGCATTGGTGTCTGATTGATGATGCTTCACCTCTAACACAGGAGATGTGTGAAATCTCTACTGATAAAATGTGTTGACCTTGACAATTTTCCCAACATTGTTAATTAACTTGATTAACAGTTTTAGGATAATAGCGAAAAAATCACACATTTCCCAATCCATATCCATAACATTGGTATTCTGTCCAGCTAGAGGGACTCCAGATTTTGCCCCATTAAATTAGCAGCCCCCTCAGGTAGGGCATGAAATGTCCTTTCTAGAATTACCTCTTTTATGTACAATCACACCCATTTACCTATAAGGAATCTTCTCCAAATTTATGTAAAAATGAGTCGAGAAGAGTCACTTTTTTTCCCCCTAAGAGACTAAAAGTGGAGCATCGTTTTAGACACCTCGGTTCTGTAGTATCTAGATCCATGATTCCAATGTCATATTAAATATAAGAATCTCATCTCTCAGATCCTATCTGGCTTGTAGGCAAGGATCCAGACAGTTATCTGGAAATACATCCTGCAGATAAAAATCCATCTCCCGCCTATTTCTTTACATACTTTAAATCAGAGAACCACACTCCTTACTTAAAGGTATAATCCTTATCTTTAATTTGACACCAACAACTTGTTTCTAGGTGCTGTAGAACTGCCTCTCCCTCTCCAGCCTGTAAAAGTCACTCATCTCCGGTACAAAGTGACTCTTCTCTGCTCATCATCATATGACTTAGGAGGAGATTTTTTTTTTAATGGTTAAACTGGTAAGATTTCACAAAAAGATATAATTGTAGAAAGAACATTTCACCCCCTACCTGTGTATAAGTCTGTCCTAGGTCTCACACCCAGGACCTTCTGTAAGGGTGGCCGAAACACAGTTTAGTTACAAGCTCCACTTTTATCGATTTAATAATAATTTCCTTGCCAAAATACCCAATTGTAGTTCTCCTCTTACCTGCATGTACTGATAGATGAAAGTGATAATAATCTATGGAATCAGACAGGGCTGGCACCAGCACTGGGCATACCTGGGCAAGTGCTGGGGCCCAGAGCTGCTGGGGGAGGGGGGCACATAAGGCAGTACATAAAGAATCTATGGGAGTGAAGGGGGGGGGGGGCAGATCTAATAAATCTTTAGGGAATCAGGGGGGCTGTATCTAAAATAATCATGAAGGGCTGTTTGGTATAATAAGTGAGGGACTATTTTAGAGAACAGGAGACTGTGTTAGTTTCTTATTTTAAATGCTGCCATGTGAGTTCACTGCAAAGGGGCCCACTGAGGCTCTGCCGCCCAGGGGCCTACTGAAACCTGGAACCGACTGACCCTGGTCTCAGAACATATTTGGTGACACCATATGATAAAGGTCACAGCTTTGCACCTATAGCCTTTAGGTCTCTACTCTGGGATTTATCACTCATTGACTTTCATTTGATCTTTTCAGGGGTTTCAGCAAAAGTTTGCCTTTCACAGCAAAGAGATTGTCGCTATCAGCTGCTCATGGTGCAAACTGGCAGTAAGTATTGTGTCCGTGCTTATCCGCTCTGTGCGTAGTGACCAGTCTGGTTTATTAGATATACTATAATGACCCCACAAGTCAGTCTGGCATTGCCCAGGGCCCTGTATAAGCTTTCCAGGCATTTGTTACATGATTAGAACTCCATGCAAATTCTCCAAACCTGGAACATTTGCATAAATATCTAAAAAGCTGCATACACATAAAAAGGATCAGCTTACAAGGTGACTTACACGATGATGTTTAGCTTATGGGGTGATTTGGAAAGATTCTAGACGGTTTTTAAAGAAAATCTACACTTATTGATACTTACTGACTTATATGCGTTATCCATGGCCTCCTTCCTTCTAAAATAAACTTTTTAAAATTTCTAATCAGCCTGAAGAGCTCCTTGGGGTGTTACTAGAGCCCCTGTGTCTCCCCTCCCCCCTCAGCACCACCCCCTCCCTCTGCCTGATGAAACTCCCTCTGTTCCAATGAGATTACAGCACACAGTGGGAGGGGGAAGTGCCCCTGCACAGTGTTACAGCCTATATAGCTGCAGCATAGAGGGGCTCTGGTAATGCCCCAGGAGGCCTTTTGGCTTACTCCTCCTGGTTACTGCACAGGAGCTAAGGCAGCAGGGGGATGGTCAGACAGTGTAAGAGCCAGATCACAGAGGGGCTATGGTAGCCACTCGGGCTCATTAGCATAATTTTAAAAGTTGATTTTAGAAGGAAAGAGGCCATGGATAACAAATAAATGAAGATTACCACAGTCACGTTACATGGATCTATGAGGAAGTGTCCCTGGTTTATCAGGATGGATTTTCATGGTAGATTTAATTTTAAAGAGGTTGTCCGGAGGTTGATAAACATGTTTGCTTTCTTCCTAAATTCTTCCTGATTCTGGTATTGCAGCTCAGCTCTGTAGAAATGAATGGAGCTGAGCGGCAATACCACAACAAAAAAAAAAGCTGTTTTTAAACCTCTGGACAACCCCTTTAATATTGCTCTTATTATAGTGTTTGTAATTGCTGCCATTGAATTGTCAGTGATTACCAATGCTATAATAAGAACAATCTTAAAGGGGTTGTCCAGAGGTTGAAAAAACATTGCTGCCTTCTTCCAAAACCAGCATCACTCTACAAACGAGCTGCGATACTAGCACAATCCATGGTCAGGTGTGACGCTGTTTTAGGAAGAAAGCAGCTTTGTATTTTGACCTCCGGACAATCCCTTTAATTAACATTCTTATAGTAGTGTCCTAATTACAAATAAGTTATATAGTCATCATTGTAGCTGGACGCTTATCAATATCTGTAATCTTTTACCGGAGAATCACTTTTTTTTTGTAAAGTTTTGTAAAACTTGAGGGTTCTTAGCGCCCCCTTCTGGCTGTATATGGTTACACGGACATTGAAAATTCTCATAGAGAAGGAAAGGGGGTATCTAACCGTACACTTTCTCCCCTTGCAGTACCACAACAAGGTCTCGTGCTTCATGCTTCACCACATCGAGGAGCCGTGTTCTTTGGGGGCTCACGCTGCTGTTATTGTGCCCCCTACCTGGATAATCCGAGTGCGGCGGCCTCAGGTGAGTGCTGATGGGTCGTGCATTGGCTCCTGGTTTACATGGCACCGTCATTGATCAGGAAGGAGCAATCAACAATGTGATGATCTTATTGGATCCCATTAATGACCCTTTACTACTGGATTTAACCCTTGTTCTTACGTTCATCGATTCCTTGCAGAGTTCCATAAAATCAAGCAAGAAGAAGAAGAGACCCTCATTCAAGAGGAAGCCCAGCAAGAAGGGAGCGGAGGTGAGCTGGGAGCTAGAATAAGATGCCCCATTATAGGTTCTGTACTTGAATAACTGGGATAACTCCGTCCCTTAGGAGCCCAGGATGCGACCGTTCATCATCCGTCCCGCCCTCTGCCCCCACATGAAGCCTGTGCTGGTGTTCGTCAACCCAAAAAGCGGAGGAAATCAAGTGAGGCTCCTTATTTCACTTTACACAACTGCATTGTCTCTCTTCTTATTCGTATATCTAACGGATCCATTGGTCGGGTTCGGCGTTTGGGTTTGGCCTCCTGACCTGGACATATTGCCGAATCTGGAAAATTGATTCTTTTAGCAACTATGGCTATGATTGGCTAAGGTGTGTCCTGGTTAGATGAACCCAACCATCGGGTCCGGTTATCTCTAGTGACTGCAAAAAATCTTTTTTTTTATATGGAAATGTTTCATGCTTCATTTCACCTGTAGAGGCACTGCAGGAAAGACAACTTTCTGTTAAGATCTCCCAGTGGTTTTTAAAGGGATCATCCCAATTTAGGAAGTTATTGATAGGATATATCAATCTGTGAGTGACACCCACAGATCATGAGAACAGAACCCTCAGCAATTAGGAACACAGAGCTCAATTATCTCTGATCCCATAGAACTGATTGGAGCAGCATGACACACGCTCCAACCGTGAGTGAGTAAAGGATCCCTTTTCTCCTCATTGCTGGAATTGCTGGGGGTCCTGTTCTCATGATTGGTGAGGACCCTCACTGATTAGAAAGTTATTTCCAATTCTATGGATTGGCAATAATTTCCTAAATTACCCCTTTAGGTTACCCAACTAACCATCGGGGATTTTAAAAAGTTGTCAACCCTTTAAAGGCAGAAGGGAATTTGATGCTTATTATAGGCACATTGTGAAAATTCGGAAATGGAAAAAGCTGATTTTTTAATATTTACTTAAGACTCCGGCTTGATTGTGTTAGTGAATACAAGGTGTTACCCGGAGACGTGAAATCTGATCATTTTGCGGTCTCTCCCTATTAGGGCGTGAAGATCCTCCAGTCCTTCATGTGGTATCTGAATCCACGGCAAGTATTTGACCTCAGTCAAGGTGGTCCGAAGGAAGCGTAAGTATTCAGATATTACCACTTGTCATTATGTGTGTGACAACGCCCAACATAAAACATCCAGCAATGGGACACTTGGGTGGAAGGCTTGGTGATTAAAGTGGACAGCCCCTTTAAACTTCATATACATCGTCTTATGCTGTGTAGATTATATTGCAGAGATGGTGTGTGTGAGCATGAAAATGGAATGCTTGTTCTCCTTGAGGAACAGCTACACTCTTGTATTTGGTTTTATAACTCAGAACTAATATCCAAAAGAAGTGTATGAGGTTAAGCTGCAAAACCAGATACGGCCCATAGTGAAGCTTAAAGGGGTTGTCCACTTTTAGCAAATAATTTATGTTGTTTATTTCAGGTCGTTTGATGTCATTATATCCCTAGTCATGTGATGTCACACAGTGGACATCACATGACCTGTGGGACATCACATGACCAAGGGTATAAAGAGCTGTGCACCTATGTGACATCACATGACCAGGGTTATTACAAGCCGTGCACTTGTTTGACATCACATGATCAGGGATATAATGAGCCGCGCACCTGTGTGACATCACATCACCAGGGATATAACGACCCGTGCACCTGTGTGACATCACATGACCAGGGATATAACGAGCCGTGCACCTGTGTGACATCACATGACCAGGGATATAACCTGCCGTGCACCTGTGTGACATCACATGACCAGGGATATATAACGAGCCGTGCGCCTGTGTGACATCACATGAGCAGGGATATAACGAGCCGTGCACCTGTGTGACCTCACATGGCCAGGGATATAATGAGCCGTGCGCCTGTGTGATATCACATGACCAGGGATATAACGAGCCGTGCGCCTGTGTGACATCACATGACCAGGGATATAACGAGCCGTGCGCCTGTGTGACATCACATGACAAGGGATATAATGAGCCGTGCACCTGTGTCACATCACATGACAAGGGATATAACGAGCCGTGCACCTGTGTGACATTCTATGACCAGGAACTGGAGTTTACCTGCAGGAAGTAAACAATGAAGCTTCCTATAGAATAACAGCAAGCAGAGATCTAGAAAAATTTTTAAAAAAAAGGAATTGCTATAGAAAGTATATTGGAAAATTTCTATTACTTTTCATTAAATAAACAATAGTGGATGGGCCCTTTTAAAGGGGCTCTCCAATCGATCACTAGAGTGGGGGGGGGGGGGTTCTCATTAGGGTCAACATATATCTAGCTTCATTCAATACTGTGGGAGTATTGGAAGTTTCCGAGCACAGCGCTGGGGTCTCTCCAGCAATTCCTTTTACTCCAGAATCAGATTCTGATCTTCTATCCACATAACTATAACACTTTCTACATCACCCCTGGATGTGCACATTGGGGGAGATTTATCAGAAGTGTCTGAGAGCAGAACTGTTCTATAATAATAACTTTTCACCATTGGCACAGCATGTAATAATCCTGGAGGATTATACTGGTTTTCTAAGTAATTTTAAAGTGACTTATATTTTTTTGAGTTGAAGGAATTTCAGTATGAAGTGATGTATAGAGCTAATCTAGTATATGGGAAGTATCTGTAGCTCCATTCTTCATAGCGGTGCTATTAATGTAGAACAATGTAGTACTGTAACACCTCCTGGTTATGTAACTTGCAGCTCGCCCTCTGACGGCTTCTGTGGGGTGTGATTTACACTTCTAACTATAGAATAGCTACTGCTCACTTTACTGCAGAAGTAATGGATGAATCAGCCCCGTGTGCCCATAACCCCTCAGCGCGAGGCGGATGTGCAGCACTTACTGGTGTGTGACTTCTGTAGGAACCTGTTGTACTTCTCACAGTACTGAAATATGGGCTCGTAGGCTGAAATCCGTTTACTTAAAGGGATCGTGCACTTTCAGCTAATACTTGATATGCCTTGAGTGATGAAAAGTTAGACAATTTTCCTATATACTTTCTGTATCAATTCCTCACAGTTTTCTAGATCTCTGCTTGCTGTCCTTCTAAAGGAAGATTCATTGCTTACTTTCTGTGGATAAAAACTGGTCTCTGGTCATGAAATGTCACACAGGTGCATCGCTCATTATATCTCTGGTCATGTGAGGTCACACAGGTGCACGACTTGTTATACCCCTTGTCATGTGATGTCACACAGGTGCATGGCTCATTATATCCCTGGTCATGTGATGTCACATAGGTACATGGCTTTTTATATCCCTGGTCTTGGGATGTCACACAACACACAGCTCTGAATACTCTTTGTGATATAATGAGCCGTGCACCTATGTGACATCACAAGACCAGATATATAACGAGCTATGCACCTGTGGGACATCACATGACCAGGGATATAACAATGTGACCTCACACGACAAGGGGTATAACGAGCCATGCACCTGTGTGACATCACATGATCAGGGATATATAACGAGCAGTGCACCTGTGTTACATGACATGACCAGGGATATAACAAGCTATGCACCTGTGTGACATCACATGACAGGGATATAACGAGCAGTGCACCTGTGTGACATCACATGATCAGGGATATAACGAGCAGTGCACCTGTGTGACATCACATGATCAGGGATATAATGAGCAGTGCACCTGTGTGACATGACCAGGGATATAACGAGCCGTGCACCTGTGTGACATCACATGACAGGGATATAACGAGGGATATGACCTGTGTTACATGACCAGGGATATCATAAATGTTTAAAATATACGGGACATTGTTTGTGCATAACAGCAACCATGTTTTGTTTTATTTATTTATTTATTTTTTTACACACCCTTTTATTATATAAGTTAGTGCCAGGACTTAGATCACAATGACATCTGACCAATCTCATGTACAACGCTCTCTCACTGATTCCCCTTGTATCTCCCGGCAGGCTGGAGATGTATCGGAAGGTTCCATCGTTGCGTATCCTGGCGTGCGGAGGTGATGGCACTGTGAGTCTCGTGTTACCCCCTGACTACTGTGCATTGTTTGGGGACCCCATGTGCCACGGCCTGTCTTGTCTGCCTTTGTCCAGACACAGTTGTGTGATAAATTTATACCTATGTAACCGTGACCACTTCCCAGAATTCTACATCATGGCATTCACCTCCTTAGGAAGTATTGGATTAGACCACCTGCATTTTTCTATGGATATATTATGCCAGGTTTACACATTGGCTTCCAACATCGTGTTGTGACCCTCCTTTTTTTCTTCTTTTTTCAGTTTTGCCTTTTTGAATACTTAGTCTTGATTTTCTATTTGCAGGTTGGCTGGATTCTCTCTGTATTGGATCAGCTGCACCTTTTTCCTCCACCGCCCGTTGCTGTCCTCCCTCTTGGCACCGGAAATGACCTGGCTAGAACACTTAACTGGGGTGGGGTAAGTCACCTTAGGAGTAGGTCATATAGAACCGTGCTATTTTAAAGGCTTTGTCCCAAACATTTTGTGTAATCCCAAATCTACAGGGTAGGAATTAACAAGTGCTGAGGGTCCAGCTGCTTGGACCCCAACTGTTCACAAGAATGGGGGCCACCAGCAATCCGGAGAATGGGGGTCCTATCCTCACTAATGGGTGGAGCGACAGAATGCACATCCTGCCACTCCTTTCAATTATATGGGAGCGACAAATGGCTGAGCACAGCACCCAGGCCAGCAGCCATAGCAGCGGTAGCAGCCATAGCGGCTGTTATGGGGCCCACAGTGTCATGGGGCCTCAGCATATGACCTGACACACTAAAGAATGGTGAATGTGCACCTTTGTGCACATTGTTTATCATAATATGTATATAACAGTGAATTCATCTACAATACACAGCTGAGTTGGGAACTGTACGGGGAGGAGACAGCAGGACTAGGAATCTCTCATCTTTAGCTTCCTGCTGTCTACTTCCACCATGTGGTCTGTAGTCACTTAATCACCCTGGTATAAGAAGACTACCTGGGAAAGGGGGGGTCTCATTCAGAAGTCTGCTGTGGGGCCCAGGCTCTCCTAGTTACGCCCCTGTCTCCAGCGCTCACATTCACCTTCTGAGAGTGCTGGAGAGAGACCTCAGCGCTGTGATTGGCAATTTCTGACACTCCAATACTATTAAGTGCATGTTCTGTCGCTCCATTTGATGTACCGATTTATCCTTTAGTGAGGGCAGGACCCAATTCTCTGGTTTGCTGGGGGGTGGATTGGGGATAACTTGCAAAGTTGGGACATTGGACATTGCCTTGAATGCAAGCTTAAACCACGAACTATAGTGGGGGTGAGGGGTGATTACACATGTGCTGTGACCCCCACTGTATCTAGGACACTGCTTGGCTATCTGTGCCATCTTATACAGTGGAAGCCGAGATTTGTGACCCCCTAAGAAGTGGCTCCACCACCAATCACTTACTACAATCAGAAACTGTGTGTATGAAAGTGGGTGTTTTATTGCATGTGATACAGTAAGGTGCGAGCTCAGGGATCTAAGGAACCATGTAATACTGTAGTGAATGTGGTTATGTTCTGTCCCTATATCCTATAAGTGAATTGTGAACTATTGGAGGACCTTTGGTTAGGGCCGGCATGTATTACTAGGCCTTCACATGCTCATTCTTCCTGTTTCTGATACTATCCTTCTAGGGTTACACAGATGAGCCCCTCTCTAAAATCCTGGGCCACGTGGAGGAAGGACCGGTGGTCCAATTGGACAGGTGGAACTTGGAAGTGGAGCGAAATCCTGAAGCCTGTGAGGAGGACAGAGGAGAAGGAGCCACAGATAAGGTAAGTTTTAAGGGAACAAGTTTCTGATAAAATCAGCTGGTTTATTAGCGTATTTAAGGACACCCGACTTACAGACGACCCCTAGTTAAAGACGGACCCCTCTGCCCACTGTGACCTCTGACCTCTGTGACCATCTTGTACGTAACCCGGGGACTGCCTGTACTGATGTTATATGATTTGCTTTTTCCTCCAGCTTCCTCTAGATGTGTTCAATAATTATTTCAGCCTGGGATTTGACGCACGTGTCACCTTGGAATTCCACGAATCCAGAGGTAATGTTACGTTGGGAATTGTCTACACTACACTACTCCTAACCATCTTTCTATGCAGAGATTGATAAAATCCCCTAACCTTATGTATCGGGACACATTATAGAGGTGTCTTCCCTACTAAAGTGTCTTCTCTGTAAGTTAGAGCAGAGTCGCTGAGCAGAATGCAGCAGCTTCATCCGACTATGTGTCTGACTGGTTGGTGTATTTGTGTTTCCTCAGAGGCTAATCCGGAGAAATTTAATAGCCGATTCCGCAATAAGATGTTCTACGCTGGGGTAAGTGTCGCTACACCTGTTGTTTTATAGTCTTACTTGAGTCTTGCAACTAATTAACAGTCATTCCCTCCTCTCGCCCAGACCGCTTTCTCGGACTTCTTGACTGGTAGCTCTCGAGATTTGGCCAAACACATCCAAGTTGTTGTAAGTTGCCTGAAATATATTTTTAGTAAAATGTTCATCCTGAGTTACATCCTGTATTAAACCCCAGAGCTGCACTCACTATTCTGCTGGTGCAGTCACTGTGTACATACATGACATTACTTATCCTGTACTGATCCTGAGTTACATCCTGTATTAAACCCCAGAGCTGCACTCACTATTCTGCTGGTGCAGTCACTGTGTACATACATGACATTACTTATCCTGTACTGATCCTTAGTTACATCCTGTATTATACCCCAGAGCTGCACTCACTATTCTGCTGCTGGTGCAGTCACTGTACATACATGACATTACTTATCCTGTACTGATCCTGAGTTACATCCTGTATTATACTCCAGAGCTGCACTCACTATTCTGCTGCTGGTGCAGTCACTGTGTACATACATGACATTACTTATCCTGCACTGATTTGCATCTTATAACTCAATGACTTTTTTATATTTATTTCCAGTGTGATGGCACAGACCTGACTGCTAAAATTCAGGAACTGAAGTTACAGTGCCTGGTGTTTCTTAATATCCCTCGGTAAGTTTTAACTGTACAAACTAGGTTTTATTTTTTTTAGATTTGTCTTTTACCTTGTTCAAGCTCTACAAGATAGGGTAAATATGTCAGAACTTTGGTACATTTTAAAGGGGTATTCCCACTTCAGCAAATTATTGTTTGTATGATGAAAAATTATAAAAAATTTTCAATATACTTTCTGTGTTAATTCCTCACGGTTTCCTAGATCTCTGCTTGCTGTTGTTCTGTGGAAAGCTTCTATGTTTACTTCCAGTGGATAGAAATCACAATCTGACCATGGTCACACAGATGTACGGCTTATTATATCACCGAGTAATCAGAGCTGTGTGTTATAACGAGTGGGCGCCTGTGTGACCATGGTCAGATTTCTATCCAATGGAAGTATACAAAGAAGCTTTCTACAGAATGACAGCAAGCAGAGATCTAGAAACAGGTTGATACAGAAATTATATTGGAAATTTGTATAACTTTTTACAATATCAATTACTTGCTGAAATGGGAACACCCCTCCCTGTGACTGTGGTGCCAGTGTGCTTGTGCGGCAGGCACTCAATTCACTTCTAAGGGACCTCATCCTCATAGACTGTAAGCTCTTGTGTCACCCCCTCATCCTCATAGACTGTAAGCTCTTGTGTCACCCCCCTCATCCTCGTAGACTGTAAGCTCCTGGGAGCAGGGCCCTCACTCCTATTGTTCCATATGTTATTACTCTGTAATGTAGTATTTTATCTGTGTATGTCCCCTATGATTTGTAAAGCGATGCAGAATATGATGGCGCTATAGAAATAAAGATTATTATAACTTTCTGTTCCATTAGCACTAAGCCTAATTTTTTTATTCTCTACACAGGTACTGTGCTGGCACTATGCCGTGGGGCAACCCTGGTGAGCACCATGACTTTGAACCTCAGAGGCATGATGACGGATATATTGAAGTGATTGGCTTCACCATGGCATCATTGGTACATGAAATGTCCTTGTGACGGCCCCCTTGCCCTGTTTTGTCCATAAGTGGCTTTATTAATTCTCTGCATACAGTATGTGAGCTCAGCATGTCAGTCTGTCATGCGTATACATGTACCTGCTCAGTTTGTAGATCTGGGCGCTACATTACATAGCTTCCACTGCAGATGTGAACATTCCAGCCTGACTTTAGTGCAGTTATGCATCCAACCACAAGGTGGCGGCGCTGTATCTAAGATCCGCTAGTTCTGGAATGCTTACATTCTATATGCACTGCACGTTTATATCTAAGCTGATTCTGCAAGTATTGTAGCATTAATATCCTCCGCTTTAGCTTAGAATGAAACAGCATAATACACCGGACACCATTCCTAAAACTCTTCTGCGTTGTACCCATTATGTATTTCCATATAATATGATTTTTGTATACCCCTAGAATCAGGATCCCGTACAATATATTTCCTTCTGTACTCTTGATGCTGTGTTTTCTGATGAAATATACATTCATTTCCTTGTCCTCTTCTTACCTCCAGGCGGCTCTACAGGTTGGAGGACATGGGGAGCGCCTGCACCAGTGCCGGGAGGTCCTGCTACGGACGTACAAGTCAATCCCCATGCAGGTGGATGGTGAACCGTGCAAGTTGGGTCCGTCTCTAGTGAAGATTACATTACGCAACCAAGCCAACCTCGTTCAGAAAACCAAGAGGCGGACGTCCATCCCTCAGCTTAATGAGTAAGACGATGCCGCGTCGTCTTGCCCTTTCTTCAAAATACAGTGACACCTCTATGGGATGACCACTTAGAATTACACTCACCGGCCACTTTATTAGGTACACCATGCTAGTAACGGGTTGGACCCCCTTTTGCCTTCGGAACTGCCTCAATTCTTCGTGGCATAGATACAGCAAGGTGCTGGAAGCTCCTCAGAGATTTTGGTCCATATTGACATGATGGCATCACACAGTTGCCGCAGATTTGTCGGCTGCACATCCATGATGCGAATCTCCCGTTCCACCACGTCCCAAAGATGCTCTATTGGATTGAGATCTGGTGACTGTGGAGGCCATTTGTGTCCAGTGACCTCATTGTCATGTTCAAGAAACCAGTCTGAGATGCTTCCAGCTTTATGACATGGCGCATTATCCTGCTGAAAGTAGCCATCAGATGTTACAGGGTACATTGTGCTCATAAAGGGATGGACATGGTCAGCAACAATAGGTAGGCTGTGGCATTGCAACGATGCTCAATTGGTACCAAGGGGCCCAAAGAGTGCCAAGAAAATATTCCCCACACCATGACACCACCACCACCAGCCTGAACCGTTGATACAAGGCAGGATGGATCCATGCTTTCATGTTGTTGACGCCAAATTCTGACCCTACCTTCCGAATGTCGCAGCAGAAATCGAGACTCATCAGACCAGGCAACGTTTTTCCAGTCTTCTACTGTCCAATTTCAATGAGCTTGTGCAAATTGTCGCCTCAGTTTCCTGTTCTTAGCTGAAAGGAGTGGCACCCGGTGTTGTCTTCTGCTGCTGTAGCCCATCTGCCTCAAAGTTTGATGTACTGTGCGTTCAGAGATGCTCTTCTGCCTACCTTGGTTGTAACGGGTGGCGATTTGAGTCACTGTTGCCTTTCTATCAGCGCGAACCAGTCTGCCCATTCTCCTCTGACCTCTGGCATCAACAAGGCATTTCCGTCCACAGAACTGCCGCTCACTGGATGTTTTTTCTTTTTCGGACCTTTCTCTGTAACCCCTAGAGATGGTTGTGCGTGAAAATCCCAGTAGATCAGCAGTTTCTGAAATACTCAGACCAGCCCGTCTGGCACCAACAACCATGCCACGTTCAAAGGCACCAAATTACCTTTCTTCCCCATACTGATGCTCGGTTTGAACTGCAGGAGATTGTCTTGACCATGTCTACATGCCTAAATGCACTGAGTTGCCGCCATGTGATTGGCTGATTAGAAATTAAGTGTTAACGAGCAGTTGGACAGGTGTACCTAACAAAGTGGCCGGTGAGTGTATATTGAGAAGTTGTCTTCTAGGAGGTTGTCTTCTTCAGTGTTAGGCTACGTTCACACGAACGTATGAGGGACATATATATGGCCCCCATACACCGCAATCGCCTCACGGCTCCATGCGAGAGCCGTACGGTGCAGCACACGTGCGGCACCAAACCGTTCCGTAGAATGATAGGACTTGTCCTATCTTTTGACGAAATAAGGTGCCAGGCCCTATGTTAACTCTATGGAGAGTGGCGGAGGTGAGCGGCACTCTTCCCCTCCTCCTCTCCCTGCCGCCGATGTATGCCCGCCGTACTACTGTGAATGCAGCCTAAGGGGTCATCGTCTCACAATGGTGGATTTGTAAAGACATTACACTGTACTTGTATAATGTTGGCGAACCTTTCAGAGACGGAGTACCCAAATGACAAGCAAAACCCACTTATTTATCACAAAGTGCCAACAAGGCTATTTAAGAAGTGACTTATTGCTCCTTGCTCTGTCACAGCTTTCAATTGTCTCAGCGTTCTTAGGACGCCAATACAGTTGAAAATAAGTGCAGAAAACTCGATGGGGCTCATTTACAAAGGGTCACGGATCGCACTTTAGTCGGACTTTGCACCTTTTTCAGGGATTTGCACTGCTGGGTATTTAATAGGTGTTTGTGCTGGGATTGTGTCACATGCGATCGGATTTTGGCGCAGCTGCGCTGTCGTCCATGATACACAAATCGGGGGGCGTGCCGTCCGACAATCCGACTGATTCGGACTGAGCGCGGGATTTAACTATCAAATTGTGTCGCACTCCCAAGGACTTGGATGCACCTCTAAAAAGATGGTGAACTCCGGCGGACCTGAGCGGGGAAGTGACACATGCAGGATATTGGGCGCACGATCTTATTGAATTGCGGCACAGTGCATTATAGATGGACAATGCACTTTCTGTGAACTCCGGTGACCACATAAGTAAATGAGCCCCACTGTATCATTGTAGCTTCTCTCCAGGGTCCCCTGATCAGGAAGAATTGTGCGACCCGGAGCAAAAGCTCCAATGGTAATCTGGGTCTGTCCACACGTTCTCGCTCATCCTGTAGTCCCAGGCAGCCCAGGATGAGTTTTATTTTAACTAGAACTGAGCATGAAACATCCTGGGCTTTCTCAGACTGGAGGAGAAAGACATGAATCTGTCTGGCGAACTTTGCTAGGGTACAGCCTGAGTGCCCACAGCTTGTGCCATAGGTTTGTCACCATTGCCTTATGGAATGGCGCACTGGTGTGAATTCACTTCCTGTGTGTCATTCTGTTCTATGGGTGTACAGGAAATGCCAAAGTTCCGTAAAAGTTAAAAGGGCACAATTTGGGCATATGTACACTCTGGCACTTTACTACGTATGGGATAATGGGCCGACGGTCCATGTCCTGTCACCTTTCGCTCTGTAATGACTCTTGTAATTAGATGGGGCTCTGATATTGCTCATGATCCGATCCATCTATGTAATGTAGCCACAGTAGTCGTAGTGTTTTGACATAGATTTTTGTGTTCAGTCAGCAGGCGGTCCCGGACAGATTGCGTCTGCGCGTCAGTCGGATTTCCATGCACGACTATGAGGCTTTGCACTATGACAAGGAGAAGCTGAGGGAAGCCTGTGAGTATCGCACGCTGTAAACCCGGAGTTTAAGGTTCCAATCTTGGAAACTCTTTAGTGGGAGTTTTATGGTCCTTTTTTCATTATTAATTTACAGCAGCCATTTACTGTGTAATATATCTTTATGAGCCGCGAGAAGTCCTATAAAACTTATATAGGTAAAGACTTGTGACCTCATCCTCTCAGTATTCGGTAACGGAGGCAATGTGATCAGAGTACCTCATGGAAACTTTGGACCATAGCGGATACTGATGGAATGTGTAAAGGTCCGGAGCTGTGTTCAGATCACAGAAAAGCAGGGGGTTCACAAACTTGTTATTGCCATATAATAAATAGCTGACAGCCAATGGACTGGTCTTGTTATAACCTAAGTGGTGATGTCATGGCGTTGTCATTTCCCTGACACTTTGCTTAAAACCATATTTAATGATTGATGGTAAATATCATTGATCATTGTTGTCTCACCGATCACGAGCAGGTTAAACCAGGGACTTTACTCATAGATCCAGGCGCCACGACTGTGGTAATCTTCTTTATATTTGTTATCCATGGCCTCCTTCCTTCCAAAATCAACTTTTATAATTATTCTTATGAGCCACAAGGGCTCCTTTGGGTGTTACACTCTGTACTGTAGCTTCACAGGTTGTACACTGTGCAGGAGCACTTCCACCCCTCCCACTGTGTGAGATTACAGCAGTAAGAGGGAGAGGGAGACCGTATAACAGTCTGAGTTTGCACCTTGGAGCCCTACTGTCTTATTAGCATAATTTTAAAAGTGTATTTTAGAAGGAAGGAGGCCATGGATAACACATATAAGAAGATTACCACAGTCACGGTGCCTGGATCTATGAGTAACTGTCCCTGGTTTACCTATGCATGATTTTTATCTAAGGGATATCCTTTCAGTGTACCCCTTTAAAGGAAACCTACCATTTGATTTGATGCACTATAAAGCAAACATACCCTGAGACTGCTGTAGCTACACTGATGCAGGATCATATCTTGGTTAAACCCTGTGCTAAGTGGTTTTGCTGAAAAAACAATTATAACATTATGTCTTTCCTTGGGAAAGCTGGATTACATGATTGAACAAGTTACACAGAGCTTGTATTACAGCTTGTATTACACACTGGGCTTAGACCAGACAGGACTAATCAAGCTGAGTTGGATCACTCATACACAGCCGCTGGGGGATGGTGCAGCAATTGATTATTCTGCCTTCAGGCCCAACCCAGGGATTACATAATCCTGTGAAGCTCTGAATAACTAATGTGCTAGGAGAAGCTCTGAGCCAGCCATAGAAGCAGGACAGCTTCCCATACCGATTATTCTTTAAAGGGGGTTGTCCCACGAAGGATAGGGCCTCACTTGCTGATCGGTGAGGGCCTTGGCGATGGGATCCCTATGTATCATGATTCGTTCATCTTCATAGAGATCAATGGGGCAACCTGTCACGTGCATGAGCGGCTGCTCTGGTCATCTCGGTGTGTAACTGACCCCCGTACTGTGGAAAGGGCCTAACTTACTTTGTGGGGTTCACCATCACTAAATAAGATGAGGATACCCCTTAAACAATCATCATGGCTCATAAACTTATCATTTATATCCATCTTTTTCTTTGCTGATTTCTCTGATTTATTTTCGTAAATTTAATGTAAAGTGCTATGTTAAGAACCTATGTTCTCTTCTTGTTTTCTGCGCTCTCCCTCTTCTTTATGCCCCTTTGAGCTCCCCCTGCGCCCTCCTTACTCCTTATTTATATTCCTTCTACCCCTCCTTCTCCTTTCTATTTAATTCACTGGTTTTCTCTGTGTTTTCTCCCCTCTCTGGTGATTGCAGCTCTCCCACTGGGAGTTATTGTGGTCCCTGGAGACAGCGATCTTGAGACGTGTCGTATACACATACAGCAGCTCCAGGAGGTAAGGACACGCCGTACACACATACTAATCAGCCGCGCACTTACTATACGCACGCTCTGCATTATAAGCATTTATGGGTATGTTGTATACGGGCACCGCTGCATTGGCGTCACATATTGTTGGCTGGAAGTTGCATCATCTGTATCTGTAGTTGGCAGAAGGCTCTTATGTGGGCATATAATCCGCTTCTACGGGTCACTTAGGCACACAATGAATCCTTCCACTTACCTCCTACATAGTAATGTGCCAGGACACCAGAGCCTCAGCCTGACCCCGTGAGGCTGTAAGGGGGATGGGGGGTTTTACATGATGCGGACACTTACTACCATGTAGCTTAAACCCTGAATAATAGCATTTACTAAGCTCTATGAACCATATATTCTGGCAACTGGCTGCAGATGTATGCATATCATCTAAATGACCATGCAACATTGCAGCCAGTATTGTCCCTGGAGAGATGTGTAATATGTATAGCTTTATTGGTAGCAGCAGGACTGTGAAACACTACTTTGCTCTCTGCTGCCAGTGTTGGCTATTGAACCTCGAGATATGTGTAATCATACCTTTTATAAGGAGCAGCAGGACTGTGAAATAAATGGATTTATATTCCAGGATCGTAGCTTCTCCAAGTGCACTAGGGGCGTGTACTCACACTGCTGTGCTCTCTGCAACCAGTGTTAGCTAATGAATCTGGAGAGATGTGTAATCAGAGCTTTGGGTGTGTTGTTAGTAGCAGTAGGAAAGTGAAATAAATATTTATTTTTCCAGAATTGTAGCTTTTCCAAGTTTACTGCAGGTGTGTCCTCACACTGCTGTGCTCTGTGCTTTCTGTAGTCAGCGTTAGGTAATGTCCAGACATTTGTGTTTGTTGTTATTGACAGCAGGACTGTAAAATATGGATTTATATTCCAGGATTGTAGCAGTCCACAGGATAGCGCCTAACTTGCTGTGCAGTGGAGCAGCCGGTCGCACATGTCCGTTCTGTTCCAGTCATCTCTATGTGGATAGGGCCTAACTTGTTTGGTGGGGGGGGCAAACCACTTTCAGGTGGTTTTCCCTGTGCCAGACCCTTATCCCCCTTTACACAGGATAAATGAAGTAGTGACTGGAAGTCCTGCATATTAATGAATGACTGATTGGTATGCATGATGGCCATTCACTTCTCTGCAAGATATAACATTCACACAGCAGAGTTCTAGTCCTGCAAGTGATTCGCAACTACAACTCCCATCATCCCCTGGAGTCTGTAGATGAGATCGTCGCAGGTAGAAGCATATCCCGCCGTCTCAGTCGCCCCATCCTGCAGGGAGATACCACAATCCCCTCCGTGCCCGCCTGCACATATGTCACCCGGGAACCCTGCAGGGACCCGCTGACATCATGGAAATAGTTCGTATTGCACATTATTCCGGACTGAGCTGTTTTATGTGGCAGAATCCCAAACCCGCCACTTTATTTTCTCCCCATCAATCCCCCTCTCCCCCCCCCCCACCTGAGCGCTGAGGTCATCTCCAATGGATTTAGATTTATTTAACTTGGCGCGTAATCCCGAGCGCTCGACAGGGAACCGGCTGCAGGGACACCTTCTCCTTCACATCGCCGGAAATACGAATTGAGCGACACTTTGCCTTATGGAAATCATCGCTTTTCTTTTGCAGATACCTTTTTTTTTTTTTTTTTCCTAAAAAGCGGAATTTTTGGATTTGATGTCTTGGCCAAATCCTTCAAATTTCCTTTGGCAATCCCTTCATCGGCTCCATAAGTTGCTATGCAACATACCTTTGGGGATATTCAGACAAAATGGGCACATATGGATATTGTCATGACCCCCACTCCATTCACTTCTATGGGAGTGCAGTGTCGGGGTACATTCATACAAACACCCCATTACGTTCATGTGAATGAAGCCTTACATCAGACCCATAGAAGTTGGATGGGACTGGTGGTACTACATGAACTTACTTACTGCTCTATGTAGACCCAGTTACATGACATCCCAGTTTGGACCCTTTTGGGATCCATTTACTTCTATGGGACTGACAGAGATGGGCAATTACTATCTCTATCTGCCCCATACAAGTGAATGGGGATAATGATCAAGCACGCTACTGCGCTATTCACACCCAATACTCATGATGGGTATGTATGACAAATCTGTCAAAATCTGCAAGTTGGGGTTTCCATCATTGACCCACAGAATATGTCATGTCTAAATAAATTTGCTCCAGTTCACGTGTAGGTTTCCTGAGTCCAACTCCTGTTGATCTCCTATATTAAAAAGCTGGAAAATCCCTTTAAATATTAAAAAAAAAACAAAAAACTTTTTTTTTGTGGTATGTGCCACCAGTTTGCTCTGTGATCCACCATTGTCCCATTTCATGTTTCAGTTTATTGGGGTGGTGATTGTTTTCATCAGGTCCCCCTTTTTTAACCCTTTAACCCTATAAAGTCTGGTTATTTGCTTTATCCCTCTAAACTGTACCCGCAAGTGCAGCTCATGAATAGCAGATGTAGCAGAGGTGAGTTTCCAAATGTGTTTTCAAACAAAGTATCGACGCCAGGTCACTGACGATACACCCGTAACGGTTCGGCTCTGCTACATCTTTGGTTTTATGGTATCTATAGTTGCATCTAAATGCAGAAGTCCTGCCAGCAGGTAGGACAGAGTGCACGTAAGGTTGTCATATCGAGAGACCGAGGGTTGTTAAGGCGACATCACTTTTTATTCCCAGGATTTTCCCGAGTACCCCACAATCTTGCAGCGTCTCGACCTGAAGGTGTGTGGAGCCCCCTAGCTGTCAGCTGTGCTATGTGTCATACTTGTGTCTATGTGCCATGTGTTGTATGCCCCTTGATAAAGCCGCTTGCATGCTCTACGCAGTTACTGCTTATAAATAAGGCATATGATTTATAGTTATTTTATTTGCATTTTGATTACCTACATTTTTTTTAGTTTTTTTGTTCTACCGATCTTCTTCTACACCTTGAAATTCAGCTTCTAGCATAGCCCAGAGCTGCACTCACAGTTCTGCTCCGTGCTATGTTTATTGGAAGGATTATAAGGTTAGAAGACATTCTGCTTTTTTTTTTTTTTTTTTTCAGTTCTGGAAACGGCGCCCCTCTTGTGAGATGGGATTTTGGCTTGTATTGCAGCTCGGCTTTGTTAAAAACTCTAGACGTGGGCTTGTTAAACAAAATCCTGTTCCAACTTAAATGTGTCGCTGCAGGTGGAGCATGTGTCCTGCCCTTTCATTCAATAGTATTGGAGTGTCAGAAATGAATGCACAGCACTTGGTTATCTCTGGTACTATCATAACCATGTAAGTAAGAGTGCCAGAGATACCCCAGCGCTGTGTTCAGCATATCGGAACGCTCCCTACTTTTGAATGTAGCTGCAGGACATATGGTCATCCTTCTACTCCACCCATTAGTGAGTACGGACCCCCATTCTCTGGAGTGCTTGGGGGTCTTTTCTCACAATCTTTGGGGTCCCAGTAGTCAGACACTCAACAATCACAATCCTGTGGATAGGGGAGAACTTGCAAGCTTGGTACAACCCATTTAAACTTTAAAGGAGTCCCGTAAATAATTGAGGACATTGAACTGACTCTTGTCATTATTGATCATGGTCCCAGCAGTCAGATGGTTTGTCTCTAAACTTTAACTTTGGGACAACCCCTTTAAGTAGAGATGAGCTGCAATACAGGACAATTCCTGTGTAAAAAAAGTAAAGCCCTTTTAAGCATCTTTTTACGGATGGTGATGGTGCTGCTGCTAGTCTTGAGCTGTGTCTGTCCTCCGTTCTGTGGTCTCCCCGTTCCCTCGGTCATGATTCCAGTCTCATGTATTAGCATCTGCTCAGGACTATTGGATATCATGGAGACGCTACTTCTCATAATGGTGGAGAATAGACTGAATGCTAATGACTCGTTTCTGATTATTCAGGAGGATAAAGCGAACAGACCTCAGACGGTGTCCTCACAGAAACTGTCTCCAAAATGGTGCTTCCTGGATTGTGAGTATATCCTAGAGCTGAATGTCACCAAGACTCAGGATCAGTACAGGATAAGTAATGTCATGTATGTACACCGTGACTGCACCAGCAGAATAGTGAGTGCAGCTCTGGGGTATAATACAGGATGTAACTCAGGATCAGTACAGGATAAGTAATGTCATGTATGTACACAGTGACTGCACCAGCAGCAGAATAGTGAGTGCAGCTCTGGGGTATAATACAGGATGTAACTCAGGATCAGTACAGGATAAGTAATGCCATGTATGTACACAGTGACTGCACCAGCAGCAGAATAGTGAGTGCAGCTCTGGAGTATAATACAGGATGTAACTCAGGATCATTACAGGATAAGTAATGTCATGTATGTACACAGTGACTGCACCAGCAGCAGAATAGTGAGTGCAGCACTGGGGTATAATACAGGATGTAACTCAGGATCAGTACAGGATAAGTAATGTCATGTATGTACACAGTGACTGCACCAGCAGCAGAATAGTGAGTGCAGCACTGGGGTATAATACAGGATGTAACTCAGGATCAGTACAGGAAAAGTAATGTCATGTATGTACACAGTGACTGCACCAGCAGCAGAGTAGTGAATACTCGTACTTGTATTTTCATGCTATCATGCCCTGGTTTATTACCTGGCAGTAATCCTGTGTGTTATTTCCTCCACCAGCCACCACTGCTGATCGCTTCTATAGGATTGATCGCGCTCAGGTAACTTGGAGATGTTTATTTTCATGGCGTTTACACTTGGTAAAGGCGTAGGTTACAGAACATATTCTTAAACCTATTTTCTTTTCTTTTACTTTTATTTTTTATTTATTTTTATTTTATTTGTCATAAAAACTCAATGTGGATTGCAATATATCTTATGTGACAGGAAGCAATTTTGGGGGTGGGTGGAGGTTGTCCTCCTCTTTAATGTCTGTGTATCTTTGTAGGAGCACTTGAACTATGTGCTGGAAATTTGTCAGGACGAGTTGTACGTCCTAGACCCGGAGCTGATCATCACGCAATCGGTGGGGACATCTCCGGCAATGCCTGACTCCAAGGAACGCTCCTCCAGCCCAAATAGCCAACATTTCCAGTTTCCACTACAACCCTCATCCTCTCCACCACGCTCCCCTTCAGTGTCTGACGGTCAGGAGGGATCCGCTTGCCGAGGCAGGACGTGTAGTAATAGCTCTGACACCAAAATGGATGTGTCCTCTGGGTATAGGTATGTCCTAGATCACTTTGTTGGGATGACTTTGACTAAGGGACTAAGGCTGCTTGGTCTGACTACACAAATTGCTTGTAGTCTGTTGCCTTGGAGATGCACAAGTATATAAAACAATAGTCACATTCAAAACAGGGCTGTCTGCAAAATTAGAAACAAATTGGTAAGATTATACATATTCACTAAAGCAGCGATGAACCTAAACTCCCTGCTGCCTGGGGCGGAGCTATAGAATGGCCCCGCCCCCTTGCTCTGCCCCATCCAGTAGTTATATATTGGGTTATCTTTTAGTAAAAAGTTCTCCAGTGTCTCTGCAGGGTCTCACACCGATGCGGACATCGGATGCAATAAAACATTATTTTTAGGTGTCAGGTGCTGCTTTGTAGCAGGTGACTGCGCTCCTAATGCTGCCCCCCCCCCCCAAATCTTGCTGCAGGTGCTGCTGTCTGAGACAAAAGGCTCAACTCGCCTCATGGCTGGTGCACCCCTACACTAAGGCCGTGTCACACCAAGGAATTTTTACTATAATCTTCAGCAGAAATCCTGAACTGAAAACGTTATCGCTCACAGAATTTTTTTTTTTATTTTTGTAACTTTTAATAGCTTTTTGCTGTGTAGAGCAGCACAATGACTAAGTGCACATAACCTTCACGAGGCCAGACTATGCTGCATTTTACAAGTGCCATATGTACATCTCTGAGGTCTATGGCCGAACCAGAAGGCATCAAATCCTACAGGTAGTAAAAAAAACATAAAAGTCAATAATAAACTGGATTGCATTCGGTCTATGGGGTGGGTTGGAATACCGGTTCTTCATATATGTGTCTTACCAGTCTAGAACTGGGGCAAATAATAAGGTCAGTGCCTACTACATACTCGCTATAGGGGTGTAATGGGACCATGAGGAAATCCCCTCAGCCCTCATTATAGCGGTGCAGATCTTCCCGATTTATCCATACAAGATGCTTTCCACAGTTTCTTTACATCTATTCATCCCTCTTTCCTTTATTATGAATTTGCTTTTCACACTGAAATCTACTTTTCACACTTTTGCGATGGGAGGGGCAGTAGTGAGTCACAGCAGCTAGTTCTCACTGAGGCATCAGACAGAGGGGAGGGGCAGTAGTGGGTCACAGCGGCTAGTTCTCACTGCAGCATCAGACAGAGGGGAAAGGGCAGCAGTGAGTCACAGCTGCTAGTTCTCACTGAGGCATCAGACGTAGAAACTCTATGGAGAAGGGAGGGGCAGTGGTGAGTCACAGCAGTAAGTTCTCATTGCTGCGTCAGACATAGATACTCTATGGAGAGAGCATGGGCCGTGGTGAGTCACAGCAGCTAGTTCTCACTGCGGCATCAGACATAGATACTCTATGGAGAGGGGAGGGGCAGCGGTGAGTCACAGCAGCTAGTTCTCACTGTGGCATCAGACATAGAACTCTATGGAGAGGGGAGGGGCAGCGGTGAGTCACAGCAGCTCCAAAACGGCTCATAACACTCGCCTCATGGCTGGTGCCACCGTGCGTGCACCCCTACACTAAGGCGTGTCACACCAAGGAATTTTTACTATAATCTTCACGCAGAAACCTGAACTGAAAACGTTATCGCTCACAGAATTTTTTTTTTATTTTGTAACTTTTAATAGCTTTTTGCTGTGTAGAGCAGCACAATGACTAAGTGCACATAAAACTCTTCACGAGCCAGACTATGCTGCATTTTACAAGTGCCATATGTACATCTCTGAGGTCTATGGCCGAACCAGAAGGGCATCAAATCCTACAGGTAGTAGTAAAAAAAACATAAAAGTCAATAATAAAACGGATTGCATTCGGTCTATGGGGGTGGGTTGGAAACCGGTTCTTTCATATATGTGTTTACCAGTCTAGAACTGGGGCAAATAATAAGGTCAGTGCCTACTACATTCTCGCTATAGGGGTGTAATGGGACCATGAGGAAATCCCCTCAGCCCTCATTATAGCGGTGCAGATTTCCCGATTATCTCATACAAGATGCTTTCCACAGTTTCTACATCTATTCATCCCTCTTTCCTTTATTATGAATTTGCTTTTCACACTGAAATACTTACTTTTCACACTTTTGCGAGGGGAGGGCAGTAGTGAGTCACACGCAGCTAGTTCTCCCGAGGCATTCAGCACAGAGGGGAGGGGCATGGTAGTGGGTCACAGCGGCTAGTTCTCATGCAGCATCAGACAGAGGGGAAGGGGCAGTAGTGAGTCAAAGCAGCAGTTCTCACTGAGCATCAGACTAGAAGAAACTCTATGGAGAAAGGGGGGGCAGTGGTGAGTCACAGCAGTAAGTTCTCATTGCTGCTCAGACATAGAGACTCTATGGAGAGAGCATGGCCGTGGTGAGTTACAGCAGCTGTAGTTCTCACTGCGGCATCAGACTCATAGATTTACTCCATGGAGAGGGAGGGGCAGCAGTGAGTCCGAGGCAGCTAGTCTTCTGTGGCATCAGATATAGAACTCTATGAGAGGGGAGGGGCAGCGGTGAGTCACAGCAGCTAGTTCTCACTGTGGCATCAGACATAGAACTCTATGGAGAGGGGGAAGGGGGCGGCCGCGGAGTCACAGCAAGGCTATGTTTCACTATCACAGCCAGACTACAAATGATCAGATTACAGAGAGAGCAGCAGCGTGCTAGAAAATGAATATTTTCTGGACATTGGCACTTTACTGTAACACGCATGGGACGTGACGCATGGATTTTCTGTAATTTCTAAGGAAATGATCTTTAAATCTCGGTAATACACACGACACTTTACCCCGAAATCCCTCCAATGACATTTATTCTGGTTGTGTCTTTCCTATACCTGGCCTTAAGGATTGTGGCATGTAAATAACCAGCGGGATTACAAGGTGGGAAGTCTCTCTATGTACGGAACATGCACAGCGCACATCTGGTATCAATGAATGTTAAACTAAACAAAGCTCCATGGGATCCATACCCAGGCAGGCCATCATAAACCTCTCCGGGTGACTGCAGAGAGTCTCTCCTGGAGGCTGCTTCTATATAATGCGTCTTTCATAGGGATGGGGACTTGATTTTACAGGGGAGGTTCCGTTGTTGTGCGCGGCTCCGTTACGTAAATACACGCCGCTGATATTGAGATCTCAGGAGTCCGTCAGGCAGCATGAGCAAGCGGGATCCCGCAGGGACGTCCATCTTCATCTGTCATCACACATGCTACCTCCGTACCAAATATGTCCAGATGAGGTAATAAATATTTATCGCCGCGATGTGTGGATGATGCGCCTCCCACAAAAGTATCTGGTTATGCACATTTAGGGGAAAGACGAACAAATTTATGGATTTGTGGATCGGCATAGGTGAGACAAGCAAAAAGTAAACCCAAGCGTCGCCTGCAACGCGGGTATTTTCTTATTAGATGTATGTAACTTTAGTAACTTATCAACTTTGCAAAATAAACCGTATTTTCCTCCTCTATCGGGACTCAGACCTTCAAAATTGGTTAAGAACGGGTTGATTTGTGGGGTCACATCACCACCCCACCTAGAGGCAGCAGCAAACCTAACATAAGACGCTTCTATCACCCAATCCATGATCTCTTCTCTTTCCACTGCCCACACGACATCACACACTACTGATTTTAATTAGTGTGCAATTCTTTGTGTGTGTGAAGGTTAGAGGACTGTTTGGGTGTGAAGAGTAGAGGGACTATGTGTGGGTGTAAAGGTAGAGGTGAGGCACTGGTGTGTAGGTAAGTAGAATTTGTGTGGATCGAGGTAAATGACTGGGACTGTGGGTGAGGTAGGTGTGGGTGTGATAGGTAGAGGGACTGTGTGTGAGCGTGTGAAGGTACGAGCGAACTGGGGTGCTGAAGGTAGAAAGGTTGTGTGGGCTGTTGAAGGTAGAGGGACTGTGTGGTGGAAGGTAGAGGGACGTGTGTGTGTGAACCCTGTGGAGATTATTGCGGAAGGGGTGAGCCCAGGTGGGGGAACTTCGGGCGACGAGAGGGATAGGGGGGCGCGTGCGGGGGAACGGGAGAGGGAAGGGTCAGGGGGGGGGGACACGGGAGAGCGAAGGGGAATCATGTGGTCGCGTGGGGAAGGGAGAGGCTGAAGGTTGGCTTGGTGTGGGGGGGTGTGCGGGGCTGGTGGGTGTGGGCTGGCTTGGTGGTGGTGAAGGGAGAGGGAATGGCTGGGGGGAGGGGGGCGGTGGGGGTGCCCGGGGTGGTGTGAGGTAGAGCGGGAAAGGGGCGGTGGGGTGGGGGAAGGTTAGAGGGATGGCCCGGGTGTGGGTGTGAAGGGGATCGAAGATAATAGGAAGAGGGCAAGGAATGGGAAGGGATAGGGGGTGCGTGTGTGAACACGTGGGAAAGAGAGAGAGCCTAGAGAAGAGGGAAATGTGTGTGGGCAGTAAGGAAACGAATGGGGGTGAAGGGTGTGGTTAGGAGGACCCGGTGGGGGGGAATCGATAGATTAAGTTTTGAATGGGTAAAAGAAGGAAAAAACAAAACGGTTAGATTTTAGAGGGACGTGTGGGGGTTGTGAGGTAGAGGACTGTGGTGGGGGTTGAATGGTAGAGGACTGTTGTGTGGTGTGAAGGTTAGTATGAGGGACTGTGTAGTGGGTGTGAAGGTAGATGACTGTGGGTGGGTGGTGAACGGTAGAGGGGCGGTGTGTGCGGTGTGAAGGTAGAGGGGCTGTGTGTGTGTGTGAAGGTAGAGGGGCTGTGTGTGTGTGAAGGTAGAGGGGCTGGTGTGGTGTGAATGGTTAGGAGGGACTGTGTGGGTGTTGAAGGTAGAGGGACTGGAAGGGTGTATGAAGGTAGACGTCGGACTGTGTGGGTTTGAAGGTTATGAGGGACTGTGTGGGGGGTGAAGGTGTAGAGGACTGTGGGGGTGTGGAAGGTAGAGGACTGTGGGGTGTTGAAGGTAGAGGATGTGTGGTGGAAGGGTAGGATGGGGGGAGCCGCTGTGTGTGTGTGAAGGTAGAGGGACTGTGTGTGTGTGAAGGTAGAGGGACTGTGTGTGTGTGTGAAAGGTAGAGGCGATAGGTGGGGTGTGTGGTGCCTGTGGGGGTGTCTGTGGCGGGGTAGTGGGAACCGGTGGGTGAACGGTATAGAGGGGGACTGATGGGTGCTGTGTGGTGTGTGTGAAAAAAGTGTTGTGTGATGGGTGTGTGTTGTGAGGGAGAGGGACTGCGAGGCATGGGGGGAAGTCGCGGGAGATGCGGGGAAAAATGGTATAAAGTAGAGGGAAAGGTATTCGGGTGTGGTGTGAAGGTTAGAGGACTGTGTGTGGGGTGTTGAAGGTAGAGGGAAGGGACTGGTGTCTGTGGGGTGAAGGTATAGAGGGACTGTGTGTGTGTGAAGGTAGAGGGACTGTGTGTGTGGGTGTGAAGGTAGAGGGACTGTGTGGTGTGTGAAGGTAGAGGGACTGTGTGGTGTGAAGGTAGAGGGGCTGTGTGTGTGTGAAGGTAGAGGGACTGTGTGGTGGGTGTGAAGGTAGAGGGACGGTGTGGGTGTGAAGGTAGAGGGACTGTGTGGGTGTGAAGGTAGAGGGACTGTTGGGGGGTGGGAAGGGTAGAGGAATGTGTGGGGTGGAACGTAGAGGGAAGTGGTGTGGGTGTGTTGGAAGGTACGAGGGAATGTGGGGGGGTGTGAAGGTAGAGGCTGTGTGGCGTGGGAAGGTTAGAGGGAATGGTGTGGTGTGAAGTAGAGGGACTGTGGGGTGTGGGTGTGAAGGTAGTGGGGCTATTGTCAAAGAAAGTATGTCCACTAGGAGTTTTTATTGGTTTCCTTAGTGTTCTTTCTATGATGTCCAAATCTAGTGTTGAGTTTTATAAATACTAAATCTGACACTGACGCACTATGGGGATTAATATTCTACCAATTTACACATTTTTCGTATTAGTTCCTAAATCAGTACCAAGTCTCTTCTGATCTCAAGGTTCATTATGTAACATACAATTTCTTTTACTCCCAAGGGAACTGGCTTCAATAAATCTCAGATTATAACCCAGGGTGAGCCTTACTTCACATTCACTTGATCATGTGTTACACTGACATTTGGGCACCAATATTTTTTGCAATCATTTAGTAGTTTTTTTTTGTTTTCTCATTTTTAATACACAACTTTTTTTTTTTGTAAAGATTGGATGAAACTTTATGGATAGATTGCCAACAAAAAAATGAGATCGGAGCAAGGTTATGGATGATTTTAAGATTTCCTGTAGTGTTGTAAAGGTGGCTTAGTGCGTTAGATTACAGCCCTGCAGCGCTGGAGGTCCTGGAGTTCAAGTCCCAGGGTCAACTATGCAAAGAGTTGTATGTTTCTCCGTGTTTGCGTGGGTTGCCTCCGGGGTCGTCCTCCGGTTTCTTCCCACACTCCAAAACATAATGGGGGTCAGGTATTAAGGGCCCGATTCGCGTTTCCGAAGTGTTACCAATATTTCCGTTTTGCGCCGAGTGTACTTAATTGCCACGGGATTTGGCGCACGCGATCGGATTTGGCGCAGAGGAGAGGGACGAGTGAGAGAGACACGGAACCACGAGTGCAGCGGGAAGGGGGTCTAGAACTCTATGGAGAGGGGAGGGGCAGCGGTGAGTCACAGCAGCTATGTTTCACTATCCAGCACAGACTACAAATTGATACAGATTACAGAGAGAGCAGCTGCTAGAAAATGAATATTTTCCTGGCACATTGCACTTTACTGTAACACGCATGGGACGACGCATGGATTTTTCTGTAATTTCTAAGGAAATGATCTTTAAATCTCGGTAATACACACTGACCACTTTACCCCGAAATCCCTCCAATGACATTTATTCTGGTTGTGTCTTTCCTAATCCTGGCCTTAAGGATTGTGGCATGTAAATAACCCAGCGGGATTTACAAGTGGGAAGTCTCTCTATGTACGGACATGCACAGCGCACATCTGGTATCAATAGAAATGTATAAACTAAACAAAGCGTCCATGGGATCCATTACACCAGGCGGCCATAAACCTCTCCGGGTGACTGCAGAGCGTCTCTCCTGGAGGCTGCTCTTATATAATGCGTCTTTCTTAGTCATCGGGATGGACTTGATTTTACAGGGGAGGTTCCGTTGTTTGTGCGCAGCTCCGTTACGTAAATACACGCCGCTGATTATTGAGATCTCAGGAGTCCGTCAGCAGCATGAGCAAGCGGGATCCCGCAGGGACGGTCCATCTTCATCTGTCATCACCATGCTACCTCCGTACAAATTATGTCCAGATGATGTAATAAATATTCTCTCCGCTATGTGTGGATGACTGCTCCCACAAATTATACTGGTTATGCAGCCATTTTAGGGGAAAGACAGACAAATTTATGATTTTGTAGGATCGGCATAGGTGAGACTTAAGCAAAGTAACCCAAGACTCGCCTGCAACGCGGATTTTACATTAAGATGTATGTAGACTTTATAACTTTCACTTTGCAAGAAAACGTATTTATCCTCCTCATGAACTCACGACCTTTTAAATTGTTAAGAAAGGGTTGATATTTGGGGTCCACATCCACCACCCCTAGCAGGAGCAGCAAACCTTCTACAGACGTCTTCTCCACTCCACCGACAGCACATTGATTTTAATTAAAGTTGTGCAATTCTTTGTGTGTGTGAAGGTAGAGGGACTGTGTGGGTGTGAAGGTAGAGGGACTGTTGTGTGGTGTGAAGGTAGAGGGACTGTGTTGTGTGAAGGTAGAGGAGACTGGTGTGTGTTGAAGGTAGAGGGACTGTGTGTGTGTGAAGGTAGAGGGACTGTGTGTGTGAACCCTGTGGAGATTATTGCGGAAGGGGTGAGCCCAGGTGGGGGAACTTCGGGCGACGAGAGGGATAGGGGGGCGCGTGCGGGGGAACGGGAGAGGGAAGGGTCAGGGGGGGGGGACACGGGAGAGCGAAGGGGAATCATGTGGTCGCGTGGGGAAGGGAGAGGCTGAAGGTTGGCTTGGTGTGGGGGGGTGTGCGGGGCTGGTGGGTGTGGGCTGGCTTGGTGGTGGTGAAGGGAGAGGGAATGGCTGGGGGGAGGGGGGCGGTGGGGGTGCCCGGGGTGGTGTGAGGTAGAGCGGGAAAGGGGCGGTGGGGTGGGGGAAGGTTAGAGGGATGGCCCGGGTGTGGGTGTGAAGGGGATCGAAGATAATAGGAAGAGGGCAAGGAATGGGAAGGGATAGGGGGTGCGTGTGTGAACACGTGGGAAAGAGAGAGAGCCTAGAGAAGAGGGAAATGTGTGTGGGCAGTAAGGAAACGAATGGGGGTGAAGGGTGTGGTTAGGAGGACCCGGTGGGGGGGAATCGATAGATTAAGTTTTGAATGGGTAAAAGAAGGAAAAAACAAAACGGTTAGATTTTAGAGGGAACTGTGTGGGTGGTGATGAAGGTAGAGGACTGTGTGTGGGGGTTGAAGGTAGAGGACTGGTGTGTGGGTGTGAAGGTAGAGGGACTGTGTGTGGGTGTGAAGGTAGAGGGACTGTGGGGTGTGAAGGTAGAGGGGCGGTGTGTGGGTGTGAGGTAGAGGGGCTGTGTGTGGTGTGAAGGTAGAGGGGCTGTGTGTGTGTGAAGGTAGAGGGGCTGTGTGTGTGTGAAGGTAGAGGGACTGTGTGGGTGTGAAGGTAGAGGGACTGTGTGGGTGTGAAGGTAGAGGGACTGTGTGGGTGTGAAGGTAGAGGGACTGTGTGGGGGGTTGAAGGTGTAGAGGGACTGTGGTGTGGTGTGGAAGGTAGAGGGACGGGGTGTTGAAGGTAGAGGGACGTGTGTGGTGTGAAGGGTAGATGGGGAGCCGTGTGTGTGTGGAAGGTAGAGGGACTTGTGTGTGTGTGAAGGTGGTGGTGGTGTGTGTGTGACTGTGTGAAGGTAGAGGGATGTGTGTGTGTGTGCCTGTGGGGTGTTGTGGGGGTGTGGGCGTGGGTGAAGGTTAGAGGGGACTGTGTGGTGTGTGTGGTGTGTGTGAAAGTGTTGTGTGTGGGTGTGTGTTGTGAGGGAGAGGGACTGTGGGTGTGGGGTGAAGTGGGGAGTGGGGGAAAGAGATGTGTGTAGTAAGAGTAGAGTGGAAGGTATTCGTGTGGTGTGAAGGTAGAGGGACTGTGTGTGGGTGTGAAGGTAGAGGGAAGGGCTGTGTGTCTGTGTGTAGGTTAGAGGGACTGTGTGTGGGGTGTGAAGGTAGAGGGACTGTGTGTGGGTGTGAAGGTAGAGGGACTGTGTGGTGTGTGAAGGTAGAGGGACTGTGTGTGTGTGAAGGTAGAGGGACTGTGTGTGTGTGAAGGTAGAGGGACTGTGTGGTGGGTTGTGAAGGTAGAGGGACGTGTGGGTGTGAAGGTAGAGGGACTGTGTGGGTGTGAAGGTTAGAGGGACTGTGTTGGGGGGTGGGAAGGAGTAGAGGAATGCTGTGTGGGTGGAAGTAGAGGGACGGTGTGGGTGTGTTGGAGGTAGAGGGACTGTGTGGGTGTGAAGGTAGAGGGACTGTGTGGGTGTGAAGGTAGAGGGACTGTGTGGGTGTGAAGGTAGAGGGACTGTGTGGGTGTGGGTGTGAAGGTAGTGGGGCTATTGTAAAGAAGTCTGTCCACTAGGGAGTTTTTTTATTGGTTTCCCTTATTTTTTTTCTTATGATGTCCAAATCTAGGGTGCGTTTTTATAATACTAAATCTATGACACTTTACGCACTATGGGGATTAATATTTCACCAATTGTCACATTTTTCTTTATTAGTTCCTAAATTCAGTACCAAGTCTATTCTGATCTCAATGTTCTATATGTAACATACAATTTCTTTTCTCCCAAGGAACGGCAATAACATCTCAGATTATAACCCAGGTGAGCCTTTACCTTCACATCCACTTGTATCATGTGTTACACTGACATTTGGACGCCAGTATTTTGCAATCATTTAGGTTTTTTTTTGTTTTCTCATTTTAATACACAACTTTTTTTTTTAATAGATGAAACTTTATTGGAAGCTGCAAAAAATGATGATCTGGAGAAGGTATATGGATGATTTTAAGATTTCCTTTAGTGTAAAGGTGGCTTAGTGGTTAGCATTACAGCCTTGCAGCGCTGGGGTCCTGAGTTCAAGTCCCAGGGTCAACATCTGCAAAGAGTTTGTATGTTTTCTCCGTGTTTGCGTGGGTTTCCTCCGGGTCCTCCGGTTTCTTCCCACACTCCAAAACATAATGGGGGTCATTTATTAAGGGCCCGATTCGCGTTTTCCCGACGTGTTACCCGAATATTTCCGTTTTGCGCCGCTTGTACTTAAATTGCCCCGGGATTTTGGCGCACGCGATCGGATTGTGGCGCATCGGCGCTGGCATGCGCGCGACGGAAATCGGGGGGCGTGGCCGAACGAAAACCCGACGTATTCGGAAAAACCGCCGCATTTAAAAACCGAAAATGTGTCGCATAAGGACCGCTTACCTTCACCTGGTCCAGCTCGGTGCATTCCGGCGCGATGAGTTTACTTTCAGCGCAGCAGCGCCACCTGGTGGACGGCGGAAGAACTACCTTATTAAATCCCGGCCGGACCCGAATCCAGAGCGGAGAAGCCGCCGCTGGAACGCGAATGGACCGGGTAAGTAAATTTGCCCCAATGTTAGGTTGTTTAGATTGTGAGCCCCATTGGGACAGGGACCAATTGGGCAAAATCTGTGTAGCGCAGCGTAATCTGTAGGCGCTATATAAAAAATAAAGTGGAGTTGCAGGATTGGGCATGTGTGGGCAGGACCCTGGCGGATAATGGGGGATAGGCACGGAATAACTTGTGGGTTTAGTTAAGGGATCTCCTAATCGCCTCTCCCTATTCTGACTTTGTTCTTAGTTCAGAGCAGCTCATCGTGCCGGGGGTAACCTGGCGCAGAGGGACTTCCGGGGCTGCACGCTGTTACATCACGCTATTAACGGCGGTAGTAAAGAGATTGTCAAATATATTATAGAGAATGGTGAGTATCTGGATAATTCCATAAAATTTTTGCTTTTTATTTAAAAAAAACTGCCTCCTGTATGTTTCCATATGTCACTACCGCGACTATTATCCCTATTCTCTGTACAATCCATCAGAAGAGTCGGACGATCCTTTGTTATTCCTCCTGGAAATTTCAGAATACATTTACAGTGGGTGTGTTACTTTGTCAAATGGGCGGTGTCAGATGCTGATTGGTCACAATGTACATTAGTCCAATAGTAACACCCATGCGTTTCCCGGAGGAATAACGGAGTCAAAACATAGTTCAAGGAGAATTTTTATTTCAAGAGAATACAATTATTAACACTGAGTATATAGAAGAGATCCTATTGATAGTCCCTGTATACTGGTGTACAAGTCATCAGATTTGGATTGGTAGACAGCCCCCTACAGGTGAATAATCATATAGATTATATTTAAAGGGATTTTCCATTTAACACATTTAAGTGATTGATCGCTGGGAAACCTAATAAAGCCTGGGACTTCTGGGATTGACTCACAATGGAGGTCCTATAGCAAGTAGTGGGGGTTAGGGTGAGCTTGTTTTGCACACCATGGATTTTTATGGCAGTCCCAGACTGTATACGGACTTGCATCGCACCCCCTGTTCTATTGATTATGGGGGTCCCAGCCTGGATAGGGGATAAAGGTGTTTCATTGGATAATCCCTTTAACGCTTACTATTCCAGACAGCATCCCTTTATTATTCAGCGCCTTGAATCATGTCGGTCATATGCGCCGTACAGATGAAACCTCGTTCTGTAAATCCCTATCCTACTAATCGCGGACATGGCCGATACCCATAAACCATCCCGCCTGCTCTTCTACACTGTCACGAGTCCTCAGCTGTGATGCTACATATGATAACCGTCCTATTTGTTCCTCACTGTAGTATTACTCAGACCTTTCTCCAGTCGTCTCCTGCCATAACATATGATTTTTCTTCTTCTTCTTTTTCTCCCCCCTCCTCCCCTTTGTCAAGCTCCATCTGAGATCCTGGATGTTGCAGAGCTGAAGAAGTAAGTTTCACAAGTGAACGGCTGCCAAGCTTCATTATGTGGCCGGGGCGCTGAGTCACGAGCCTTAAAGAGGCATTAATGTCAAAAATGACTCAGAAGAGGAATGTTACTTAAAAAATGCAATAATTGCCTCCAGGAATAAAAAAAAAAGAGTGGATTAAGCTCCTGATACTGTATTCACTTGTAGAAGGGTAATGGGCACTCGCTGCATGTAGATACATCTATAACCAGCAGAAGATATTACATCGAATCTAAGGAGCCTTATCAATGGCTGTCAGCAAAATGCCTCTTCTGTGGTCAGCTATTCCCTTTGACTTTCCCATATACGTGCATGCCCTGATCATCCAAGTGTGCATGTGTAGTATATGGGGAGGATATGAAGGATTTCTTATGGCCCTGGTAACCAGTCTGTCTCCAGTCTGTTCAATTATGGACAGAGGAGGGGCCAAAGACGCTTGGCACTAGCCACATTAAAGGGGCAGTCTCACAAGTATGCATTGTTACCTATTAACAGATAGTGTCTGATTGCTGGGACCACCACCAGCCATGAAAATGGGGGCAGAACTGTCCTTTTTTTGAATACACTAGAGGTTGCACATATTTCTTGCTCCATTGCTATGCCCCCTCCCAATCACGAGATTGTAGGTTCTGTGCCCCCCCATTTTCAACCCTTGCACACTCCCACTCCGGCCAATCTCTTTGAATCAGGACCTTCTAGGGAAACCCCAGTGATCATACTTTTACCATCGATCCTGTAAAGATGAATGTCTCCTACAGGTCCTTTTAAGGATTAAGTAAACACGGCACAAAATCACTTATGACCTACCTCATGTGATTGCCACCGGTCCGCCAATTAATTTGGCATTAGTCTTTTAAAAATCCGTCCACCCGTTCAAAAGATATAACCCCTGGAAGTTACTATCTGGGCCAGGGGGTGTGTCTCTGAAAACAAAAGGTCACCGCCCCTTTTCTTGTGTGCGCTAATTCATATGTAAACTTCTACAAGTCATATCTTGTGAACGGGTGGACGTATTTAAAAAAAAAAAAAAAACACCGAATTGTTCAGAGGAAAAGCGACAATCATATGGAAGATGTCCTCTAGGATTTTATACTTGGTGACAGGTCCCCTTTAAGACTAAAGCATAAAGAGTCCATATGGCAAAAATGTATCGCCCTTCCTCGATAGCCAGTGACAGAGAACAATAGATCGAATTGAACTTCTCTGTAAACTTTAGCACAGCCTTCAGGTTTACGTGGCAATGAATCACTTGTTTCAGCCTCAGAGCAGCCTTGCCCGGCCTCCTCCTCCTGATGTTACTGAACCTTTAGTAAACTTATATTACACTTGGTTAATATTTGAAAGAACTGAAAGCAAATATAGAAACTTTTTTTTATCTCTGGCAAGACATTTTAAGCATATCTGAGGTTGGCGTATTAGTCACTCAGAAGCACACTGTACATTTCAGACTTCCCCTTTAAGAATCTGCTTCAATAATACCTCTACAATATATCCTCAGGGGGATCTTCTTGAAGTTTTTGACTTGACTCAAGGTTTTTTTTTTTCCCTTCTTGTCTTTCAGCGGGGAGACGGGTCTGCACCTTGCGGCCTCACTACGTCAGCGCACCATCTGTCATTACATCGTGGAGGCCGGGGCATCACTCATGAAGACAGATTTGCAGGTAGTGGTTAGACTTTACAGGTGTGGCGTAACTGTGGAATTTTTGGGAGGTAGAAAACTTAAGACGAAAACGATGGCCAAAGTTTAGTAGTGGTGCTCACTACAGCTTTGCAGGTTCAAGTCCCAGGGTCAACATCTGCAAAGAGTTTGTATGTTCTCTCAGTGTTTGCGTGGGTTTCCTCTGGGTCCTCCGGTTTCCTCCCACACTCCGAAACATACTGGTAGGTTGATTAGATTGTGAGCCCCATTGAGGACAGGGGCCGATTTGGTCGCCGCGTAATCTGTGTGTGCTATATAAATAAAAGAGTTATTATTTATTATGACGATGAGGACCTAGGGAATGGTCATCAATATTATATTGGTAGGGGTCCGATTCTGACTGCCCCCACTGTTCTCTGGTGCTGGAACTATATATGATCTAATACACGTACAGCTCTGTCTAACCTATAGTGGGCATGCTGGAGTACTGCAGCTCCAGTCTACTAAAGTAAATGGTAAAATATAATTGAACCCCTACAATCAGGAGAATTGGAGTCTGTTCCTGTGTCAGGCCGGAGTTGCCCTAGACAGACTGGACGTATGTGGATAGATCAGGTTTAGTTATATGAAACGTTCCAGATACTACGGTGACAAACTTACAGGTGTTACTCCAGTGCAACTCCGTTGCACATCCCATACGGGCTCCTGGCCATAATGGGTTAAGCTTTACCCCTCTGCCTCCCATGCCCCCCACTAGAAATGTGACAGCTGCATATACAGAGGGCGATTGGTAGGAATGCCAGGGGTGTAAAGCAGGCGAGGAGGGGGCACAAGAGAGCCAGAATTGTTCGCAGAGGGGTTAAGACAGAAGCAGAGGAATTCCAGACAGCTGCCGGCAGCTCCCCTCCTCCCCCAAATTGCCCCCTCCCCTTCCCTCAAATTGCCCCCCTCCCCTGCAGGTTTTAATGTGCATTCCTTACACAGGCTGGTACTGAGACCAGGACCCTAATGATGGGTCAGTGAGAATGTTTTTAATATCCCCTGGCACCGTCTATTAGCCACAGATAAACCCTGTGCCAACACATTGTTAGACTAAAGGTAAAGCTGAGTTCTGGCTCCTTGTCATCCCTCTTTTTTATGCTATGTGCAATTGTCATTGTAAGATCATCTCCTTTTCAAGAATTAAGAGTGGGGTATACATAAAAACCCCTAAATCGGCAGCTCAAAAAACAAAATTTAACAGGATACTTTAGCGAATTTGCACAAAAAGACTTGTGCGGATCAGTTTCTTAGCAGGGTTTATACAAAAATCTAAATTTGTTTAGAATTGCGTCCACCACTAGAGGGAGCTCTAGAGCTTGATGTGTCTCTATTATATCCTTTTTATATATACTGGAATGGTATGCACAGAAATTTGGCTTATTGGGAAAATTCTCCATAATATCTGATTATGGTAACACTGGTGGTCACTGTCATCGCCAATGCCCCATCCAACTTGGCTCCAAGGTCCAATGTGCAGCATAGACCTTGTCATCTTCTCCAGTCTTTACAGGCACATCCTATATTCTGCACCTCGACTATCCCTCCCCTTCCCCAAACTCTCGTCTTCTCTTCCCGTTAATAGAGTGACTCATATTCTCTGCGTAATGGAGGATGAGTGTGAGCAAGACGAAGAGCAGCCATCCAGGATTAATAGGGAGAGCACCTTAAGACGTCTTGGCACAGCAGCGTGACGCTAAACAGTACTTGACCCTCTTGTCACCTTTGTGAAGTTTTTAGCTATTCAGTGTCCTCACTCCGTGGTGTCGAAATACTTTACACAATAATATTTGGGAATTGCATGAACATAAATTACTCATTATTGCTGTTACTTCTCCATATTAGTGAAACGAAAGTGCAGCCGAGCCAACCGGGGACTGTAGACTTGAAGCAATAGTCCAGGCAAAACTTGTACAGAGAGGGAGATAAATCAGAATTTACCACCAGTATTCCAACTGGAATTGTGCGGTAGGTCCACTTTAAGGGACACCGACCACCAGGAACAAGGACTGTATGTTAATGAGCCTGAGGGGCTTCAGGCTCCATAGGTATTAATGGAGGCTGTAGCCCCCAGGCTCATTTGCATACAGTCTTTCATCCTAGTGATAGATGCTCTTTAAGCTTTGCACCAAAGGTGTGAGTGTGGCCTATGTATTGATGTAGGATGCCAAAATTTGGACTAAACTGAGTCCACCAACTCGAAATGTGAAGTAGGTTTTCCATTCATTTTGAAAAACCCTGTGGGGCGGTGGCAAAAGGAGAAGTACTTGACATGCTCCGCCTCCTGGCTCCTTCATCGCTCCATCCTAGAGCACCTGCTCCCAACCGAAAGATGTGGCGGTCACAGGACCGGCTTCCCCCAAAGAGAAACCTCATTAAACAACTTCATCTACGTTGCAATCACATGGTCTGAGGAGACCACTCAGTGGTGCCAAAAATCCAAAGTGACAAAGCAGGGTAAGTACACTTTTTTGTTTTGTTTTTATTTGGCCACCCGTTCCCCATCAGTATAAATCTAGCGATATGATAGATGGGGTCCTCACGTCTAAAGCTTGAGGTTGGCCCCATCGGTTCATGACTGGGTACACCATATCATCCCATTGTGAGCACCACTGGGGTTCTGGGGGGATATATGTGGATGATATATTATTGGAAAAAACTGATTCACAAACGTATTAATAACTATGTATGTATTTCAGGGAGACACCCCCAAAAATCGTGCGGAGAAGGCAAAGGACTTGGAGCTTGCTGCATACCTGGAGAACAGACAGCACTATCAGATGATCCAGAGGGAAGACCAGGAAACGGCCGTGTAACAAGAACCGTGTCTTTAACATTAAAAAAAATCCCAAACTTCCTTTGGGGGTAGAACTCTCCCTCTATAATACAAGAAGCCTTACTGTACACCTCTTCGATGGCCCACCACCTGGGGCCAGCTGGAACCACTAGCTTCTTATTGACTCGTTCTATCCGAACATGTCAGTGTTTCTTATAGGACCGCTCTCCGAGGAAGCGGTCAAGTTGTGGACAACCTACATAACAATGGCTCTATGACTTATCCAAGTACTCCACCCATTCTTGATATGCTTCCATGTTAGAAACTTCCTCTAGCGACCTTCTCACTGTGCTTAGCTCCCAAACATAGATGTATTTTTGTACTTACCCGTGTCCGGTTCTTTAGGGTCCGTAGTTCATGGCCTCATAGAGATGTAAGACTAGAGATGTAAGACTCTCCTTGGTTTTTTTTTCTCCGATCCCGTTGGGCACGTGGCTGCCCTGATCTTGCACATATGGCCTCCGCAACTGGAGCTAGTTTACATGCGTTTTCGATGTTCACCTATCAATTGATGGCTCTGGTTTTTTTGTGCTGTAAAGATGTATCTTTTTTTTTTGTTTGTTTGTTTTTTTATTCCTCACTAGTTGTGTGCCGTGTAGCTACAGGGACCTGTAGAAGTGTATGTACATATATATCTATATATAATAGGACAGAGAAATCTGCCTTCTCCAAAGTCTCTACGTGGAGATGCTATCTTATTTATGGATCTAGTAGAAGTAGACTTGTGAATATGAGCAGGATTAGGAATTTTTTGGGGTCTTTTTTTTTTTTTTTGTACATAAATTGTGTGACTCGTTCATGTCCAGGGTGTTATTCAAGTGTTTACACTGGATCATAACGTCATTGTGGTATAGCCATTTCTGGGTGTTAATCCTAAGCTACCAGTCTAGTTTTATTGACCTTGTTTCATTTCATCCATTTTGCTCATGGCAGCCATTTTGTAAGCCGTTCATGTTGGGCGGTCATTGTCCTGAAGATTTCCCAATGCTCACATATGTTCGGCCTGGATTACTTGATCAAGAAGACCCCTCTGTAGTAGAGTTTTAAAGACTAAGACCATCACAAAATGGCCACCTTCAATACATGAAGACTCATCTATACTAAGCTTTCTAGAGACTACGACCATCGCAAAATGGCCGCCTTCAATACATGAAGATCCATCTTTAGTAGAGGTTCTAGAGACTACGACTATTGCAAAATGGCCGCCTTCAATACATGAAGACCCATCTATAGTAGAGTTTGTAGAGACTAAGACCGTCACAAAATGGCCGCCTTCAATACATTCACCATGATGAGGCTGGCACAGCAGCCATGTTGTGTAAATCCGACACATTCAGCGTGATTTTTAGTTGTTTTTATTTAACTTATTGCCTATTTTTTTTTTTCTTATCAGTGTTTTTAATTTGTCATTTTTTACTAAGATTAGAGCGAAGCCTACGACCAAGGAATGACACACGGAAGGTCATGACAGGATCCGGGGTCAATTTTATTGACTTTTTTTAATCTACACAAACACTGTTGCTCGACAATCAAAGATTAAGAGTCAGGGCGTAGGCGAAGTGTCTTTTGCCCCAGATAAACAGTTTCACGTATGGATCTACATCCAATCCGGAATTGCGTTTTGGTTTTTTTTTAGGTTTTTTTCTATGTTTTTGGGGAATTTTTTTTGTAATTCAGCCTCCGTCCTCAGCACTTTACTGTCAGATGGGATTGGTATGACTTTGCAGATCCCCAGTGAACTCGAAGCAATACGTCTGCGACTCGCAGAACTAAGTGCATTGAAACCTGAATGTTTAATGTCTAATGAGCAGGAAAGCGGGCGCTGATCAGGTGATCGCCGGGTACGGCCCACCACCCCCACCATTTCTGCGTTCCCACCGGTGGTTTGCGTGTTTTCATTGTTTTTTGTGTATTTGTGTGAGGACACTACACCCCCCCCCCCCATCCTGTAGAAAAGTGAGCAACATCTATTTTGGGGCGTTAAGTAGGAAACCCAGAACAAAATAAAAATCGTGTTGCCCTTAGCTGCCTTCTGATTGGTGGCGATTGGCCACATCTGCCATTTTGTTTTGATGTCTATTATCGTGGCCAAAATGTAGGCCTCATGTGGAAAAACTCAAGCAGTTGCTAAGGAAAGACTTGCCCATAGCAACCAATGAATAGGACACTTTCATTTAACCAGCGCAGGAGCGATTTAAACGATGGGATGTAATTGGTTGATACGGGCAACTGCTTTTATTAATTTGGACCCAAAATGGTGGTCAATGTGTTAAACATTAAAATAGGCCGTGAAGCCTGTGAGTAAATATGAAAGAAAATTGTCATTTTTCATGACTAGACAGAGATAATATATAATGTAATGTATTCTGAAGGGAAAATGTGTCACTTTTATTACATATCATATTTCAGGGTTAGCGCCCCTCCCACAGGTCATGGTATATGAGAGAACCTGGTGCTTATGCCAAACTGGAGGAGCCATTTTGTGGGGAGTTGTGAGTATATTATTCTGAGGTAAAAGAGAGGCAAAATGGCAGCGGCTTCTCAGGTGATCGGCGTAGAAGTTGTACAATATGGAGACCTCTCCATTTACTAGTTTGGCCTCCATGATTTAGATAAATATACAGCGTGTTACACATTAGTGATGATCACTAAAAATATTTAATCAAAATGGCCGCCATGCAGCCGCCTTGTAGTACCAGTTACCAGCCTTCTCAGTTTTCTGAAAGCTGATAGGCTGTAAATCAACACAACCCTAGCCATGGGTCATCACTAGATGACAAGTCTCCATATTTTGGACTGCAGAAATCGGCAAAACCCTTAATTAGAGGGTCTTTTCGGTATTTTATATTCACTTTCAAAATGCCCAAGAGATGTTAAACGTTCCAGATGATATATTGACCTGTGGTCTTGTCAGTGTTATGTGACCCACATAATGGGGCCTCCACCATGTTGGGCAACTGGACCACTTTAAAGGGAGCCAGTGAGCAGGTTTAGAGATTCTTACATAACCAGTATGTCCTTATGCTTATAAGGGGGTTTAGAGTCCCAAAAATGGCTACCTCAGTGGGCTGCATCAGGGAAGAGGCCTGTGGTTCCAGGGCGACATGTGTTGCATCATTGGTGCTAAAACCAGTACACCGTTACAGACTGAGATTGAAAGACTTTGGTTCCCTAAACCCCAAACAGCATAAGAACTTATTTGTAGTTTAATAGGCCTTAACCTGCTGACAGGTTCCTTTTACATCCAGATGTCGGGTAGACTTGAAGCACACAGTGACTTGCTGATTTTTTCTGTATTGTGATGTTTTTAACCTTTTTACTGTTACAGCAATTTTCTGTTTTTCTCAGGGTGCTGGATGGGGGAGAGAATTAAACTCACTACCCCACCCCTCCCCCTTCTCTGTCCTCACCACCATGTGTGTGCAAATACTGGGTTTCTGTATCAGAACATGAGTGTGACCTCTGTTTATATAGCAGTTGTGTTAGTGATTGTCTCACTCTCGTCACCCTTACACTCGCGTTGTGTTCGCCTTTGCTCTCGTTCCGGGGAGCCGGCATAACACGCGTCACAACTGTGTATTGATTTCTTGCCATTGAAATAAAATATTTACATATTAACATCATGGACTGTTGTGGTTTTTGTTTTTCTGCATTTACTTTTTGGTCGTTTTGAGTTAGTTTTAGGGGTTCAGCAATACATACAGGGTGTGAAACTGATTTTTCACCAAGGGCCACCAAAAGGCTGATGTCTCCAAAGGGCTTTATTATTGCACCAACACTACCTCCAGCAGGGTCCTTCTCGTTATTGAATCCCACCCACTTTAGTCGGGTGATTCGCCTTATAACATTCTAGGGTCTCACAGTGGAAAAAGGCCATATTGCAAATTTTGCCAAACCAACATAGATATAGAAATAACAATAGATCTAGATGCCGGCCACGAGAAGACCAGGAGCTTGTGTCCATCCCAACTGGGCAGGAAAGGTCCAACATGATCAGGCTTTGCTCATGAGACACTGGGGACCTACAGGCCTTCAATCTACAAAAATACAGAGCACCTGCATCATAGTGATCTCTGCCAAACCCACCAATTTTGGACAGACAGTCTGACCTTCTAATGTGGAGGGAGACCTTCTAAATCATCTTTGATCGCAGATGTCAGGCGAGAAGAAGAACTGGGCAGTTCCATGTATGTGAGTGAAGCCTTCACTTGGGCTGCCCATTGGGCTTCCTCCTAGAGATGGTTGACCAGATATATAATGTATGCTGGTCAGGACACTGCTGACAGGCATCAGATGAATGGAATGTGTTATTCAAATAAGTTCTTGTGGGACCTAGGTATATTTTGGCTTGTGGTTGGGGTTCTTTTGGAAAATGGAATGAGATGACTGTGGAGTGATAAAATCCATGTTTCTTTGACTGCTGAGAAGCCACCAAAAACAGACTAACAGTTCCTCAACTTGCTAAGAAAACTAAATTTCACAAAAATTCCTTGGCCGTGTGACTTTGTTGACTGTATCGGCCAGTATCACAATCCTCACTTGACCGTCTTTTGGAGGAGTTTATCAAGCTTGTTGGAGACCATCCCAGATTTCCTTGCTCTCTCTCTCTCCTTAATTGCACAATGTTTTGTAGAAGAATCTGAATATGATCATGGTCAAGCTGATGTCCATGGTCCACCTCATGTCTCCATTTCTGTGTTTACTGAGGGTATCCATTATCCTTACTCGATATCTGGTCTATAGTAACGTTCTGACCACGTTCTACAAACATCTGAGCTTTGTACCGAATAATTCCAGGCTTGAGAATCGCACATTCATGGATGTGTTTGGCACTGGTGGCCAATAAATTCCTATCCGCAGAGTCATTGAATCAAACTCAACATTTCTAGGAATAAAATGCCCTTCTTCAGGTCTCAAGTACTTGTATACATGGCAAGGTGGTGGGGATTTAAAAGATCTGCACCAATACACAGAAAATTTGCCTGAAGAAGGGACTTGTAGTTGACTTGGGTGGTGGTTCCTAAATTCTCAATTGTAAATATACACCAAAATGTTTGTAAAAACTCATGTATAACTGTATCTAATTTGCATAATATGCAACTTTTCCATTTGGAACTGACATAATGAGATGCCATATTGCACACGCATGTGGCCCTCCATCCCTCAGAGAAGCATGAGCCGTCTCTTCCATCCCTGGAGTGACAGTGAGCGGCTTTGGTTGAACAGTGGACTTCTAAACCCTCGGGGCTTCTACATATTCTCTATAACCGTGTGAGTCATTTCTGTCAGACTCGATCATACGCCCTATTGAGAAACCTTCAAAACCCTTCACTTTTTGTTGCTTTACTGGGAATGCTACAGCCGGAAAAAAAACTGGAGCTCTTTCAAAGTCTGCATTCCATTGTTCTTCCAGCTCCGCTTATGTGCCATCTATAGCTCACGCTACTTTTTGCAGAGGATAACGTATTCCTTTAACCCCAAAAAAGACCTGTTGGGTTGATTTGGGACCCTGAACCAACTACAGGTCCTTATGGAGGTTGTATGTGGGAAAAATGTAAAAAAATAAACTTGTATACCTACCTATCTACCTAGCTACCTATGTGAGTACGATGAGGCACATCAGACTTATATCATCAAACCTGTCGGCACCTCCTCTTGTGATACAGGAAGCGAAGGCAGGACATTATTTGGACCTGTGGGTGGTTTAGTGTCCCAAATCGTCCTGACAGGTTCCCTTTTAATTTTTTATATTTTTTAAATTATTTTTGAAGTTCTCATTTCTATAGGAAGTAATATCATTGCATTGCTTCACATAACGACGTTAGTGTGAGGTCTGATTTGTGAGACCACATTTATGGGGTCATTGCTTTCCACCTTCTGTGTGAGCAGACTCTTAATTTGAGTGATTATTAAACATGGCCGTGCTCTTTCATCCTCCAGAACATCTCATGCCTGCACCTGGAGACCAAAACGAGATCCGAGACGTTATGTAAATTGCCGTTCTTTGTGACTCTTGGAAAAAACTAAAAAGAATTGGCAGCTGGGAAAATTGTATAAGCGACTTCATCGTCATACATATGGAAGAGTTAAAGCACCAAGCTGTCCTTCGTTTGAGGCCTGTTGGCCACTCTCTGCTCCGCTGGAAAGACGTCCTGGTGGATCTTGAAGAACCTAGCTATCAAGTATAAAGGCAACAGCAAGGGTTGACCCTGATTTTGATAATTCACATTCACAGTTTGTTTAGGTTCTGATCCAAGTCGTTCACATTCTTTCAACCTAAACATGGTCCACATATGGACCATGAGGAAGCTAACGTGTCTCCTACATAATACCCATAATCCCCTCTCTCTTTTCTCCTAGTTCTGGAAAACAAAGACAACTCTGCAAGACCAGGTGTTGAGGCATGATTCATTACTGAAGAAGGTCCAATTGCAGGCCTCCTGAGATCAATGGTGGTTTGCCTTCTGACTCACATCCTTGGTCTCCTCAGGTCTATATGTGGCTGCTACTACTCATCCAATAAAATCCCATTTTTGATGATCCAGGGGAACTATTTAAGTGCTCATGTTACTTCTAGAAGCGGTTTATAACTAGATGGTGGTGCATCCGGAGACTTCACAATGAACTGGGCTCATCAACACCCATGATGCCAACGCGGAAGGTTGTGAAACCTCCTATTTCCCAACTGGATGACCGTTGACCATCTTCTGTAGGATCTGGCCATACCAGAATCCCCTTATGTTATGTACCATAACTCAGACATGACTAATACCTTTGGCCTCCACCCAAGCCCTTAGATACCAAACATACTATGAGATATGACTATGTCAACACAGTTCTTTCGTATAACCCTCCACCCCGAATGCAGTTTTATTTCATAATATGCTTATAATCCCAGGTTCTCCTAATCCAGAGGTTTCCAGATATCACCCTCAACTTTTTTTGTTCTTTAAATTAGATTAACATTAGGCTCTAATACACAATAGCATTGACTATTAAAATAAGGTTTGTAATTCAATGATGTCAATGAATAGAAATGCTAATTTTATGATGAGAAGACAATGGACGCTCCTGCATATGTTCACAACTATTGACTAAGGACTGGAATCTTCTCACCAGGTAGGAGAACACATTAAGGCAATCTCGGCTATGAATAGAGAGCAGCTCATTACACCGTGCTTGGGGTCAAGCCTCTTCTTAAGAGGGTCATTGATCATCATGTCCGACAGTGCCCTGCATCCCCTATGGAACTAGGTAGGAGAGTGTAACCGCCAAGCCAGTTGCCTCTTGTTAACCTTTGTAGTTCAAAAGCCAGATCTGACTTTCTTAGAAATTATTTGACGTGTGTTTGTTTCCTACTTGAGTGGTGCACTGACTATACCCCTTATAATGCCAACAATATCCAAAAAGTTTGACCACCTTACAAGACTGTCGACATGTGTTTCCTCCTGTAGAGACCCGTGTTATTACTAAATTTACTTTCTAAGGTGCCCTGTGTCTGTGTGTTAATAATCAATTGTATGTGCGTCTTTAAGACGCAGGTACAATTGGTTAAGGGCGGTTTTAGGAAGTGGGCGGCTCTCCTGGTGGATTAAATGGCCAATCCGTCCTATGGTTCCCAAAACCAGGTAAACAAGGCCTTGTGTGGTGTAGTATACTAAGATGCACATTGGCCCTGTGTGGTGTAGTATACCAGTAGATGCACATTATAATGGCCCAAGTAGTCTGCATTGTTGCCAAACACAGCTGTAATGTGGTGAGTTGAGTCCCAAGAAATTGCCATCACAAGACTGGGTCCCGGCTGCAGATGGTGCAGCATGTACCTAGTTAGATTTAGCAATCGTTGAACCCCGGTGTGGGACTCGTGTAAATAAGTTGCTGAATTAACATATTCCATTAAACGCAACTGTGTTGTTGCGTAACCCTGTGTGCTATTAGGGACAGCCCATTTGAATTCCTTAAAATCACATTTAAAACAAAAATAATTAACAAATTAATATGAATTATAGCACCATAGAACTATAATTTATTGTCACTTTTATCACTATGTTGTTAATTTCCTGGTATATATATCGCAAGATGATGGTGATGGAGAGAGCCTGGTGCTACCAGGGATTGCAGGCTTATTAGCACAGTCTGGGCTCTGCTTTATGTATGGACTGATGCATATGACAACCTGTGTATACAATCCAGCCGTTCCCACACTACAGCTACCTACAGACCCCCCCCCCCCCCCCCATAGCGTGCCAGACACAACACACAAATTTTCTGCGCAATCTCCAATGACTCGTTCATGATGTTGACATTTTGCCACTTTGACAATATTGGTGAAAAAAAAAAAAAAAATCACCAAGTAAAATATGCTGACGGCGTTGAAATTTAGAGTGCATGCTCTTAGGACGAGAAACCCGGGAATGTATAATTGGAAGGAAAGCGAAAACTTTTACAGCCTGCGGCAGGAGAGGGGTTAAACCTGGGGCCTGGAGTAACATCCTGCAGTAACACATTACTCACAGCTCAACACTCAGTCGCCAGGGACTGAATCAGGCTGCTCCGGGTCAAGAGAGGGCACCCCCCCCCCCCCCTCATCCGCTGCTCCTCATCGCCTATTGGAGTAGGGGCTGTAATAGGATACAAACTCTCCCCCCCTGCTCTCTTCGGTTTCTCAAAGCACAAAGGTTTAACTGCAGGGGAGAGAGAGCTGTTTGTAAACCACTCAAGATGCAGTTCATTAAAAGAGTGGCGGGGGTAGAGAATGGGCAAGCCATCAAGTCTGAAATAAAGCTGGTGCCCCATCCCCTCCCCCCCAATAGACTCCTGTACCAGCTTCACCGAAATATTGGGATGGGAAGACTTTTACAGGCCACAAATCTCCGATTTTTCATCCATAGTCAGTAAGATGCTCTGGTTCTCGACCGTATGAGCTGACAATCTAATGACGCCGTATTCGGAGGTGAAATCTGAAAAAACCTGCACATTATATAGCAGAGGAAAATAAGACCTGATCACAGGATCAGACTATGCAGGGTTTGTTTGTAGTCTGTTACCTTGGAGACACATATGTTTACAACAAAGAAACATTGGGGCAGATTTACTTACCCGGACCTGTCGCAATCCCGCAGTGCGTTGTCCTATGAGTTTTCTGCACGATTCACTAAGGTCCGTACGTCTGAGTTCCTGCATCAGTCGCTGTTGCGCTTAGGTCCGCCGGAGTTCACCTTCTTCCTCCCGGTGTATGTGAGTGCTTGATCTTGTGACACATTTCCTTTTTTAAATTCCGCCGTATGTCCGAATCCGTCGGTTTGTCCGACGGCCACGTCCCCCTATTTCTGTTGCATGCAAGCCAGCGCCGATTCGCCACAATCCGATCGCGTGCGCCAAAAACCCAGAGCAATTCAGGGCAAAAGAGAAACATTCGGGAAACCCGACGAAAGTGCGGCGTTCAGACTCTTAGTAAATGAGCCCCTTTGTTGCCATCCTGGAAGGCTTTATCAGGGGCTTTAATTCATCCTTCACTGTTATAAGGAACATTGCAGGATTTATGTCCAGCTTTCTTCTTCCTCTGTAACATATAAGGAATAGTAGAGCTGATATCACTAAAGTAGGTGACACCTCTGGTTCTGCAAAGAAAATATCACTCCGTTACTGCAAAGTCTGCTAAACTCAGATTTATTGTTCTCCCTATAATTTACTCGGCTCCTCCTGCTCTATAACATTCTGCCTACAGATATGACAATATATACAATCTTTACCGCTCATCTTGCTCTATAACATGCTGCCTGCAGATAGGACACTATGTACAATCTGCTCAGCACCTCCTGCTCTTTAACATGCTGCCTGCAGATAGGACAATATATATTCTTCTCAGCTCCTCCTTCTCTATAACCTGCTGCCTGCAGATTGGACACTGTGCAATCTGCTCAGCTCCTTCTGCTCTATAACATGGTACCTGCAGATAATATGCTATTACATGCTACAATCTGCTCAGCTCCTCGTGCTCTATAACATGCTACCTGCAGATAGGACACTATGTACAATCTACTCAGCTCCTCCTGCTATATAACATGCTGCCTGCAGATAGGACACTATATACAATCTGCTCAGCTCCTCCTGCTATATAACATGATTGTGCTTCATTTCCAAGGTGATGGGTTCACTTAAATTATATTTATTCTGTATATAACTGAGGAAACTGAATGAAAATCATGTAAAATAATTTTCTGAGAGGCCTGGTATCTCCTGTGGTTCGTATCCCCTCCCCTGCTGTCTGACCACAGGAAAGATTATATCATCCCCATAGTTGGGAGCTTGTATGAACTTGTCAGTATAACTGTGGATGGAAACTTTGCTATTATGTGCTTCCTTACTGGCAGATGCAGGTGTGTATATAAGGGTAAGATATTGGGGGGTTTATATGGAGCAGCTCATTACACAATAACTTAAAGGGGTAACAATATATCCCCTATACAACGCCCTACTGTGTATTACACAATGCTACCAAGAAGATACTGATGGGACATATGGGACCATCCTCCCATTACTATTCTCATACCCTTTCATAATGTTTCAGTCAATACAACAGCTATTCCCTCCATGGACATGCACACTCAGCTGGACCTAGCATGCAGGTCTTTTGTATGAGAAGAGAGGATTAAACTAATGCTAAAAGCAATTGAAGCTGTGGGTTATGTCCCTGAGAACAAAAGGGTCAAGCATTAAAAATAATTCAACATGCCCCATCCTGGACGTCATTTATCGGAGACGATCTAGAAAAATTAGTTAACCTGGATTTCCTCAAAATTGGATAATAGAATATAGTTAATTTTGTCATGTCATAGATGCTAAAAAAACATAAGACTAGAATAATCAAAAGGGCAACATATATGGGTAGTTACCCTCAGCTACTCACATACATAGAGGGTAGTTACCCAATGGACCCTTTAACCTCAAGTGGCCGCATGCATTGTAACCTATTGTTTCCATGAACTGATGCCTTTAGATGTCTATTGATAGGGTCCGGTGTAGAAGGGGTTGCCTTCAAGTCTATGGAACAAGTCAACATGTTACCCATTATAATAAATTGGCCGACCACCTACCGTACCACGGTCAGATCCGGTCTGTCGGAGCAGTGATACATTATCATCGTGGAGCTGGTATGGATTTTGCAGACCACTGTTTTCAAGTTACACCTGTGGGTGTGGAGGTAGAAGATCCATTCAGACCCATTTTTAAAGGGATACAGGACCCCCTTTCTTGTGATCAGTTGGGGTCTCAGAAATGGGATCCCCAATAATCAGACCCAAGATAGGTGATACGATGGTCTTGTTGGACAACTCCTCAAAGCCCACCATATGTGATGAGACAACCATGGTCTCGCCACCACCTACATTTGATGAGACATTTTCCTAACCCCATAATATTCCCCAAAACAGATGACTTGGGACCGGATCCATTGGTGGTTAGACAATGACACGTACACATTGACCCAACCGTGACTCTACCAAACCAAATTTTTTATTGTGAACTCCGCTCGATTAGCTACAATTATTTGAGTTCCGGGTCAACACTAATGTAACTTTCCTGAATTAGTTCTCTGCAGTCATCTGAAGTTTTGTGTCTGGTAAGTAAGAGGTTAAACCATGCATGTCCCCCAATGTCTTCAGTTTTCGAGGAGGGCTCATACACCTTCCAGCACTTAGAAGCTTAGGTCTTCTAGGTATAGAGCCAGATCCTCCAGATTTGGCACAGCTGGCTAATGTGAAATGGCTAGTATAGCCCACCCCTCCCCTTCCACCACCACCTCCTCCCCTCTTCTTTATACTTTAGGGGGAGGGTTGGAGCTGGGCAGAGTTTGGGAAAACTCCCTACTGGTGTCAGCTGAGCAGATAATTGAAAGGTTTCTGTCCAACTAGCTGAAACTAGTTGGGAAACACAAAGGAAGAGATAAGAACACAGTGCTCTCTGCTGCCTGTACTTCTACTCCACACATAACCAGGACCAGGAGACCAGAGCCGAGGCACAGGTAAGATCCAAGCTCCTTCTGTCCTAGACAACAGAGGAACTCGGGAAGGGGCCAAAAAGTTTGGAGAAGTTTAGAACCCTTGGAGATGCTCAGGGCTCTGGGTGTAGAGGAGAACATTTTGTTCCTTTAAGGTTTATCCATTGTCCTTGAAATTGTAGCAATTTCATTCATTCCGAAATATTCTCGTGTGGGACAATTATTAACTTGGGCAGAAGAACGTCAACCCTCAGATCTTAAAATTCTGAACGAATCAAAGCCTCATTGAGCGGAGGAGAAGAATGCATCTGACTAGCCCGGACAAGATGCTTCCTCCAGGACAACCTCCCCTCCTTAGTTGCACTTACTCAAGGTCACAAGGGTCTTGACCCCAGAGATGACCAAATAACCCCCCCAGCCTAATAACATACCACCACTATTAAATTGCTGGAGGAGGTTATTGGAGGAGTTAAGAGTTGAGTAGAAGTAGTCTTGTAAGGTATTGAGGTAAAGAGGGCAAGATGAAGGATGCTGGGTGAAGAACTTGGTACCAAGGAGTGGAAAAAAATATATAAACTTTTGCAAAAATACTTTGTATCTTAAAAGTTTTCTTTGTGCGCTGGAATGCATTCTAGATGCCCCCTCGTACCCGTCGTTCCCCCTTTTCGAGGGCCCCTGGCATCGTTTAAATGACAAAAGCGGTTGTATAAATCATAAATCAGGACGATCGCTCCAAGCAGCCGGCGAGAGGGGGGGACAAAAACCTTCTTTATTCTGGTACCTACAAAAGAATGCTCCCCTCAAATTCCACCCACTTTATCCAGAAGTGAACCCCCTGGGGAGGCGAAGAATATATTCACTCTTCGAAATCTTAGAGGGGAAGGGGGGACCTGCAGCGTTACCAAGTGAATCGACTTGTAAAAAGTTTCAAAAACTTTTGGATTTAGAAGTTATCTTTTTAAAAAGTTAGAATTTCTTCTATTTTTTTTTTTTTTTTTTTTTTTTTAAGTTTTAACTCCTCTAATTTTAATGTCAATTTTCCAAAAAAAATGTGAACTGGAATTAGAAAGTTTCTAATGTTTAGAAATCTTTTAAGTTTATGTGAAATGTGGATGTGATGTCATTTGGAGAAAACTTTAGATTTTTTGGTCCAACTGTGGATTTTTTGAGTCTCTATGGAATGGGTTGATGACTTATATTATAAGTAGCAGTAAAAAAGTTGCGTAAAGTGGGAATATGGAACTTTTTTTTCTTAGAATTTTTGTGTTGCTTTTTGTTCTCTGTCCAAAGAGTAACAAGTGCCCTAAATTAACTTGGCTTGGAAATATCATTACGCAAATTTTCACCTCCTCTAAGTCCCCCCCCCCCCCCATTCTCTTACGTCCCCCCCCCCCCCCCCCCCCCCTCTTGTCGCCTCTTCCCCACTCCATTAAACTCCATTAAACTCTCTCTTGTGGCTTCTCAAATATTTATGCAGCTTTTAATATGTTGTATTTGACCGACATCCAAACGCTCTCGACCTGTGGATTCCCCATCGAGCGCGAGTCCCCCATTTCCTTAAGCGCCGCGATCCAGTTAAAGTTAATTGGGCAATTAATGCGTAATCCTGAATTTGGAGACTGGAACATGACATGAAATGCGGCTCCTGGATCCTGTGTGTGTAGAAAATCCACAGAAGTTGTGGCTCTCGGCCAACGCTAACATTAGATTATTGACTTTAAGGGGGGGGGGGGGGGAAATGGAGGGTTCGGGGATTGAGAAGATTTTAAGAGTTCAATTATTAAAAAAAGTTAACTACTTTGTTGCCTGGGGGTGCAGGAGCTAAAACCAAGAAGATAATTTTTTTATAGATATCCATGAGGGATTATTATTATTATTATTGCTTGGAATCTCAGGAAAGGAATAACTTAATTGAAAAACTTTGCCGTTTTTGGTGCAGTGTTAGTTATTACTGTATAAAAACCTTAAGAGTTTTTCCATGTTGCATTTCTCCCAGTGATTGAAGAAAAAATCCTAATAGATTTATATATGATAGAAGATGGATGGATAGATAGATAGATGTTAGATAACATTGGCATTTGAATAAATTGGCCCTAAAAAGCCTTTAATGGGGTTAGTGTGGTGAACCATCTCTATTGGTTGAATTGGTCTCCTGTATATGTTCACAAAATACTGGGAACCTCACTGATCAGCAGTGATTGTTGCGGTAACTCAGAATCAACTGCTTAGTTTTGCTACAGCACCACCACAGGGCATAGAAGGTATTACACGCTCCTGATTGGAATCAATGTTTTGATGTTGTGCATGGATTCCTGTGGAGTGGAAGACACAGTCAATAGTAGAGACTATAATTGTAGACTAAGAATTTTTCCAAATGGTGACACAATCGGAGACATTCATCTGTGCTCCAAACTCCTGAGTTTAGTGATGGACACAGCTGCAACTGGATGGGAGAGAAGTTCACGACAGGTGACCGTGTTTACAGAATTCTAAATTTAGTGTTTCCCCATGTGATATTAGAGAGTCAGTGGATGGACAACAGCTATCACTACATTGGCCCCCTGATGAGGGTGGTGTTGGCTGCAATAGTGATGGTGGAGTTGTCAACCATAGTGATGATGGAGTAGGTAGCAAGGCTGATGGTGGTTTTGGCAGCCAGATGATGACAACTAGTGTAATGCATTTTGGAGTTGGCAGTCAGGGTGATGACAACTAGGGTGATGGGGGAGTTGGCAGCTAGGATAATGGCAACCAAGTCCCTATCATTCTGGTTGCCAACTCCACCATCAACCCTGGCTACCAATTCTCCCATCACTCCGGCTATCGGCTCCACCATCACCCTAGCTGCCAACTCCACCATCCCCCTGGCTGCCAACACCACTATCACCCTGGCTGCCAAGACCACCATCCCCCTGGCTGCCAACTCCACCATCCCACTGGCTGCCAACTCCACCATCCCACTGGCTGCCAACACCACCATCACCCTGGCTGCCAACTCCACCATCCCCCTGGCTGCCAACACCACTATCACACTGGCTGCCAACTCCACCATCCCCCTGGCTGCCAACACCACCATCACCCTGGCTGCCGGCACTACCATCGCCCTGGCTGCCAACTCTACCATCCCCCTGGCTGCCAACACAACCATCACCCTGTCTGCCGGCACCACCATCACCCTGTCTGCCGGCACCACCATCGCCCTGGCTGCCAACTCCACCAACACTATTGCTGCTGACTCTAAAACCTCTAAAAAGTCAAATTTGGCACCTCAATCTCTAGAAAGAGCAACATGTTGGACTCAAATAAACAGTTCCCACCTATCATAAGTGCGAGAGGTTGTATACCGTATATTATTACAGTAATAATCAGTTTTTTAGATGTAGCAGTGTTGGGTTTTTCTGATTTAGCTGCGTTTGTCCTATACCTTACATGACCAAATAGTCTCCATTCATCTAACAACCTCAGCTCTGCTACATCCCTGTGTCTGCCAGAGACGTCTCCCTAGTTTGTTTTTCTTGTCCTTTGTGCTGTTTTATTGCTGTTATAGCCCGAGGATTAGGAATTGTGTGCACATGGCCGGCTGCAGTGTGACTCTCTAATCACCAATCTAGGTCCCAGATGGGAATTTGCCCCCTGGGGTACGCACCATGCTGGGTCCTGTGGCTGGAATGTGCCTGGGGCTATTAGCCCAGCATTGTACAGGGCAAGGTACTAGAAGTCTACACACAACAGATGTCAGGGAAAACAGGACTGTGAAGCTGTTAAACAAGAGGCGGGGGCCTGACCTTTCATGGGTCACCCATTTATTTACATGGGTAGTCGTGTAAGAAAACATAGCCTGCAGCTATGACTCTCTCCATAGATTTCTATGCAGATAAGTACATGCATCCCCAGCCGCCAGTGCTGCATTGTCACCACAGCAATGTCCTACTGATCCCATAAGAAGGATCAGGTTCAATAGATTGGATCTCCTAGTAGGTCTCTTTAAAGGGGTTAGGCCCTATCCACTAGCTTATCAGTGGGGTCTCTGTGATGGGACCCCCACGGATCACAAGAACAGGGGTCTGTTGTACCCCTGTTGCACTTGAGATGACTGTAGCAGCCAGTCCTGAATGTGCTGGTTGCTCCGTTCATCTTTATGGCGTGACGGAGATAGACAAGTGCAGTGATCTTCATCTGTGGATACGACCCCCATGATCATTCGGTTAGGCCCCATCCTGTGGATACAAGTCTAACTTGCTATGACTGGAGAGCCCCTTTAAAGCTACTGGATGACAAATCCAAAATACCAGGTCCCCAACTATATATTGGTCTCCTCATATGGGAATGGGACACTTTAGGACTCCCTAAGACTCCAGGGCTGAGTGTGACTGCACTTTAAAATACACCCCTGTATATAGATGATCATGTGACTACGCCATAAATGGCGGTATCCCTTTTAAATGTTTTATATTGGTGGAGAAGTCTTAGTTTTGAACATCACTTTATGGATCGGTTTATCCCCAACCCATAAGTAGGAGGAAAGGACAAGGACATTTATCTGTTCTATTGCCCCACTGAACCCTACATGGTGACCCCCATATCCATTGGGTCTGGTATCAGATACTGGACCGTGATACACGTCTGTCTGACAGTGGTGGAGAAATGATCTACTAGTTGAAGCTGCCTCTTCGTTTGGTTCATCATAGGGAGCTCCAGTGGTGGGACCTGATCACACTTGGTCACCAATGGAAAATCAAAGTCCTTCTAATACGGAAAACCTCTTGATTTCCCATGACCACTTCTCTGTTTCGGGGGCCTCCATGGATGGAGAATGACCATCCACCAACAGGACCACCACTTCCTGGGCAATTGTTGAGGTCTCCATACATAGTTGATGTTGGCTGGTCCACCAGATCATGTGTTCGATGCTTGTTGGCAAATGCTTGTTGGCATACCAAACTTCTCCAAGCCCGATCCTCAGTTTCCATAAGTTGTTAGAATTTGTTATCTTTGTTCGGCCAAATTTAGACCTTTATGACTTGTCGAATCAATGTTCCGTCTCATGGAAACCTCTTCAAGGGTCACTGTGTGAAGGACCACAAGAAGGTCCATACTTTTCATAGTTTTCTGTAACCACATCAAAAATGAACAAATATGATGGACTTAAGGTTGGGACATCTAGATGATGGATCTAGGTCAGAAGTAGGACATTTGGGGTGGGGTGGCTCTTGGCTTGAGATCTCGAGGGTAATTCTAGGGTTGGTAAACAGTGATGTAGCTTTAGTGTCGGTGCATACATAATAAGAGGCCGCCATAGCTCTAAATCCACTGCACTCTGGTGTCTGATGGAGAACAATAGGCCTCTGTTGTAAGGATAAATACGTCTTACTCAAGACTTTGCTCGGCATTGAAGGAGTCTTCTTGTTTCAAGTGAATGGCAGGAACAAGGGTCTGATGGCTTCTTGGTCAATGACATCAAAAGACATCAAAAGTGGCCGAGGGGGGGTGTATAGCTTCCCCTATCGTCGCTACCTATTCTACAGACTTTGCATAAATCAATAGCTCAAGTGACTACAAGAATCACTGTAATCCATCTTATCAGAGGGAATTGCTTCCTTCTTCACTTACTTTGTCTCCTATTGTTCACTCTACTTCCTTCCGAATCTGCTTTTCACTCTTAAATCTCTCCTGAATTCTATAGAAACTCAGATTACATAGAGGTCTATGGAGAGGGGAAGGTGGAGAGGTCTATGGAGAGGGGAAGGTGCAGAGGTCTATGGAGAGGGGAAGGTGCAGAGGTCTATGGAGAGGGAAAAGTGCAGAGGTCTATGGAGAAGGGAAGGTGCAGAGGTCTATGGAGATCAGAAGGTGGAGAAGTTTATGGAGAGGGGAAGGAGGAGAGGTCTATGGAGAGAGGAAGGTGGAGAAGCCTATGGAGAGGGGAAGGAGGAGAAGTCTATGGAAAGGAGAAGGTGAAGAGGTCTATGGAGATTGTAAGGAGGAGAGGTCTATGGAGAGGGGAAGGTGGAGAGGTCTATGGAGAGGGGAAGATGGAGAGAGGAAGGTGGAGAAGTCTATGGAGAGGGGAAGGAGGAGAAGTCTATGGAAAGAAGGTGAAGAGGTCTATGGAGAGGGGAAGGTGGAGAGGTCTATGGAGAGGGGAAGGAGAAGAAGTCTATGGAAAGAAGGTGAAGAGGTCTATGGAGAGGGGGAGGAGGAGAAGTCTATGGAGATGGAAAGGTGGAGAAGTTTATGGAGAGTAGAAGGTGGAGAAGTCTATGGAGAGGTGCAGTGAGTCACAGCAGCTAGGGCTCAGCCCAAAAACACAGTGAGAATTGCAAGTGACTGGTGGATTCATTGTATATGTAGATCAGGTCTCTTGTTTACCAGAGATTGTGTCTAGTTTTCAATGGCCGGAGCATTACAAAAATCTGGATCCAAGCCAACTAATATTCCCATATTTTTCACTACCTGGATGTTTATCTGCAGAGGGGCAAGAAAAAATAGGTGTGATTTTTGCATGTGTCGTGCGAATATTATTCCGTTTTTTTTATAGCTGTACTAAATCAAGTGATGAGAGCAGAACTGTGTTTTTGGCTCCGTCCCAAATCTGAGGCTATAGACCTGACCGATAAGGGCTATAGACCTGACCGATAAGGGCTGTCGGATGTTCGAACCAAACTGATCTAATATTGATCTTCAGGAAAGCGCAATAATCCAACAAAAAATATATATATATATTGATTTGAATAAGAATTGTGTAATACTTTATTTCCCCTGTGGGGGCACTGCAGGGAAGTTGAACACTCTGCCAGGCACCCATGCAGATCACAGATGATCGCAGGTATTGAAACCCATCCGTGCTAAACCAGAGAAATTTACAAAGAATATGAGGTTTGCTTCTGCATTATGAATCAGGAACTTTCTATTTATTTGCAGCTTTTCGTTTTGTCTCCACAGAATGGACTTGCGAGCTTTGTGTGTCATTGTGCTGGTGGCCATCCTCGCTGTGAGCTCTCAGGCTGCTAAGAACAAAAAAGGTGCGACCTGTCATTTTACTTTTACATGTAGATTAAGATTTAGTCAGGTAAATGTGACTCTTCACATGAGATGAGTCATATTTAGCGGTTGCAGGGAGGTGTCAATTGAAACCGTCCTCCTTTTGGTTCTATAGCACCTACAAACATGCTGCTGGTGTCATATTAAAGATGAGACTTTCATCTTTAGACTAGCATTACAAAAGTGAGATCGGATATCAGATTCAACCCTATTAAACTACTAGCCCCTGCGGGTAAGGTATGCAATGTCCTTTCTAGAATTCCCTCTTTTATGAGAAATCTAAATCAAAAATCTAAATTTACAGTGCCTTCAGATGCCTCTATTATTTTTTCCCCAAAATCAGGTAAATGTGACTATTCACAGTGGTTGCAGGGAGGTGTCAATTCAAACCGTCCTCCTTTTGGTTCTATAGCACCTACAAACATGCTGCTGGTGTCATATTAAAGATAACACTTTCGTCTTTTCAGGTCACATCAGGCTCTGAATTTCTGTGCACAATAGAACTGGACATACAGGCAGTTAAAAAATAGTCAGGAACTGGCTTTTTATCTGCAGCTTGCATTTCCAACTATTTGTTTAGCTGTCTGTATATCTGGTTCTGTAGCTCACAAAGCTAAAGTCTAATGCGATTAGAAATTTGAGATCTGTATCTTTAAAATGCCACAACAAGCACAGAGCAAGGTGCTATAGAACAAAAGAGAAGGGCGTCTGAATTGCAACCTCTAAGCTTGACTCATTTCATAGAGGAGTCATATTTGCCTGAAATTAGGGGAGTTTTATAGGCAAATGGGTGAGATTTCACATAAAGGATGGGATATTTTATCCCCTACCTGAGGGGGCTTGGAGTTTAGTGAGCTAAATCCTGGTGACAGGTTCCCTTTAAGACCTAAGAACATTATATTATTTAAATTTTTTCCAGCATCTTTAATTAAAAATTTTAGGAATTCTGTAGAATTTTTAATTTTTTTTACATTTTGTATTGTACTCAACAGACAAAGGTAAGAAGGGAACATCGGACTGCGCAGAATGGAAGTGGGGCGCCTGCGTCCCGAATAGCAAAGACTGTGGTGTAGGCACCCGGGAAGGAACATGCAAAGAGGAGACTCGTAAACTCAAGTGCAAGGTGCCCTGCAACTGGAAGAAACCATTCGGAGGTGAGAAATTTATGTAGGGTTTTTTTTTTAAATTATTTTTGTAGATAGGGAGAGATTGAGATCAAAGTATGATCAGGTATTGTTCCTGGAGAGATGTGTAATCAAACCTTTCTCTGTGTTGTCAGTAGCAGCAGAACTGTGGAATATGGATTTATATTCCAGGATTGTAGCTTCCCCATGTGCACTGGGTGTGTGTCCTCACACTGCTGTGCTCTGTGCAGTCAGTGTCAAGTGTTGTCCCTGGAGATCTGTGTAATCATACCTCCGTGTGTGTGGTTTGTAGCAGCAGAACTGTGAAATATGGATTTATATTCCAGGATTGTAGCTTCTCCATGTGCAGTGGGAGTGAATCCTCACATTGCTGTGCTCTGTCAGTTTTTGGTATTGTCCCTGGAGAGATGTGTAATTGTAGCTTTGTGTTGTTAGTAGCAGCAGGACTGTGAAATATGGATTTATATTCAGGATAGTAACTTCTTCAAGTCTGGGTGTGTTGTTAGTAGCAGCAGGACTGTGAAATATGGAATTACATTCTAGGATAGTAACTTCATCTAATCTGGGTGGGTAGTTAGTAGCAGCAGGACTGTGAAATATGGATTTATATTCAGGATAGTAACTTCATCTAATCTGGGTGGGTTGTTAGTAGCAGCAGGACTGTGAAATATGGATTTATATTTCAGCATTGTAGCTTCTCCAAGTGAACTGAGGGTGTTTTCTCACACTGCTGGGTTGCTGTGAGAGGCAGACCCACCACTTAGCCTGCTGATATCTTAGCTCAGTCTCTGCATTGAATTGCTGCTACTAAAAACATAGACAAGGATACGGATTACATGTCTCTCCATGACCAATACTAACTATTCAGAGGACTATTCAAAAAGGAGTCTGTGGATTGGCTCATCGCGTAACTGATCGTGGGGCTTGTAGGGTAACTTACGATTTCTCTGTCCCTTTACCACAGTCCGACATGACAAGACAAGTTGAGAACTGGGGTGAATGTAAGCCGATTAACGGGTGAAGAAACCGCTCTGGAACCCTGAGACTGAAGCCCTATTCAAATGCAGTAATTGAGCAAACCGTGCAGGCCTCTCAAACCCTGCTCCATCAAGATCAACAACCACAAGGTAAGGTCCCACTTTACACTATGTTAAGTTTATAACAGACCTAGATGGTTCCTGGTCAAGAAGAAGAAGAGATGAGAACAAGATGAAGAGCAAATGAGTCCTTGGTGGCCCTAGTTCACGTGAATGATGAAATGAGACACCTATATGATGAGACTGATGATGTAGTCATTGGTGGCCCTCAGTCAGAAGATGAAAAATCAGACCCTAGATGAGAGAATTGATGGAAGTCATTGTGTGGTCCCTGGTCAAAATAAAAGAGATGAGACCTATGATAGCAGATTGAGGTGCCTTGGGTGACCTCTGGTGTCCAGTAAGAGACAGAGATGAGATAATACCTAGATGAGCTAGCATGAGTGTGGCCTTTGTGGCCCTAGTCAAGAAGATGTAAATGAACAACGTACATGAGAGAAGATGAGGTCCCTTGGTTGGTCCCTATCAAGTATAAAAGAGATTGAGACCTATATGAGAGCAATAGGGCCTATGGTGGCGCACTGGTCAGTAAGAAGACAGAGGAGATGAATACCTAGTTGACGCAATGAGGTCCTTTTTGGCCCTGGGCAAGAAGAAATAGAAGAGTGAATGAGACTACATGCAGATAAAATGAGGTCCTTGTGGTGCCCTGGTCAAGAAACAGAAGAATGAGACCTAAATGAGAGCAATGAGGTTCCCTTGGTGCGGCCTTGGGTCAGAAGAAGCAGTAGATCCACTATAGATGGAGACAAGATTAAGTCCTTCGTGGCCCTGGTCATGAAGAAGAGATGAGACCTAGATGAGAGCAGATGAGGTCCTTGGGTGCCCTGGTCAGTAAAAGAAGAGGAGATGATACTAGATGAGAAGCGATGATGTCTCTTGTGGCACCTGGTCAAGAATAAGAAGAGATGAGAACTAGATGAGAGCATTGAGGTCCTTGTGGCTTGGTCAAGAGAAGAGGAGATCGCATATAGATTAGAGCAGATTAAATTCCTTAGTGGCCCTTTTCAAGAAGAAAGAATGAGACCTAGATGATAGGCAGATCAGGTCCTTGGTGGTCCTGGTCAAAGAAGTAGATATCCAAGAATGAGAGCAGATGATGTTCCTTGGTAGGTGCTCTGGTCCAGAAGAAAAAGAGTTGTGAGCTATAGATGAGGGCGATGAGTGTCTGGGTGACCCTTGGTTAGAGACTAAGATATGAACATGGATGCGACAGATGAGGTCCTTGGTGGGCCTGGTCAAGAAGAAAGATGAGAGGATGAGGTCCTTGGTGTCCTGGTCAAGAAAGAGCAGAAACTGATGAGACATGATGAGGTCCTTGGGGTCCTGGTCCAAGAAGAGAAGAATAGACAGTCCTAGATTGAGCGAGATGATGTCCTTGGTGGTCCTGTCAAAAAAGAAAAATAGACGGACCTAGATGACGCGATGAGGTCCTTGTGTTCCTGGTCAAGAACTAATGAGCATGAGAGCAATAAGGTCCTGAGTGGGCCTGTGACGCCCTGGAAGAACTGGTGAGCTGTGGGTGGGGAGATTCGTGTACGGGTTAGTAGAGGGAGGGGGAAAGGGGGTGGGGGGCTATTTGTTCTTTTTCGTTGGAAAATGACCTCCATAAAGCAATTTATTTTTCTTCCAGCAAAAAGGTAAGGAAAGACTAGAAGATAGAAGCCGGAGCCCCCAGAACGTCCATAGGTTCACCATCCTCAAGATAATGGAATCTGGCAAAGCCCCTTAAAAAACCTATGTCCGACATGCACTCTACCTACCGACCTCCCCTCTCCCAATAGTTTCCTATTTTTTATCACTAAATGTCTTTAGAAATGAAAGAAAAAAAAAAGTGTAAAAAAAAGAATCTTTATCTCTCCTCTGCAAACTTAGACCTTATCCTCCGAGCCCCACCTTACAGTCCTGTCCTGATCTCTGAATGCACTCGCCCCCCCCCCCAAGTATATAAACCCCCCTCCCGTCATACGTAATGTACGTGGTTTCCATATTTCCTGTTGTTTTTAGGAATTTCTTTTTTTTTTTTTTTTTTACTTTTTTGTTGTTTTTTTTTTGTTGTTTTTAATTAAATGTACAGTTGAATTTGTAGAAATGGTGTTTAATTTCTTGCTTATTTATATCCTGGTCCTTATAGGGGGCCCATGGCAGCAGCATGTTATAGAGTAGGAGGAGCTGCAGATTGTACATAGTGTCCTATCTGCAGGCAGGCATGTTTATAGAGCAGGTGGAGCAGAGGGCGATTGGGGTACAAGTGTCCTATCATGATGTATCATGTAATTGAGCATGAGTCGTCCTGAGCAGATTTGTACACGAGTGTCCTATCTGCAGCAGCATGTTATAGAGCGGAGGAGCTGAGGCAGATTGTACATAGTGTCCTATCTGCAGGCACATGGTATAACAGGAGGACTGAGCAATCGTAACAAATATTCCTAGCTGGCAGGTCAGCATGCTAAGATCAGGGGGAGCATGAAAGTTGTACATAGTGTCCTTCCGTCAGGCCAGTCATGTTATAGATCAGGAGCTGTAGCAGATTGTACATGTTTGTCTATCTCCAGCAGCATGTTTATAGACGCAGGAAAGGACTGAGGCAGATTGTGCTATAGTGTCCTATCTGCAGGCAGCATGTTATAGAGTTGAGAGCTGAGCATGTGTGTGACATAGTGTCCTATCGCGGCGAACGATTTATAAGGAGCAGGAAGAGCTAGCATTTTTAACATTGTCCTATCTGCAGGCAAACATGTTATAGAGCAGGAGGAGCTAGCAATTGTAATAGTTGTCCTAGTCTGCAGGCAGCTTTTAGGAGCGGAGGAGCTGACACATTGTACATGTTTCATATGAGCCAGGGACTGTTTATAAGCAGGTAGAGCTGAGCAAATTGTACTATTGTTCTATCTTCATGTTAAGAGCTTGAGAGTAGTCGACCATATTATAACATTCTGCTCTGCAGATAGGACCCTTCTACATAGGGGGTCTGAACAGATTGTAGTAGTATCCTGTAGCGGTAGCAGTTATAGTAGCAAAGGATTTGTACAGAGTGTCATTGTGTCCTGATCTGCAAGCAGCATGTTATAGAGCTAGAGGACGCAATTACTATCATATCTACACAGATAAGCAACTAACAAACCATAGAAAGTTCTCTTGGATATACTTAGCTTATAAAACTGTAATGTCACAGATCAGGGAGCACAACTCAGTCCTGACCACACAATGAGTTGTTTTCGAGGTGACATTAATGCTTATCTCGCCCATGTAAAGTAATTCTGCCCCCGGTGCCCTTGTCCCTACAAAAGTCCTAATAATCTGGAGACACCCGGCAGCGAGAGATTCGTAGACAGACATCACCCACATGGACGCATGATCCATTCCCATTTCCTTTTCATCTGTCCGGACTGGGAGCTTCTCTTATTGTGACACACTCATCTCTGCTGTGGTTGGAACACGAGATATCTCCTAGAAATCCGGGGATTTGGCTCTGCGGACACATATTTGGCTACGATACGTGTGAAGTTTCAGACAAAACGTCCCTATTAACTAACGCCACAAGTTTATTATCCTGTAAAGAGGAATGACAGTGTAACCCCGAGGGACCAAACAGTATAATTACTGCTGGTGAGCAAAACTTATATGGGGGCGATTATCATTAAAGTTTCCTGAGTCAAACTGTTCTAAGTTGCCCATGGAACCAATCAGAGCTCAGCTTTAATTTCATAACAAGCTTTGGTGAAATGTAAGCTGTGCTCTGTTGGTTGCCATGGGCAACTAATAGTTCTCTCTAAGAGCTTGTCAGTGACGTTCCAACATAGTTTGTCATAAATCAATAAAAGGTCCCAAATTTTGGGTTTTATTGCTTTGTCCCATGGGGTAGGAAAGTATTGTCCCCAAATTCATCTTTATCTCCACACCCTTCTCTGCGGTAGATTGATTGAATAGAGGTGAAGCGGGAGCCGCTGCCTCCCTGCTCCACTATTGTTGCAAAGTAAGTGATGCTCTTTGCTTGAGCCATCACTCATTTATCCCCTCCCCTAATTGGCTTCACTACGTCCCCTTTAACACCCTAAAAACGGTTAAAGTGGAGTGTGGGTGACTGGCTGGACTGTTATAGGGGGCCATTCAGCGAGTCCAAGAGCCGAGCCGGCTCTACATAGCGGAGCCTAATGATCCGCTCACTAAGAGAGCCTGAGTTTCCATCCTAAGCAAAGAGGATAACTGCTGGCAGGTGAATGAGGATGGTTAAGTATTAGGAGGTGTGCGGAGGGGTTCTCCCAGTAGTTGGCTCCCTATAGGTTGGTTGTGTTCAATACGGGCATAGGAACGGGTGTGGAGAGGGCAGAATACCTAATGTGTGGGGTATTGGAAGAGCGTTTTATTTCACAGCGCTAGTCCTATTTACCATAGAACCTCTTGGGAAGAGAGGGGGAGATGTAAGTCACAGCAGCTAGGATCCCTCTACCGATCGGGGTCTATGGAGAATGGAGGGGAGAAGTTGAGTCACAGCAGCTATGACCCATCTACCAATATTACCTCAATGGAAAGGAGGGGGAAAAAGGTTCACAGCAGTTTAATCTCCATCTACTATAGAGCTCTATGGGAGGAATGGGAAATGAGTCACACCAGCTAGGACTTCTTCCATTTACCAATAGACGCTCTATGGGGAGAGAGGGGGACAAGAAGTCACAGCAGTTAGATCTCCCTCTACTATAACTCTATGAGAAGATGGAGGGTGAAAAGTGGGTCAGCAGCTGGACTCGCATCTACGCATGAGGTCTTGTGAGGGAGGAGGATAGGGATCACAAATGCACTAGACTCCTCTAACCATAGATGTCTATGGTAGAAGGAGGGGAGAATGAGTCCCCACGCAGCTAGGATCCATTTACCATAGACCTCTATGGAGGAGAGAGGGGAAAAGGTCACAGCAGTTAGATCTCCTCTACTATAGACTCTATGGAAAGGGAGGGAAAAGGTGATCCGCACAGGACTCCATCTACCATAAGGTCATAGTAGAAGGGAGTGAGTAGGAGTCACAGCAGCTAGGACTCCCTCTAACCATAGAAGTCTATGGAGAAGGGAGGGGAAGTGAGTCACAGCAGTCTAGGACTTCCATCTAGACCATAGAGGTCTATGGATTGAAGGGAGGGGAAGACAGTGAGTCACAGCACTAGGTATCTCTACCATAGAGGTCTAGAGAGGGAGGGGGAGAAGTTAGTCACAGCAGCTAGAGACTCCATCCACATCAGACTTTACTTGAGAAAGGGAGGGGGAGTAGTGAGTACTAGCAACTAGGGTCATCCATCTACATAGCCCTCTATGGAGAAGGGGGGGGTAAAGAGTCACAGCAGCTATATCTCCAGCTACTATGACTCTTGGAGAAGGGAGGGGGCGAAAGTGCGTCACAGCAGCTAGGACTTCATCTACCCTATAAGTTCTATGTAGAAGGGAAAGGAGTAGTGAGTCACAGCAGCTAGGAACTCCCTCTACCATAGAGGTCTATGGAGAATGGGGAGGGGGAGAGTGAGTCACAGCAGATAAGGCTCCATCTACCACACGCAAAGGACGAATGTTGCATATACTGACTGATGATACGAGTTATAGAATGAATGCAGAAACAGTTACTCTCATGTACAACACACATTTCTTAGATAACTAACACTGTACTGAGATTCTTCTTCTCTTTTGGAGTCAGCGTCTTGTTTCTCCAGGAGCTGCAGTAATAACTTGTCACACAGTCCAAAAAACCTGAATCTACTGGCTCTACCCTCTCTGTGTCTCCTTGGTCTTTGCTTGTATTACACAATGTCATGTTTGGGTTTTTTCTTGTGATCGCTGTTATTAATGGGGCCTAACAGTATCGCAGTAATTATTGTGGATATTGTTCCTGCTAATTTGAAAGCACTAAGTGACCCTGATATAAGGGGATTTATAAGGGGGTGATCAAATTATTGGATATCCTATCTTATCACTGGTCATAATGTGTATATATCTATTAAGAGAGAGAGCGAGAGAGCATCTGATCTATATCGGGCATCACTCTGATCTCTCAACCTTAGGGTCGCTCAGTTACAAATTTGAGAGGAACCACAGCAGGATAAAGGGGATTTACCCAGCGTTTACCCCATTAAAGGGGATGGGCCATCTGTGTGATATCACATACGAGGATATAACTAGCCGTGCACCTGTGTGACATCACACATGACCAGAGGGATATAACGAGCCCGAGCAAACTGAGTGACATCACATGTCAGGGATATAATAGCCGATCACCTGTAGTGGACATCACATAATCAGGGATATAATGAGTCGAGCACCGTGTGACATCACATGACCAGGGACCTGTGTTTATCCAAAAGCTCTCAGCCCCCACCAGTTTTCTCCCGTATAGCTCCTCCTCCTGCTCCTTCACAGAGCTCACATCCTATGACATAATTGTGGGATGGAGGAGTTGTACAGGATCACAAAGGTGGGGCGGAGAGATGAGGAGTGAGCAGGCACAGACGTCACATGTTTTGTTTTTTGAAAGCATCCAAACCAAGCCCAACCCCTGGAACTACACACATAGGAGGCTGGCAGGATGCAAGGTAAGTTTAACCACAATTATACTCGTAATGCAAATTGTTTGGAGAAAGCATAAAGGCAGATTTGCACTGCAGCTGTAATGGGCTTCTGTATCCTCCTGTCTTAATTGAAAATGAGGTCCCTGTGAGAGTTCCCTTAATTGGTTAAAATCTGGTGACAGGTTTTCCCCTTTAAACTTGGTGTTCGCTGTGGACTTAATGTAGTCTTCACATCCATCTTCCCTGACTTCATAGCATAGATTGTGAGTCTGATGACGAACAGAATCATCACAGTCCAGGCAGTCTGCAATCCTTTGCTGCGTGATATCCTAGTGTATACACATGCACTAGACGGTTCTCCACCTGGTGGTCAAAAGTGGCATTCTCGCCTCTTTTAATTTTGAAAGGAAGCTCCCAGTCAAAGCTACGAGTATTAATAGATAATAACAAGGTGCAGCACCACAAGGGAGGAGCAGGATCTCATTTTCATTGTCCTCTTCAGACGCTACACAAGGTATCATGAATCAGTTGTAACTGTAGTGCTCTTTTAAGAATCGGAGAAGGGGATTAGGGAAGACATTGGGGCAGATTACTTACCGGTCCATGTCGCGATCAGCGGACGCGTTCCTGGCAGTGTATTCGGGTCCCGGACCGAATTTATTAAGGAAGTTTCCTCCGACGTCCACCCAGTGGCGGCTGCTGCGCTGAAGAGGTCATCGGACGCATGGAATAACACCGAGCCGGGCTGAGTGAAGGTAATGCCATTTTCGACACATTGTTTTTGAAAAATGCCGTCGGCTTTTTCCGATCTGTCCGGGTTTTCGTTCGCCAACGCCCCCCGATTTTCCGTGCGGCGGCATGCCGTCACCCGAATGCGCCACATCCGATCAGCGTGCGCCAAAATCCCAGAAAAAAAGGGGCAATAACGGGAAAATCTCGGCGCAACTCGGAATTTTCGGGTAACCCGTCGGGAAAAGCGAATCCGGGCCCTTAGTAAATGACCCCATTATACTTTATAAGCAATATACACATCTGATAATTCTGATTATGCTTATTACCCAACAAGATATACATAGAATTTTAGCTAAAAACAAAAACACACACAATCCCACTTCCGTCGCTTTCAGCTTATATAACACTATTCTTTATTATGTTTTAGAGGGGGTAACAAATAATTTAACGAACCTTCTGTTCTGCCAGTTCTCTAAACTCAATCCTCATATATCTTTTCCGCACTTTCCTTTCCCCCCGAGTCTTATGAACATCCGAGAACAGCCCTATATGGTGGTCAGCCGCTCCAGGCTCCACATCCCCACAGTCCGGCCTCTTGTTTGGATAGAAATTTCCTCTGGAATCTCATGCATGGAATGGCCGGCTGTCCGGGTGAAATAGCACTACAGAGAGCAATATTAAACTTCTTGCCAAGTTATACAAAGATTCACCATGGCTACAGAAAAATAGATCTCCAGACCTGATAGAAAATGATGGAACAAACAACTGGACTGATGGGCTTAAAGTGCACACTGTTCAGACCGGAAAGACCCAAGCTCTGACCCAACACTGATAATATCAATCGCTGGGACTTGTCACCGACTTGTCAATCGTCAACCAAGTGCAACGTGACAGGCCTAGAATTAAAAGCACCAGGATGAGCAGGACTGTATGCAAATGACCTCAGGCTCCAGGCTCTAGGTGTTTAATGGAGCCTGGAGCCCCTTAGGTTCATTTGCATACAGTCTTTCATCCTGGTGGTTAGATGTCCTTTAAAGAAACCCTAAATCCAAAAGTACAAATCTTATAAGCAGTATATATTATCAATAACAACTTCTCTTCTAAAAGGGATGCATATTTACCACCCCGTGAAACTACTACTACCAACGAACCTACTACCCCCCCCTCAGTTACAGTATGAATGTCCCTTTTAAATTCCCTCTTTGTGATGTGAACTCCACACATTACCTATAAGAAAAAAATCTCCTCTGAGTCAATTGACAATGAGCAGAGAATAGTCAGTTAGATAGGCTGCACGGAAGATAGGCATGCCCCTTCTTCTGTTCTATACACCTAAAATATGCTCGCTTGGCCCTCATATTCAATAAGAATTTTAGATACCAGAGATACAAGCAGTTTTGAAGACCACAGTTCGAAAGTTAGCTACCATATAAAGATCCAAGCCTACCTTTTCCCCCCTCCCAAAAATGAGAAGATTAGAGTTTAATGACACAGATGCATGTTTCTAGGTGCTATAGAACATAAGTAAGGACATCTGAGTGACTCTACTCTTGCAGTCTCAAAGTGACTCGTCTCAGACAAACTCAAGCTGGGTCACATTACATATAAGAATTTTCATCTTTCAGCTCGCTTCAGGTTTGCTGGCTTTCATTTGATCTACGAACTTGTGATTCAGGCGGTTACGACTCGTTTTTAAATGTGAGCTGTAGAGATTTTTTAACTGGCGCGAACAAATAATAAATAAAAACTCTTTCCGGTTCCTGTAAAAAAACCCACAAGCCTGAGTGATTTGAAAGATGAGATTCTTTCTTTTCATATAACACTAGAACATGTATATGTAGGTTGCTACAGAACCTTCTGAATTGACGCTTCCGTTGCGCCTCCAATTTGACTCATCTCGGGCAAATATACTCTTCCCCCTCCCCTGCTCATTTTTTCAGATGACTTGGAGGAGATTTTTCATAGGTTGGAGATTTCACATTATGCGGCAATTAATAGAAAGGACATTCAACCCCTACCCGAGGGGCTGGTAGTTTGAATGGGGTAAAATCTAGACAATATCCTTTAAATATCCATCCTATAATACTGATCATGGGGGCAGACAAATCTTTTTTCCTCAGTCCTATTGTAGACATGATTAGCTATAAAGTACCAGAAGCTGAATTTTAGTTTTAGCTTAAGTGTCCCCCAATCCAGATTAGGTATTATTAATCAGATTGCCGCATGCAATAACAGCTTGTAGTGACTCTGGCCTGCCCACAAGGTGGTGCTGATAACTGCTCATAACCACATGTATCGCACAGTGACTACTCTCTAGGTTCTTCCGTGAAAGGCCCGAGTCAAGAAAAGAGGTTACCACCATTTGCCAGGTCTGCTAGAAATGATATAGACTGTCTATGATATATGTAACATCTGTAATACAAAATTATAAGTCGTAAGTCTCTCTTCCTTCTCTTGTCGATTGTCACTTGAAATTGGGGCGAGTCAATCCAGATCTTCTGGTCTTCAAGGCTCCTCTAGATACGTCTATGTGGCATGGTTGGTAATGGGCATTAGTTATGCAACTAGATGGTGAGCGATGCTCTGACTATTGGGGGGGGCCCTGTTGCCTGAACGGGATGCCCACTTCTCTCTCCTGCCTCTTAAGAGCCGACGGCTGCTTCATATATGGCCTATTGTTGGTGTTGGGCCCTGTCCGCATTGTGGGCCCAGTATCTATACACTCTAGATCTCTGTATCCCAATTAAGAGATATTGTGACTAGATGTGTCCTATGGATGACATCTGCACATATATAAATCACCTATAGAAGACCGACAACTTCATGTCCAAGAACACGAAGGGCCACAGTTCTCATGGTCCTTCCGACATCATTTTACCCACACCCATAGCCAAGTATTACTGACAGGTGCTGGTGCCTCATGATGGGTAGTATTTGACGCTCTGGATGATTGATATGTTGAGGTTCCTAGAATTCGCACCAAGGGGTTTGAGAAGGAAAGATGAATTGGTAAGGCTATAGTTACTGGAAACATAATCTAGGAGAACATTGAGATGTCCACAAACTCCACAGGTCACGCTCTGCAGGAATGGAGGAACCTTTGTTAGAGACCAATGAAAGTTTGATCCGCTGTTAATACAGCCTGGTAGATGGTCTACCCTGGTGATTAAGGTCCCCTCAACACCCTACAGGTTTCAATTCCCCCGACTCATAGGTGTCCACATCGACAACATGTTAAACACTATCCCCCACAACGGACTTGTTTAAGCTTCCAATCCTCCTGGCCAAGACTAGGTGCCCAAAGATTGAGGATGTGTCTAAAGGCTTTTCAATACTGTCACTGTTCTTCTTCCTTTAAAGCATCGCCCCGGTACAGTCCCCCGTTCTCAAAGCCTATCGCCATGCCGATGTCTCTTCATACTGACACATGAGGAGACTGTTTGAAGGTCTTTCTTGTACAAGGTGTCATTACACAATGCGTAACAAGCTGGTTTGATAGTACTGTGTCACGTAGCAGAGCCAATAAAACCTATGTACCACATGTCCCGGGGATACACGTTTCGGCCAAAAGTGTTTATAGGACCATGACGTTGTAAGGTGTCCACGTGAGAATGAAGCCAGCAGTATATCAAAGATGGTCCTGGTGACTTTCTTCTCCTGGCCGCCATCTGTCTTTTTTTCCTTCAGTCTCTGCATTGAATTGCTGCTACTAAAAACATAGACAAGGATATGGATTACATGTCTCTCCATGACCAATACTAACTATTCATGACTATTCAGAGACTGTGGATTCTCATGCGATAACTGATCGTGGTCTTGTGTAACTTACGTTTCTCTGTCTCCTATTCCACAGCCGACTGCAAATACAAGTTTGAGAACTGGGGTGAATGTAATGCCGAGACTGGTGTGAAGAACCGCTCTGGAACCCTGAAGAAGGCCCTATTCAATGCAGAATGTGAGCAAACCGTGCAGGCCTCCAAACCGTGCTCCATCAAGATCAAAACCAAAGGTAAGTCCCATTTATCAACTATGTTAAAGTTTATAAAAGACCTAGGAGGTCCTGGTCAAGAAGAAGAAGAGATGAGAGCAAGATGAGAGCAAATGAGGTCCTTGGTGGCCCTAGTCAAGAAGATGAAATGAGACCTAGATGAGAGCAGATGAGGTCCTTGGTGGCCTTGGTCAAGAAGAAGAGGAGATCGCATATAGATGAGAGCAGATTAAGTCCTTAGTGGCCCTTGTCAAGAAGAAGAGATGAGACCTAGATGAGAGCAGATGAGGTCCTTGGTGGTCCTGGTCAAGAAGAAGAGATGAGACCAAGATGAGAGCAGATGAGGTCCTTGGTGGCTCTGGTCAAGAAGAAAAAGAGTTGAGATATAGATGAGAGCAGATGAGGTTCTTGGTGACCCTGGTTAAGAAGAAGAGATGAGACATGGATGAGAGCAGATGAGGTCCTTGGTGGTCCTGGTCAAGAAGAAGAGATGAGAGCAGATGAGGTCCTTGGTGGTCCTGGTCAAGAAGAAGAGATGAGAACTAGATGAGAGCAGATGAGGTCCTTGGTGGTCCTGGTCAAGAAGAAGAAGAATAGACGAGACCTAGATGAGCGCAGATGAGGTCCTTGGTGGCCCTGGTCAGTAAGAAGAAGAGATGAGACTAGATAGAACAGATGAAGGTCCTTGGTGGCCTGGTCCAAGAAGAATAGGGATCGGGGGCATATAATGAGAGCAGATTAAGTCCTTGTGGCCCTTGTCAAGAAGAAGAGATGAGACCTAGATGGAGCAGATGAGGTCCTTGGTGGTCCCTGGTCAAGATGAAGAGATGAGAACCAAGATGAGAGCAGATGAGTCCTTGGTGGCTCTGGTCAAGAAGAAAAAGAGTTGAGATATCGATGAGAGCAGAGAGGTCTTTGGTCCTTGGTTCAGAAGAAGAGATGGAACATGGATGAGACGATGAGTCCTTGGTGGTCCCTGGTTCAAGAAGAAGAGAACTAATGAGAGCAGATGAGGTCCTTGGGTCCTGGTCAAGAAGAAGAAGAACGACGAATAGAAGAGCCGCAGTATGAGTCCTTGGGTGTCCTTGGTCAAGAAGAAGTAGAGATGAGAGCAGATAAGGTCCTAGGGGCCTTGATGAGGCCTGGAAGAAACTGGTGGAGTTGTGGGTGGGAGATCGTGGTTGAGTAGAGGGGAGGGGAAGGAGGGGGGGGGGCTATTGTTCTGTTTCGTTATGGAAAAAGACTCCATAAAGCAATTTTTTTTTTCTTCCAGGCAAAAAAGGTAAAGGAAAGGACTAGAAGATGAGAAGCCGGAGCCCCCAGAACGTTCCATGGGTTCACCATCCTCAAGAATAATGGAATCTGCAGAAGCCCCTTAAAACCTATCTCCGACATGCACTCTACCCCGACCTCCCTCTCCCAATATTTCTATTTTTTAATCACTAAATGTCTTTAGGAAGAAAAGAAAAAAAAAAGTGTAAAAAGAAAAGAATCTTTATCTCTCCTCTGACAAACGTAGACTTCTCCTCCGAGCCTCCACCTTACAGTCCTGTCTGATCTCTGAATGCATCGCCCCCCCCCCCCAAGTATATAAACCCCCCTCCTCCTATACGTAATGTACGTGGTTTCATATTTCCGTGTTTTTTAGGAGATTTCTTTTTTTTTTTTTTTTACTTTTTTGGTTGTTTTTTTTTTGTTGTTTTTAATTAAATGTACAGTTTGAATTTGTAGAAATGGTGTTTTATTGTTGACTTTTATTACATGGTCTTATAGGGGGCCCATGGCAGGCAGCATGTTATAGAGCAGGAGGAGCTGAGCAGATTGTACATGGTGTCCTATCTGCAGGGAGCATGTTATAGAGCAGGAGGAGCTGAGCAGATTGTATATAGTATCCTATCTGCAGGCAGCATGTTATAGAGCAGGAGGAGCTGAGCAGATTGTACATAATGTCCTATCCGCAGGCAGCATGTTATAGAGCAGGAGGAGCAGAGCAGATTGTACATAGTGTCCTATCAGCATGTAGCAAGTTATAGAGCAGGAGGAGCTGAGCAGATTGTACATAGTGTCCTATCTGCAGGCAGCATGTTATAGAGCAGGAGGAGCTGAGCACATTGTACATGTTGTCATATCTGCAGGGAGCATGTTATAGAGCAGGTAGAGCTGAGCAGATTGTACATATTGTTCTATCTTCATGTTATAGAGCTTGAGGAGTAGACCATATTATAACATTCTGCCTGCAGATAGGACCCTATCTACATAGGGGGATCTGAACAGATTGTATGTAGTATCCTGTATGCAGGTAGCATGTTATAGAGCAAGAGGAGTTGTACAGAGTGTACATTGTGTCCTATCTGCAAGCAGCATGTTATAGAGCAGGAGGAGCTCAATTACTATCATATATCACACAGATAAGCAACTACAAGCCAGAGAAAGTTCTCTTTGGATATGACTGTAGCTTATAAAACTGTAATGTCACAGATCAGGGAGCACAATCAGTCCTGACCACACAATGAGTTGTTTTCGAGGTGACATTAATGCTTCCGCCCATGTAAAGTAATTCTGCCCCGGTGCCCTTGTCCTACAAAGATCCTAATAATCTGGGAACACCCGGCCAGCGAGAGATTTCGTAGCAGACACCCACAGGGACGCAGTGATCACATTCCGCAGTCCTTTTCATCTGTCGGACTGAGCTTCTCTTAGTGACTCATCTCTGCCTGTGGTTGGAACAGAGATATTCCTAGAAATCCGGGGATTTGGCCTCTGTGGACACATATTTGGCTACGATACTGTGGAAGCTTCAGACAGAAACGTCCCGATTATCCTAAAGCCACAAGTATTTCCTGGTAAGAGGAAGGACAGTGTAACCCCAGAGGGACACAAGTAAATTACTGCTGTGAGAAAACTTATATGGGGGCGATTTATCATGAAGTTTCTGAGGTAAAACTGTTCTAGTTGCCCATGGAAACCAATCAGAGCTCAGCTTTAATTTCATAAAAAGCTGTGGTGAAATGTAAGCTGTGCTCTGATTGGTTGCCATGGGCAACTAGAATAGTTCTGCTCTAAGAGACTTGTCAGTGACGTTCCAACATAGTTTGCATAAATCAATAAAAAGGTCCCAGAATTTGGGGTTTATTCTGTTGTCCCATGGGGTAGGAAGTATGTCCCAAATTCATCTTTATCTCACAACTCCTCTGGAGGTAGATTGAATTGAATATAATGGTGAAGCAGGGAGCCGCTGCCTCCCTGCTCCACTATTGTGCAAAGTAGTGATGGCTCTTTGGCGTGAGCCAATCACTCATTTAACCCCTCCCCTAATTTGCTCACTACGCCCCCTTTAACCCGATAAAAACGGGTTTAAAGTGGAGTGTGGTGACTGGCTGGACTGTTAATAGGGAGCCATTCAGGAGCCAGAAGAGCCGAGCCGGCTCTTACAGAGCGGAGCCTAATGATCCAGCTCACTAAGAAGAGCCGGAGTTTCCATCACTAAAGCAAAGAGGAGAACTGCTGCAGGGGAATGAGGATGGGTAAGTATTAGGAGGGGTGGAGGGGTTCTCCCAGTAGGTGGCCACTATAGGTTGGTGGGTGTCAATACGGGCATAGGAAAGGGTGGGAAGGGGGCAGAATACTATGTGGGGGTATTGGAAGGCGGTTTTATTTCACAGCAGCTAGGACTCCATTTACCATAGACCTCTATGGAGAAGAGAGGGGGAGAAGTAAGTCACAGCAGCTAGGACTCCATCTACCATAGGGGTCTATGGAGAAGGTAGGGGGAGAAGTGAGTCACAGCAGCTAGGACTCCATCTACCATATACCTCAATGGAAAAGGGAGGGGGAAAAAGAGTCACAGCAGTTAGATCTCCATCTACTATAGAGCTCTATGGAGAAGGGAAGGGGAAAAGTGAGTCACAGCAGCTAGGACTCCATTTACCATAGACCTCTATGGAGGAGAGAGGGGGAAAAAGAGTCACAGCAGTTAGATCTCCATCTACTATAGACCTCTATGGAGAAGGGAGGGGGAAAAGTGGGTCACAGCAGCTAGGACTCCATCTACCATAGAGGTCTATGTAGAAGGGAGGAGGAGTAGGGAGTCACAGCAGCTAGGACTCCCTCTACCATAGATGTCTATGGAGAGAAGGCGGGGCAGAACATGAGTCCCCACAGCAGTCTAGGACTCCATTTTACCATAGAACCTCTATGGAGGAGAGAGGGGAAAAAGAGTCACAGCAGTTAGATCTCCTCTACTATAGACCTCTATGGAGAAGGGAGGGGGAAAAGTGAGTCACAGCAGCTAGGACTCCATCTACCATAGAGGTCTATGTAGAAGGGAGGAGGAGTAGGGAGTCACAGCAGCTAGGACTCCCTCTACCATAGAAGTCTATGGAGAAGGGAGGGGGAGAAGTGAGGCACAGCAGCTAGAACTCCATCTATTATAGAGGTCTATGGAGAAGGGAGGGGAAGAAGTGAGTCACAGCAGCTAGGTCTCCATCTACCATAGCGGTCTATGGAGATGGGAGGGGGAGAAGTGAGTCACAGCAGATAAGGCTCCATCTACCAGCACCAGAGGACTGAAATGTTTGCAGATACGGACTGATGATACGAGTTATAGAATGACCAGAAACAGTTACTCCTCATGTACACACACATTTCTTAGATAATAAACTGTACTGAGATTCTTCTTCTCTTTGGAGCAGCGTCTTGTTCTCCAGAGCTGCAGTAATAACTTGTCACACAGTCAAAAACCTGAATCTACTGGCTCTCACCCTCTCTGTGTCTCCTATGGTCTTTGCTTGTATTACACAATGTCATGTTTGGGTTTTTCTTGTGATCGCTGTTATTAATGGGGTCCTACAGTAATCGCAGTAATTATTGGGGATATTGTGACTGCTAATATTGAAAGCACTACAGTGACCACTGATATAAGGGGTATTTATAGGGGGGTGATCACAATTATTGGGATTCCTATCTTATCACTGGTCATATGTGTATATATATATGAGAGAGAGAGAGAGAGAGCATCTGATCTATATAGGGCAGCACTCTGATCTCATCACCTTAGGGTCCTCAGTTAAATTTGAGAGGAACCACAGCAGGATTAAAGGGATTTACCAGCGTTTACCCCATTAAAGGGGATGGCCATCTGTGTGATATCACATGACCAGGGATATAACGAGCCGTGCACCTGTGTGACATCACATGACCAGGGATATAACGAGCCGAGCAACTGAGTGACATCACATGATCAGGGATATAACGAGCCGAGCACCTGAGTGACATCACATGATCAGGGATATAATGAGCCGAGCACCTGTGTGACATCACATGACCAGGGACCTGTGTTTATCCAAAAGCTCTCAGCCCCCACCATTTTGCTCCTGTATAGCTCCTCCCTCCTGCTCCTTCACAGAGCTCACAGCCTATTGACATAATTGTGGGAGGGAGGAGTTGTACAGGAGCACAAAGGTGGGGCTGAGAGATGAGGAGTGAGCAGCACAGACAAGTCACATGTTGTTTTTTTGAAAAGCATCCAAACCAAAGCCCAACCCCTGGAACTACACAGAGGATTCTGGCAGGATGCAAGGTAAGTTATAACACACAATTATACTGTAATGCAAATGTTTGGAGAAAGCATAAAGGCAGATTTGCACTGCAGCTGTAATGGGCTTCTGTATCCTGTCTTAAGTGAAAATGAGGTCCCTGGTGAGAGGTTCCCTTTAATTGGGTAAAATCTGGTGACAGGTTCCCTTTAAAACTTGGTGTTCTCTGTGGACTTAATGTAGTCTTCATCCATCTTCCCTGACTTCATAGACAATAAGATTGTGAGTCTGATGAAGAAAGAGATCATCACAGGTCATGCAGTCTGCATCCTTTGCTGCGTGATATCCTGAGTGTAATACACATGCACTAGACTGTCTCCACCTGGTGGTCAAAAGTGGCACTGCATCTTTTAATTTTGAAAGGAAGACTCCAGTCAAAGCTACGAGTAATTAATAGAATAATACAAGGTGCAGCACCACAAGGGAGGAGCAGGATCTCATTTTCATTGTTCCTCCTTCAGACGCTACACAAGGTATAATGAATCAGTTGTAACTGGAGTGCTCTTTTAAGAATCGTGAAGAAGGGGATGAGGGAAGACATTGGGGCAGATTTACTTACCCGGTCCATTCGCGATCCAGCGGCGCGTTCTCTGCAGTGGATTCGGGTCCGGACGGAATTTATTAAGGTAGTTCCTCCGACATCCACCAGGTGGCGCTGCTGCGCTGAAGAGCATCGGGACGCACTGGAATACACCGAGCCGGGCTGAGTGAAGGTAAGTGCAATTTTCGACACATTGTTTTTTAAAAATGCGTCGGTTTTTCCGAATCTGTCGGGTTTTCGTTCGGCCACGCCCCCCCGATTTCCGTCGCGTGCATGCCGGCACCGATGCGCCACAATCCGATCGCGTGCGCCAAAATCCCGGGGCAATACAGGGAAAATCGGCGCAAATCGGAAATTTTCGGGTAACCCGTCGGGAAAACGCGAATCGGGCCCTTAGTAAATGACCCCCATTATACTTTATAAGCAGATATAACACATCTGATATTCTGATATGCTTTATACCCAACAAGATACATAGAAATTTTAGCTAAAAAAACAAAAAACAACACAAAATCCACTTCCGTCGCTTTCAGCTTATATAACACATATCTTTATTAATGTTTAGGGGTAACAAAAAATAATTTAAAGAGAACCTTCTGCCAGTTCTCTAAATCCTCATATATCTATTCCGCACTTTCCCCCCCGAGTCCTGATGAAATCCGAGACAGTCCTATATGGTGGCAGCCGCTCCAGGCTCCACATCCACAGTCCGGCCTCTTGTTGGGATAGAATTTCCTCTGGAATCTCATGCATGGAATGGCGCTGTCCGGGATAGCACTACACATAGCAATATATAAACTTCTGGCCCAAGTTATACAAAGATTAGCCATGGCTACAGAAAAATAGGATCTTCCACGACCTGATAGAAAATGAATGGAAAAAAACTGGACTGATCGGGGCTTAAAGTGCACACATGGATATCAGAACCGGAAAGACCCAAAGCTGGACCCAACCCTGATAATATCAAATCTCATGGGACTTGTCACCGACTTGTCATCGTCACCAGTGCAAGTGACAGGCCTAGAATTTAAAGGACCAGGATGAAGGACTGTATGCAAATGAGCCTCAGGGGCTCCAGGCTACATAGGTGTTAATGGAGCCTGGAGCCCCTTAGGTTCATTTGCATACCGTCTTTCATCCTGGTGGTAGATGTCCTTTAAAGAAACCCTAAATCTAAAGTACAAATCTTATAAAAGTATATATTATCAATAAAACTTCTCTTCTAAAAGGGATGCATATTTTACCCCGTGAAACTACTACCCCCCTCAGTTACAGTATGAAATGTCCTTTTAAAATTCCCTCTTTGATGTGAACTCTCACACATTTACCTATAAGAAAAAAATCTCTGCTGAAGTCAATTGACAATGAGCAGAGAAGAGTCAGGTTTAGAGGCTGCAGGAAGATAGGCAATGCCCCTTTCTTCTGTTCTATAGCACCTAGAAATATGCTGCTGGTCTCATATTAAAGATAAGAATTTTAGATACCAGAGATACAAGCAGTTGAAGACACAGTTCGAAAAGTTAGCTACATATAAAGATCCAATGCCTACCTTTTCCCCCCTCCCAAAAAAATGAGAAGATGAGAGTCTTAAATGACACAGATGCATGTTTCTAGGTGCTATAGAACAGAAGATAAGGACATCTGAAGTGACTCTACTCTTGCAGTCTCAAAAAGTGACTCGTCTCAGACAAAACCTGCAGCTGGTGTCACATTACATATAAGAATTTCATCTTTCAGCTCGCTTCAGGTTTGTGGCTTATTTGATCTACAGAACTTGTGATTCAGGCGGTTACAGACATAGTTTGAAATGTGAGCTGTAGATATTTTTTAGACTGCCTGTATCTCCGGTTCTGTAAAAAAACCCACAAGCCTGAAGTGATTTGAAAGATGAGATTCTTATCTTTCATATAACACTAGAACATGTATAGGTGCTACAGAACTATCTGAATTGAAGCTTCCTGTGCAGCCTCAAAATTTGACTCATCTCGGGCAAATATGACTCTTCTCTGCTCATTTTCAGATGACTTGGGAGGAGATTTTTCATAGGTTGTGAGATTTCACATTAATGAGGGAATTATAGAAAGGACATTTCAACCCCTACCAGAGGGGCTGGTAGTTTGATGGGGTAAAATCTGAAGACAATATCCCTTTAAATATCCCTATAATACTGATCATGGGGGCAGACATCTTTTCCTCAGTCTAACTTGTAGACCTAGATTAGCTATAAAGTAACAGAAGCTGGAATTTTAGGTTTTAGCTTAAGTGTCCCCAATCCAGATTAGTTTTATTAATCAGATTGCCCATGCAATACAGCTTGTAGTGACTCTGGCCTGCCACAAGGTGGTGCGATAACTGCTCATCCCATGTGATCGCACAGGTGACTACTCTAGGTCTTCCGTGAAGGCCCCGAGCAATAAAAGAGGTTAACCACCATTTGTCAGGATCATGCAGAAATGATATTAGAATGTCTATGATATATGTAACAATCTGTAATACAAAATTATAAGTCGTAAATTCTATTCTTCCTTCTCTTGTCGATTGTCACTTGAAATTGGGCGATCAATCCAGATCTTCTGGTCTTCATGGATACTCTAGATAGGTGCCATGATTGGTATGGGCATTAGTTATGACTAGATGGGGAGGATGACTATGATTTGTTGGGGCCCTGGTGCCTGACGGGGCCCAAACTTCTCTCTGCCTCTTAAGAGGACGACTGCTTAATATATGGCCTATTGTTGGTGTTGGGCCCTGTCCGCATTGTGGCCCAGTATCTATACCTCTAGATCTCTGTAGCCCAATATAAGAGATATGGTGACTAGATGGGTCCTATGGATGACATCTGCACATATATAAATCACCTATATAAAGAGACAACTTGATGTCCAAGAACACGAAGGGCCACAGTTCTCCAGGTCCTCCAGACATCATTTTACCACACCCAGATCCAAAGTATTATCTACAGGTGCTGGTGCCTCATGGATGGTAGTATTGGACCTCTGGATGATTGATATGTTGAGGTTCCTAGAAGTCGCACCAAGGGTTTGAGAAGGAAGATGATTGGTAAGGCTATAGTTACGTGAAACGATATCTAGGAGAACATTGAGATGTCACATCCACAGGTCAACGCTCTGCAGGATGGAGGAACCTTTGTAGAAGACCAAGGAAAGTTTTGAGCAGCTGTATAATAAAGCCTGGTAGATGGTCGACCTGGTGATTAAGTCCCTCAACACATCCCTAGTCAAGGTGTCAATTCCACCGACTCATAGGTGTCCACCATCGACAGACAGGTTAACACTATCCCCCACACAGGACTTGTTTCTTCCAATCCTCCTGGCCAAGACTAGGTCTCCCAAAGATTGAGGATGTTCTAAAGTCTTTCAATACTGTCACTGTTCTTCTCCCTTTAAAGCATAGCCCAGGTACAGTCCGTTCTCAAAGGCCTATCTGGCCATGCCGATGTTCTTATACTGACACATGAGGAGATGTTTGAAGGTCTTTTTGAAGGTAGCATTACACAAGGCGTAACAAGCTGGGTTTATAGTACTGTTCACGTAGCAGAGCCAATAACCTATGTACCACATAGTCTCGGGGATACACGTTTCGCAAAAAGTGTTTATTAGGACCATGACGTTGTAAGGTGTCCACGTGAGAATGAAAGCCAGCAGTATAGCAAAGATGGTCCTGGTGACTTTCTTCTCCCTAGCCGCCATCTGTCTTTTTTTCCTGACTTGATTGCGAGCTATACTGGCAAATTTTCTAGCCACGTTGACTGGGCGAGTGTTGGGCAGGGTGGAATCTTGGTGTAGAGGTATTGAACATTCGGGAACTATCTCAATCGCTGTCACGCACTCGTTGCCCGTCTGCTTGGTCACAATCTTAATTTTGGACCACTTTGAACCGGCGTTGACCCTTGGATGCAATTGCTGTAAGCTTTGAGTTGGGGCTAAGACGACACCAGAGGATGAATCATTGGCCTGCTTTTCCTGCGGGTGGTTGGTCATGCTGGCTGAACTGGATTCATTAGAGGTCTCCTTTTCTTCCACCGATTGAAGGTTGGTCAATGACTTCTCTAGTTTACCATTTTTCACCCCATTCTCCCCTTCGCCCTTGGACTCAACTATCTCGGATTTAGGAGGGCTTTTTGTCTGCTTGATGAGAGGGCTCTTCATGGAGCTTATAGGTTTACTCTTCTTCTCCGGTTTGGTCTCCGGACAATGCCTGCGGACACGGCTTCTGCTGGCCAACGAAATGTGAATGTAAAGGATGGTCATGATGATAACTGGAAGATAGAAGGCAGCGATGGCTGTTCCAAAAGTAACCGCAGGGTTTGAAAGAAACTGAATGTAGCACTCCCTATCTTCCACTGTCCTTTCCCCAACAATGAACTGCCAAAACAAGATGGCGGGCGCCCAAAGTGCAAAGGAAAGAAGCCAGGCCGCCGCGATCATCAACCCTGCCATCTTGGTGGTTCTTCGAGCTGGATAGGTCAACGGTTTGGTAACGCAGAAATATCGGTCAAAGCTGATGATGAGAAGGTTCATGACTGAAGCGTTACTGACCACGTAGTCCAACGCCAACCATAGGTCGCACACTATGGGACCCAGTGGCCAGTAGCCCTTTATGATGTAGACAGAGTAGAGATTCATAGAGAAGACGCCGATGATGAGGTCGGCACAGGCCAGGCTGAAGAGGAAGTAGTTGTTGACCGTCTGTAACTGCCGGTTGACCTTGATGGAGAGCATCACCAAGATGTTACCCACGACTGTGACCAAGCTCAGAGACCCCGTCACCGTAGCAATGAAGATCATTTCCATCGTTTGATACTGACCCGAAACCTCCTCGGTGTTGTTGAGAGGTTGGGTGGGAAGACTAGTTGAATTCTCCCAGGTGTCGTTCTCCATTCTGCCCGGCCAACGAGGGGTGGATAAGTTGTAGAAGAACTCTACAGGGTGGAAAAAAAAAAGAAAAAGAGAGAAAAGTTATAATAAATTGTCAAAAATTTTATTACCAAGAGATTTCTACTCAAAGACACGGAGCGTACTGTTGGCAGACTCAATTAGGACGTGGCTGAGGAGGTCCGACATGTTCCATGGTCCTTGTATAATGGCTTTCCGAGATGATGGGAATGAGCGTCTTGGGTCATTGTTATTAGTTAATTAGTGTGTCATTTTAATGAGCGAGACAGTAACTCCGGTCCCAAGCCGCAGAAGCTGAGCTATTTTTGTACAAAGTGGCTGCAAATGATGGGCGGGGAGGATGCTGGGAAATCTTCCATCTAAGGCTAAGCAGACGTCAGATTTATAAAGGTTTCTAAACTTGTGACTGGTTTAAAGGGGTTGTCTGGGATTTGCAGATTAAAGGGATGTTCCAGGAGTTAATATTGATTGCTGATCCTCTCAATAGTCCCCCTATATCAGATAGTGATCATTGCACCCTGGTTACATGGTGCTGAGCAAGAAGCTGTAATTGCATGGGATGAATAGAAATTTGATTGGATAGGATTGAAATTAATAATTTGTATTGATTTATTTGATTGATCAATTTGATTGATTCCTGAATAAATCCTTTAATGGCGCCATCTTGCTTTGACCTGGTTTTGCACAATGGAGAAAAAACTGGCTTATCCGGATCACAGCAGTGGGATCAGGAATATAGGGTGCTATCTAATCGAAGTGTACTTACACTACATCACTCTACACTTTATATTTAGTTGTTGTCTTGTGTGTCGTGTGCCCCAGCCATTTGGTGACGCTTTATAGTAAACAGATGCCTCGCATTATGTAATTACACTAAGTATATATAGGTAGAGTGCAGTTTACTAATGTGCCAGCAGATGGCAGCATGATACCAGTAATTCCACCATCCTCTGTGTATTTCTCCCACATCTTTCCTTGTGACATCTCTTCTACCTGCTAGACTTGTGAGACTGAACTGTAACATTTCTATTTTCCAGGAATACGCGACACATGGTGACTCCTGTTAATTCGATGATATGTCAGATTCTCCTGATGTCACAAAGTGACACCACATTTACACAGTTACCATCTATAACCAGAGCGAGATCAAAAAGATACATGAAACAGGTTGTGCACTAAAAAGTGATATGGGAGGATTTAATGGCACATATCCTGGTTATATACCCTTATAGGGCATTATCAGGAGGAGGGGGTAGTGTTTAGAAGGTGTAAGTTACCAAGAGTGGACATGTTGCCATAATAAGAAGTGAAATCTTCAGGAAGCAAGCAGGTTGGAGCTAAGGAGCTAAGCAGATTGTAAAAGGTGTCCTATCTGCAGGCAGCATGTTATAGAGCATGTTATAGAGTAGCTACTGTTATAGAGTAGCAAAATTGCATATACTGTCCTATCTGCAAGCAGAGCTGATCAGATTGTATTGTAATAGTGTCCCTATCTGCAGCTGCTGTTATAGAGCAGGAGGAGCTGAGCAATTGTACTAGTGTCCTATCTGCATGCAGCATGTTTAGAAGCAGGAGGAGCTGTAGCGATAGGACATAGTGGTCCTATCCGCAGGCAGCATGTTATAGAGGCATGAGGAGCTGAGCAGATTGTGCATAGTATCTATCTGCAGGTCCCATGTTATAGAGCAGGAGGAGCTCTAAGTAGTGTCTGGTATCCTGCACTTCACTCGGCAGATGAGGTCCTTGGTGGCCCTGGTCAGTAAGAAGAAGAGGAGATAATACCTAGATGAGAGCAGATGAGGTCCTTTGTGGCCCTAGTCAAGAAGATGAAATGAGACCTACATGAGAGAAGATGAGGTCCTTGGTGGCCCTGGTCAAGAATAAGAAGAGATGAGACCTAGATGAGAGCAGATGAGGTCCTTGGTGGCCCTGGTCAGTAAGAAGAAGAGGAATGAATACCTAGTTGGAACGCAATGAGGTCCTTTTTGGCTCCTGGTCAAAGAAGAAGAAGTAAGAGGATGAGACTACATGAGATCAGAAATGAGGTCCTTGGTGGCCCTGGTCAGAATACAGAAGAATGAGACCTATATGAGAGCAGATGAGGTCCCTTGGTGCGCCTTGTGGTCAGAAGAAGCAGAGATCCAGCTATTAGATGAGCATGATTAAGTCCTTACGTGGCCCTCGGTCAGAAGAAGAGATGAGACCTAGATGAGAGCAGATGAGGTCTTGGGGCCCTGGTCAGTAAGAAAGAAGAGAGATGATACCTAGATGAGAGCAGATGATGTCTCTTGTGGCACCTGGTCAAGAATAAGAAGAGATGAGAACTAGATGAGAGCAGTTGAGGTCCTGGTGGCTTGGTCAAGAAGAAAGGAGGATCGCATATAGATGAGAGGCAGATTAAAGTTCCTTAGTGGCCCTTGTCAAGAAGAAAGATGAGACCTAGATGATAGGCAGATGCAGGTCCTTGTGGTCCTGTCAAGAGAAGTAGATTATCCAAAATGAGAGCAGATGAGTTCCTTGTGTGGTGCTCTGGTCAAGAAGAAAAAGAGTTTGAGCTATGATGAGGCATTGAGTTCTGGGTGACCCTTGGTTAGAGATAGAGATGAGACATGTGATGGACAGATGAGGTCCCTTGTGGCCTGGTCAAGAAGAAGAGATGAGCAGCTATATGTCCTTGGTGTCCTGGTCCAAGAGAAGAGCGATGAAACTGATTGAGCCATGATGAGGTCTTTGGTGGTCCTGGTCCAAGAAGAGAAGAATAGACAGTACTAGATTGGCGCAGATGGAGTCCTTGGTGGTCCTGTTCAAAAAAGAAAAATAGACGAGACCTAGATGACGCGATGAGGTCCTTGTGTCCTGGTCAAGAAGCTAGAGCATGAGAGCAGATAAGGTCCTGAGTGGCCTTGATGAGCCTGGAACGAACTGGTGGAAGTTGTGGGTGGGAGATTCGTGTACGGGTAGTAGAGGGGAGGGGGAAAAAGGGGTGGGGGGCTATTTTTCTTTTTCGTATGGAAAAAGACTCCATTAAAGCAATTTATTGTTTTTCCAGCAAAAAGGTAAAGGAAAGACAGAAGATAGAAGCCGGAGCCCCCAAACGTCCTAGGTTCACCATCCTCAAGATAATGGAATCTGGCAGAAGCCCCTTAAAAACCTATCATCCGACATGCACTCTACCTACCCGACCTCTCACTCTCCCATAGTTCCTATTTTTTTTATCACTAAAATGTCTTTAGAAATGAAAAGAAAAAAAAAAGTGTAAAAAGTAAAAGAATCTTTATCTCTCCTCTGCAAACTTAGACTTACCGTCCGAGCCTCCACCTTACAGTCCTGTCCTGTCTCTGAATGCACTCGCCCCCCCCCCCAAGTATATAAACCCCCCTCCCCTATACGTAATGTACGTGGTTTCCATATTTCCGTTTTTTTAGGAGAGTTTCTTTCTTTTTTTTTTTTTACTTTTTTGGTTGTTTTTTTTTTGTTGTTTTTAATTAAATGTACAGTTTGAATTTGTAGAAATGGTGTTTATATCCTTGCTTTTTATATCCATGGTCCTTTAGGGGGCCATGGCAGCAGCATGTTTTAGGTAGGAGGAGCTGCAGATTGTACTAGTGTCCTATCTGCGGCAGCATGTTTATAGAGCAGGAGAGCAGAGGGCCGATTGGGTACAAGTGTCCTACATGAATGTGATCAGTAATTGAGCATGGTTCTGAGCAGATTTGTACAAGTGTCCTATCTCAGCAGCATGTTAAGAGCAGGAGAGCTGAGGCAGATTGTACTAGTGTCCTATCGCAGGCAGTCATGGTATTAGAGCAGGAGGAGCTGAGCATATTGTAACAATATTCCCTAGCTGCAGTCAGCATGCTAAGATCAGGGGGAGCTGAAAGATTTGTACATAGGTCCTATCGTCAGGCATCATGTTATAGAGTCGGAGGAGCTGAGGCAGATTGTACAGTTGTCCTAGTCTCCAGCAGCCATGTTTATAGAGCAAGGAAGGAGCTGAGCAATTGTGCAAGTGTCCTATCTGCAGGCACATTTTATAGAGTTGGAGCTGAGCATGATGTGTTACATATGTCCTATCTGCAGGCGAACATTTATAAGAGCAAGAAGAGCTGAGCATATTTAACATGTGTCCTATCTGCAGGCAGCATGTTTATAGAGCAGGAGGAGCTAGCAATTGTACATAGTTGTCCTATCTGCAGGCAGCTTTATAGAGCCGGAGGAGCTGATCACATTGTAATGTTTGTCATGAGCCAGGAGACTGTTTATAAGCAGGTAGAGCTGAGCAGAATTGTACATATTGTTCTATCTTCATGTTAAGAGCTTGAGGTAGATCGACATATTATAACATTCTGCCTGCGATAGGACCCTCTACATAGGGGGATCTGAACAGATTGTATGTAGTATCCTGTATGCAGGTAGCAGGTGTATAAGCAAAGGGATTGTACAGATGTCATTGTGTCCATCTGCAAGCAGCCATGTTATAGAGCTAGAGGAGCGTCAATTACTATCATATCACACAGATAAGCAACTACAAATCCATAGAAGTTCTCTTGATATGACTTGAGCTTATAAACTGTAATGTTCACAGATCAGGGAGCACAACTCATGTCCTGACCACACAATGAGTTGTTTTCGAGGTGACATTAATGCTTATGCCGCCCATGTAAAGTAATATCTGCCCTCCGGTGCCCTTGTCCCTACAAAAGTTCTAATAATCTGGAACACCCGGCCAGCGAGAGATTTCGTACAGACACACCCACAGTGGACGCAGTGATCCATTCCTCAGTTCCTTTTCATCTGTCCGGACTGGGGAGCTTCTCTTATGTGACAAAGAACTCATCTCTGCCTGTGGTTGGAACACGAGATATTCCTAGAATCCGGGGATTTGGCTCTGCTGGACATCTATTTGGCTACGTACGTGTGAGCTTTCAGACAGAAACTCCCTCGATTATCACTAAGCCAAAGTATTTTCCTGTTAAGAGGAATGACAGTGTACCCCGAGGACAACAGTAAAATTACTGCTGTGAGAACTTATATGGGGGCGATTATCATTAAAGTTTCCTGAGTAAAACTGTTCTAAGTTTGCCCATGGAACCAATCAGAGCTCAGCTTTAATTTCATAAAGCTTTGGGTGAAATGTAAGTGTGCTTGTTGGTTGCCATGGGCACTAGAATAGTTCTTCTCTAGAGCTTTCAGTGACGTTCCAACATATTTGTGCATAAATCATAAAAGGGTCCCAAATTTTGGGTTTTATTGCTGTTGTCCCATGGGGTAGGAAAGTATTTCCCCAAATTCATCTTTATCTCACACCTTCCTCTGGGTAGAATTGATTGAATAGATAGGTGAAGCGGGGCCGCTGCCTCCCTGCTCCCTATTGTTCAAAGTAAGTGATGCTCTTTCTGAAGCCATCCTCATTTACCCCTCCCTAATTTGCTTCACTACGCCCCTTTAACAACCCGTAAAAACGGTTACACAAGTGGAGTGTGGGTGACTGGCTGGACTGTTATAGGGAGCCATTCAGAGTCCAGTAAGAGCCGAGCCGGCTCTTACATAGCGGAGGCCTAATGATCCAGCTCACTAAGAGAGCCTGAGTTTCCATCCTAAGCAAAGAGGAGAACTGCTGTCGGTGTAATGAGGATGGTAAGTATTATGGAGGGGTGCGGAGGGGTTCTCCCAGTAGTTTGGCCACTATAGGTTGGTTGTGTTTTCAATACGGGCATAGGAAGGGGGGAGAGGGCAGAATACTAATGTGGGGGTATTGGAAGAAGGCGTTTTATTTCACAGCGCTAGTACCATTTACCATAGAACCTCTTGGGAAGAGAGGGGGAGAATAAGTCACATGCACTAGCACCCATCTACCTCGGGGTCTATGGAGAAGAGGGGGGAAGTGAGTCACAGCAGTCTAGACCCATCTCCAATATAACTCAATGGAAAAGGAGGGGGAAAATAATCACAGCAGTTAATTCTCCATCTACTAAGAGCTCTATGAGGGGAAGGGGAAAGTGAGTCACACGCAGCTAGGACTTCTCCATTTGACCATAGACCTCTATGGAGTGAGGAGGGGGAAAAGAAGTCACAAAGCAGTTAGATCTCCCATCTACTATAACCTCTATGCGAAGAGGAGGGGAAAGTGGCAATCAGCACTGGACTCCCATCTACGCATAGAGTCTATCGTAAAGGGAGGAGGAGTAGGGAGTCCGCACTAGGACTCCTCTACCATAGATGTCTATGTAGAAGGGAGGGGAGAAATGAGTCCCACGCAGCTAGGAATTCCATTTTACCATAGACCTCTATGGAGGAGAGAGGGAAAAGGTCACAGCAGTTAGATCTCCATCTACTATAGACCTCTATGGATAAGGAGGGGAAAGTGAGTCACAGCATCGGACTCCATCTACCATAGAGGTCATGTAGAAGAGGAGTAGAGTCACAGCAGCTAGGGACTCCCTCTACCATAGAAGTCTATGAGAAGGGAGGGGAGAGTGAGTCACAGCAGCTAGGACTCCATCTAGACCATAGAGGTCTATGGATACAGGGAGGGGAAGAAGTGAGTCACAGACACTCAGGTATCTCTACATAGAGGTCTAGGAATGGGAGGGGAGAAGTGAGTCACAGCAGCTAGAGACTCCATCCACATCAGACTTTACTTGAGAAAGGGAGGGGGAGTAGTGAGTACTAGCAACTAGGGTCATCCATCTACATAGCCCTCTATGGAGAAGGGGGGGGTAAAGAGTCACAGCAGCTATATCTCCAGCTACTATGACTCTTGGAGAAGGGAGGGGGCGAAAGTGCGTCACAGCAGCTAGGACTTCATCTACCCTATAAGTTCTATGTAGAAGGGAAAGGAGTAGTGAGTCACAGCAGCTAGGAACTCCCTCTACCATAGAGGTCTATGGAGAATGGGGAGGGGGAGAGTGAGTCACAGCAGATAAGGCTCCATCTACCACACGCAAAGGACGAATGTTGCATATACTGACTGATGATACGAGTTATAGAATGAATGCAGAAACAGTTACTCTCATGTACAACACACATTTCTTAGATAACTAACACTGTACTGAGATTCTTCTTCTCTTTTGGAGTCAGCGTCTTGTTTCTCCAGGAGCTGCAGTAATAACTTGTCACACAGTCCAAAAAACCTGAATCTACTGGCTCTACCCTCTCTGTGTCTCCTTGGTCTTTGCTTGTATTACACAATGTCATGTTTGGGTTTTTTCTTGTGATCGCTGTTATTAATGGGGCCTAACAGTATCGCAGTAATTATTGTGGATATTGTTCCTGCTAATTTGAAAGCACTAAGTGACCCTGATATAAGGGGATTTATAAGGGGGTGATCAAATTATTGGATATCCTATCTTATCACTGGTCATAATGTGTATATATCTATTAAGAGAGAGAGCGAGAGAGCATCTGATCTATATCGGGCATCACTCTGATCTCTCAACCTTAGGGTCGCTCAGTTACAAATTTGAGAGGAACCACAGCAGGATAAAGGGGATTTACCCAGCGTTTACCCCATTAAAGGGGATGGGCCATCTGTGTGATATCACATACGAGGATATAACTAGCCGTGCACCTGTGTGACATCACACATGACCAGAGGGATATAACGAGCCCGAGCAAACTGAGTGACATCACATGTCAGGGATATAATAGCCGATCACCTGTAGTGGACATCACATAATCAGGGATATAATGAGTCGAGCACCGTGTGACATCACATGACCAGGGACCTGTGTTTATCCAAAAGCTCTCAGCCCCCACCAGTTTTCTCCCGTATAGCTCCTCCTCCTGCTCCTTCACAGAGCTCACATCCTATGACATAATTGTGGGATGGAGGAGTTGTACAGGATCACAAAGGTGGGGCGGAGAGATGAGGAGTGAGCAGGCACAGACGTCACATGTTTTGTTTTTTGAAAGCATCCAAACCAAGCCCAACCCCTGGAACTACACACATAGGAGGCTGGCAGGATGCAAGGTAAGTTTAACCACAATTATACTCGTAATGCAAATTGTTTGGAGAAAGCATAAAGGCAGATTTGCACTGCAGCTGTAATGGGCTTCTGTATCCTCCTGTCTTAATTGAAAATGAGGTCCCTGTGAGAGTTCCCTTAATTGGTTAAAATCTGGTGACAGGTTTTCCCCTTTAAACTTGGTGTTCGCTGTGGACTTAATGTAGTCTTCACATCCATCTTCCCTGACTTCATAGCATAGATTGTGAGTCTGATGACGAACAGAATCATCACAGTCCAGGCAGTCTGCAATCCTTTGCTGCGTGATATCCTAGTGTATACACATGCACTAGACGGTTCTCCACCTGGTGGTCAAAAGTGGCATTCTCGCCTCTTTTAATTTTGAAAGGAAGCTCCCAGTCAAAGCTACGAGTATTAATAGATAATAACAAGGTGCAGCACCACAAGGGAGGAGCAGGATCTCATTTTCATTGTCCTCTTCAGACGCTACACAAGGTATCATGAATCAGTTGTAACTGTAGTGCTCTTTTAAGAATCGGAGAAGGGGATTAGGGAAGACATTGGGGCAGATTACTTACCGGTCCATGTCGCGATCAGCGGACGCGTTCCTGGCAGTGTATTCGGGTCCCGGACCGAATTTATTAAGGAAGTTTCCTCCGACGTCCACCCAGTGGCGGCTGCTGCGCTGAAGAGGTCATCGGACGCATGGAATAACACCGAGCCGGGCTGAGTGAAGGTAATGCCATTTTCGACACATTGTTTTTGAAAAATGCCGTCGGCTTTTTCCGATCTGTCCGGGTTTTCGTTCGCCAACGCCCCCCGATTTTCCGTGCGGCGGCATGCCGTCACCCGAATGCGCCACATCCGATCAGCGTGCGCCAAAATCCCAGAAAAAAAGGGGCAATAACGGGAAAATCTCGGCGCAACTCGGAATTTTCGGGTAACCCGTCGGGAAAAGCGAATCCGGGCCCTTAGTAAATGACCCCATTATACTTTATAAGCAATATACACATCTGATAATTCTGATTATGCTTATTACCCAACAAGATATACATAGAATTTTAGCTAAAAACAAAAACACACACAATCCCACTTCCGTCGCTTTCAGCTTATATAACACTATTCTTTATTATGTTTTAGAGGGGGTAACAAATAATTTAACGAACCTTCTGTTCTGCCAGTTCTCTAAACTCAATCCTCATATATCTTTTCCGCACTTTCCTTTCCCCCCGAGTCTTATGAACATCCGAGAACAGCCCTATATGGTGGTCAGCCGCTCCAGGCTCCACATCCCCACAGTCCGGCCTCTTGTTTGGATAGAAATTTCCTCTGGAATCTCATGCATGGAATGGCCGGCTGTCCGGGTGAAATAGCACTACAGAGAGCAATATTAAACTTCTTGCCAAGTTATACAAAGATTCACCATGGCTACAGAAAAATAGATCTCCAGACCTGATAGAAAATGATGGAACAAACAACTGGACTGATGGGCTTAAAGTGCACACTGTTCAGACCGGAAAGACCCAAGCTCTGACCCAACACTGATAATATCAATCGCTGGGACTTGTCACCGACTTGTCAATCGTCAACCAAGTGCAACGTGACAGGCCTAGAATTAAAAGCACCAGGATGAGCAGGACTGTATGCAAATGACCTCAGGCTCCAGGCTCTAGGTGTTTAATGGAGCCTGGAGCCCCTTAGGTTCATTTGCATACAGTCTTTCATCCTGGTGGTTAGATGTCCTTTAAAGAAACCCTAAATCCAAAAGTACAAATCTTATAAGCAGTATATATTATCAATAACAACTTCTCTTCTAAAAGGGATGCATATTTACCACCCCGTGAAACTACTACTACCAACGAACCTACTACCCCCCCCTCAGTTACAGTATGAATGTCCCTTTTAAATTCCCTCTTTGTGATGTGAACTCCACACATTACCTATAAGAAAAAAATCTCCTCTGAGTCAATTGACAATGAGCAGAGAATAGTCAGTTAGATAGGCTGCACGGAAGATAGGCATGCCCCTTCTTCTGTTCTATACACCTAAAATATGCTCGCTTGGCCCTCATATTCAATAAGAATTTTAGATACCAGAGATACAAGCAGTTTTGAAGACCACAGTTCGAAAGTTAGCTACCATATAAAGATCCAAGCCTACCTTTTCCCCCCTCCCAAAAATGAGAAGATTAGAGTTTAATGACACAGATGCATGTTTCTAGGTGCTATAGAACATAAGTAAGGACATCTGAGTGACTCTACTCTTGCAGTCTCAAAGTGACTCGTCTCAGACAAACTCAAGCTGGGTCACATTACATATAAGAATTTTCATCTTTCAGCTCGCTTCAGGTTTGCTGGCTTTCATTTGATCTACGAACTTGTGATTCAGGCGGTTACGACTCGTTTTTAAATGTGAGCTGTAGAGATTTTTTAACTGGCGCGAACAAATAATAAATAAAAACTCTTTCCGGTTCCTGTAAAAAAACCCACAAGCCTGAGTGATTTGAAAGATGAGATTCTTTCTTTTCATATAACACTAGAACATGTATATGTAGGTTGCTACAGAACCTTCTGAATTGACGCTTCCGTTGCGCCTCCAATTTGACTCATCTCGGGCAAATATACTCTTCCCCCTCCCCTGCTCATTTTTTCAGATGACTTGGAGGAGATTTTTCATAGGTTGGAGATTTCACATTATGCGGCAATTAATAGAAAGGACATTCAACCCCTACCCGAGGGGCTGGTAGTTTGAATGGGGTAAAATCTAGACAATATCCTTTAAATATCCATCCTATAATACTGATCATGGGGGCAGACAAATCTTTTTTCCTCAGTCCTATTGTAGACATGATTAGCTATAAAGTACCAGAAGCTGAATTTTAGTTTTAGCTTAAGTGTCCCCCAATCCAGATTAGGTATTATTAATCAGATTGCCGCATGCAATAACAGCTTGTAGTGACTCTGGCCTGCCCACAAGGTGGTGCTGATAACTGCTCATAACCACATGTATCGCACAGTGACTACTCTCTAGGTTCTTCCGTGAAAGGCCCGAGTCAAGAAAAGAGGTTACCACCATTTGCCAGGTCTGCTAGAAATGATATAGACTGTCTATGATATATGTAACATCTGTAATACAAAATTATAAGTCGTAAGTCTCTCTTCCTTCTCTTGTCGATTGTCACTTGAAATTGGGGCGAGTCAATCCAGATCTTCTGGTCTTCAAGGCTCCTCTAGATACGTCTATGTGGCATGGTTGGTAATGGGCATTAGTTATGCAACTAGATGGTGAGCGATGCTCTGACTATTGGGGGGGGCCCTGTTGCCTGAACGGGATGCCCACTTCTCTCTCCTGCCTCTTAAGAGCCGACGGCTGCTTCATATATGGCCTATTGTTGGTGTTGGGCCCTGTCCGCATTGTGGGCCCAGTATCTATACACTCTAGATCTCTGTATCCCAATTAAGAGATATTGTGACTAGATGTGTCCTATGGATGACATCTGCACATATATAAATCACCTATAGAAGACCGACAACTTCATGTCCAAGAACACGAAGGGCCACAGTTCTCATGGTCCTTCCGACATCATTTTACCCACACCCATAGCCAAGTATTACTGACAGGTGCTGGTGCCTCATGATGGGTAGTATTTGACGCTCTGGATGATTGATATGTTGAGGTTCCTAGAATTCGCACCAAGGGGTTTGAGAAGGAAAGATGAATTGGTAAGGCTATAGTTACTGGAAACATAATCTAGGAGAACATTGAGATGTCCACAAACTCCACAGGTCACGCTCTGCAGGAATGGAGGAACCTTTGTTAGAGACCAATGAAAGTTTGATCCGCTGTTAATACAGCCTGGTAGATGGTCTACCCTGGTGATTAAGGTCCCCTCAACACCCTACAGGTTTCAATTCCCCCGACTCATAGGTGTCCACATCGACAACATGTTAAACACTATCCCCCACAACGGACTTGTTTAAGCTTCCAATCCTCCTGGCCAAGACTAGGTGCCCAAAGATTGAGGATGTGTCTAAAGGCTTTTCAATACTGTCACTGTTCTTCTTCCTTTAAAGCATCGCCCCGGTACAGTCCCCCGTTCTCAAAGCCTATCGCCATGCCGATGTCTCTTCATACTGACACATGAGGAGACTGTTTGAAGGTCTTTCTTGTACAAGGTGTCATTACACAATGCGTAACAAGCTGGTTTGATAGTACTGTGTCACGTAGCAGAGCCAATAAAACCTATGTACCACATGTCCCGGGGATACACGTTTCGGCCAAAAGTGTTTATAGGACCATGACGTTGTAAGGTGTCCACGTGAGAATGAAGCCAGCAGTATATCAAAGATGGTCCTGGTGACTTTCTTCTCCTGGCCGCCATCTGTCTTTTTTTCCTCAGGGAAAAGGACGGGCGAAAACCGGGGACCTTGGAAAAGGCGAGGTAAGATGGGGACCGTGGGGGGAGTGTAATTTTATGAGAACGAACATAAATGAGGCAGGATATAATGGCAAGGACGCGGAATGAGCGGGGTTGGTATGTGGCGGAACGGGATTCATTAGAGGTCTATTTTCCACCGATTGAAGGTTGGTCAATGACTTCTCTAGTTACCGTTTTTCACCCCACTCTCCCTTCGACCCTTGGACAAAGGTAGGAGGGTCGCGGAGAGGAGGGGGGTCCAGGACGATGAGAGGGTTAATGGGGCGGAGAGTCAGGAAGGATTTGATGGTTAGTTTCTTGCCGGAAAGTCTTGCGGACACGGTTTCTGCTGGCCAACGAAATGTGAATGTAAAGGAGTGGTCATGATGATAACTGGAAGATAGAAGGCAGCGATGGCTGTTCCAAAAGTAAACGAAGGGTTTGAAAGAAACTGAATTGTAGACTCCCTATCTCCACTGTTCCTTTCCCCAAAAATGAACTGCCAAAACAAGATGGCGGGCGCCCAAAGTGCAAAGGAAGAAGCCAGGCCGCGCGGATCAAACCTGGCGCCATCTTGGTGGGTTCTTCGAGATGGGATTATCTGGTCAACGGTTGTAAGCAGAAAATACGTAAAGATGAGGAGAGAAGGTTATGAATGAAAGCGTTGACTGACAGTAGTCACAACGCCAACCATTAGGTCACCACGATGGGACCCAGTGGCCAGTAGCCCTTATGGTAGACAGAGTAGAGATTCATAGAGAAGACGCCGATGATGAGGTCGGACAGGCCAGGCTGAGAGGAAGTAGTTGTTGACGCATGTAACTGGGGTTGACCTTGATGGAGACGCATACCAAGATGTTACCCACGACTGTGACCAAGCTCAGAGACCCCGTCACCGTACAATAAGATCCTTTCCACGTTATATGACCCGAAACCTCCTCTGTGTTGTTGAGAGGGGCGGGAAGAAGATAGACTTGAATTTCCCAGGTGCGTTCTCATTCTGCCACGGTGGGGTGCTAGAAGAACCACTGAAAACAGAGAGAAGTAATTGTAATTATTCCAGATGACACTAAGACAGGATGGTACGTTGCGACCAATGAGGAACGTGGTAGAAGCGAGGGGAGTGCCTCTAGTATAGAAGTGAACGAAAGAAACGGTAATTGTCAAAGGGCAATGTAGCGAAGAGAAGAAGACAGGTAGAGCGATCCGACCAATTTTGACAAGGGCCTGAGGGCAGGGACATGTTAGGGAGGTGAAGATGAGACTAGCTCCCCGGCGCTTGTGAATGCTGTGTCATTTTAATGAGGAACAGTAACTCCGGGTCCAAGCCGCAGATGAGTATTTGGACAAAGTGCTGAAATATGGGGGGGAGTGCTGTGGAAATCCTCCATCTAGGCTAAGCAGACGTCAGATTTAAAAGGTTCTAAACTTGTGACTGGTTTAAGGGGTTGTCTGGGATTTGCAGATTAAAGGGATGTTCAGGAGTTAAATTGATTGATGATCCTTCAATAGTCCCCCTATATCAGATGTGATCATTGCACCTGGTTACATGGTGCTGAGAAGAAGTGTAATTGCATGGGATGAATAGAAATTTGATTGGATAGGATTGAAATAATATATTGTATTGATTTATTTGATTGATCAATTTGATTGATTCCTGAATAAATCCTTAAATGGCGCCATCTTGCTTGACCTGGTTTTGCACAATGGAGAAAAAACTGGCTTATCCGGATCACAGAGGGGATCAGGAATATAGGGTGCTATCTAAACGAAGTGTACTTACACTACATCACTCTACACTTTAATTAGTGTTTTGTCTTGTGTGTCTGTTGCTCCCAGCCATTTGGTGACGCTTATAGTAAACAAGATGCCTCGCATTATGTAATTACACTAAGTAGATATAGGTAGAGTGCAGTTTACTAGTGCCAGCAGAGGCAGCATTGATACCAGTAATTCACCATACCTCTGTGTATTTCTCCCACATATTTTCCTTGGACATCTCTTCTACCTGCTAGACTTGTGAGACTGAACGTAACATTTCTATTTTCCAGGAATACGCGGACACATGGTGACTCCTGTTAATTCGATGATATGTCAGATTCTCCTGGTCACAAAGTGACACCACATTTACACAGTTACCATCTATAAACAGAGCGAGATCAAACAGATACATGAAAACAGGTTGTGCACTAAAAAGTGATATGGGGAGATTGTAATGGCACTATCCTGGGTATATACCCTTATAGGGCATTATCAGGAGGAGGGGGTAGTGTTTAGAAGGTGTAAAGTTACCAAGAGTGGACATGTTGCCATAATAAGAAGTGAATCTAGGAAGCAAGCAGTTTGGAGCTAAGGAGCTAGCAGATTGTAAAAGTGTCCTATCTGCAGGCAGCATGTTAAGAGATGTTATAGAGTAGCTACTGTATAGGGTAGCAAAAATTGCATATACTGTCCTATCTGCAAGCAGAGCTGATAGAGTGTAAGTAGGTCCCATTCTGCAGGCTGCAGTTATGAGCGGAGGAGCTGAGCAGATTGTACATAGTGTCCTATCTGCATGCAGCATTGTTATAAGAGGAGGGAGAGCGAAGATAGGACAGAGGCATAGAGGTCAGCAAGTTATAGAGCATGGGACTGAGCAGAGTTTGTGCATATGTATTCTTATCTGCAGGTCCTGTATAGAGCAGGAGAGCTCTAGTAGTGTCATGTTCTGAAGGCAGCATGTTATGAGGAGGTAGGAGCTGAGCAGTTTAACATAGTGCCCTATCTGTGGCAGCATGTTATAGAGCAGGAGGAGCTGAGCAGATGTAAAAAGTGTCCTATCTGCAGGCGCCTGTTATGAGTAGCAGAAAGGTGAGAAAAATTGCATATACTGTCCTATCTGCAAGCAGAGCTGATCAGATTGTAAGTAGTGTCCTATCTGCAGGCTGCATGTTATAGAGCAGGAGGAGCTGAGCAGATTGTACATAGTGTCCTATCTGCATGCAGCATGTTATAGAGCAGGAGGAGCTGAGCAGATAGGACATAGTGTCCTATCCGCAGGCAGCATGTTATAGAGCATGAGGAGCTGAGCAGATTGTGCATAGTATCTTATCTGCAGGTACCATGTTATAGAGCAGGAGGAGCTCTAAGTAGTGTCATGTCTGCAGGCAGCATGTTATAGAGCAGGAGGAGCTGAGCAGTTTATACATAGTGTCCTATCTGTCGGCAGCATGTTATAGAGCAGGAGGAGCTGAGCAGATTGTAAAAAGTGTCCTATCTGCAGGCAGCATGTTATAGAGTAGCAGAAGGTGAGAAAATTGCATATACTGTCCTATCTGCAAGCAGAGCTGATCAGATTGTAAGTAGTGTCCTATCTGCAGGCTGCATGTTATAGAGCAGGAGGAGCTGAGCAGATTGTACATAGTGTCCTATCTGCATGCAGCATGTTATAGAGCAGGAGGAGCTGAGCAGATAGGACATAGTGTCCTATCCGCAGGCAGCATGTTATAGAGCATGAGGAGCTGAGCAGATTGTGCATAGTATCTTATCGCAGGTCGACCATGTTATAGAGCCGGAGGAGCTCTAAGTAGTGGCATGTCTGCTAGGCAGCATGTTATAGACAGGAGGGAGCTGACCAGTTTATACATAGTGTCCTATCTGTCGGCCAGCATGTTATAGAGCAGGAGGAGCTGAGCAGATCTTACATAGTGTCCTATGTGCAGGCAGCATGTTATAGAGCAGGAGGAGCTGAGCAGTTTATACATAGTGTCCTGTCTGTCGGCAGCATGTTATAGAGCAGGAGGAGCTGAGCAGATCTTACATAGTGTGGTATCTGCAGGCAGTATGTTGCTGTATAAAGCAGGAGGAGATGAGCAGATTGTGCATAGTGACCTATCTGCAGGCAGCATGTTATATATCAATCGGGGGTTACAAGTGAGAAAAACTTGCAGTTGTGGCTGAAGTGAGACAGCAATCTCATCCCTTTAATTTGAAAGCTCTTTACCCCACGCACGCCAGTAACCGCAGCCGCCTGTCTGCTCTGATACTTGATGACGCTTCTTGAACTTTAAGAAAGATTACATGGTTTGCAAACATGAAAAGATAAGTGTGGCAAGTAGCAGTTATATGGCATTCAGGCAGTGATACATCCCACTCATGGGCAGTCACTATAGCTGTGCTTCATGTCAGTGACGGCTGATAACGCCTGCCATCACACCACCGCCTGCCGCCGCCATGTCACCTCTCCTGACAAGCCTGGTATAGTCAGGCTTATTCCCCATTATATAGCAATGCTGGAGCAAGTTTTCTTAGAGCTTCATACTGTGCCGCCCCTCAATAATTCCTCCAGGTAATGTATATGTAAATTGCCTGCAATGCCTTGTCATGAGGATGCAAGAAGTTTGGCTTACACAGTTATAGGGGTTCTCTAGGACCTAATCACTGATGGCCATTCATCAGGGTACAATCACTTGGGTTATGATCTCCTGGACCCCTGATGATTATACACCAATAGGGATGCATCCATTATCCCATTCTTTTTCATGACCATGGATGACATGCTCTCTAGCCCCATAATTGATTCAGAGCCATAGCGTTGTAGTGTGCCCATACAATTCTCCCATGTACTGACCCCACGACCCCTAGACATGCCCCCACTTACCTCATTACTGCCCCAGACCACTAGTGATGTTCCCATTAAACTCCTTACTGCCCCCAGACCACTAGTGATGTTCCTCATTGAACTCCTTACTGCCCCAGACCACTAGTGATGTTCCCATTAAACTCCTTACTGCCCCAGACCACTAGTGATGTTCCCATTAAACTCCTTACTGCCACAGACCACTAGTAAAATGACCACTGACCTCCTCACTTGCCCAGACCACCAGTGACATACCCATTAACCTCTCCACTGCCCCAGATCACGGCCACAGACTATCGTATATTTGCCCATTATCCTCATTACTGTTCCAGACCACCAATGCCAATTGCCCTCCTTACTGACCTAGAACCCCAGTGATGTTCCCATTAACATCCTTACTGCCCCAGACCACCTGTAATGTGCTTGTTATCTTTCTTACTACCCCAGATCACCAGCGATGTTGCCATTAACCCTCTTCCTACCTAAGACCACAAGTGATGTGCAAAATAACCTTCTTACTGCTCCACACCTCCAGTTATCTACCCATTTACTTTCTTTCTAGCCCAGACCAGTGATGTTCCCATTAACCTCCTTAGCCACAAACCACCAGGGATGTACCAGGTATGTATTAACTTTCTTACTGCCCAGACCACCAGTTACAGTATGTGCTCAATAACTTTCCTACTGGCCCAAACCACCAGTGATGTTCCTATTAACCCTCTTACTACCCCAGACCACCAGGGATATACCAACTAACCTCCCTACTTCCCCAGACTACCAGTTACATGCCCATTTACTTTATAATTCAAGCCCAGACCAGTGATGTTCTCATTAACCTCCTCACAGCCCCAGACCACAGAGATGAACACATTAACCCTCTTACTGCCCCAGACCACCAAGGAAAAACCCATTCACTTTCTTACGGTCCCAGACTACCAGTGACGAGCCTATCAACTTTCTTACTAGACTCGAACACAAGTGATGTTTTCTGCTAATCTCCTAAATTTTTACCCCCCTAGACCACCAGGGATGTCCCAATTATCCAAGTTTCTGCCCTAAATAACTGTGAATAATACCACTGAAACGGTTACCCAACCACAGATAACCACATTCAGTTCACAGTCATCTGTTTTTCTTTTTCCCCCTGCGGTGACCCCAGTAATTCTATCTATACCCTAATATACAGGATGGCACTATAATTTTAACACTGCACATACTCACCTTACGGCAGTATTATATGGTCAGCCTATAGTAGCCAGTGGGGCAGCACGGTGGCTCAGTGGTTAGCACTACTGCCTTGCAGCGCCGGGGACCTGTGTTCAAGTCCCATCCAGGTCAACATTTGCAAAGAGTTCGTATGTTCTCTCCGTGTTTGTGTGGGTTTCCTCTGGGTCCTCCAGTTTCCCCCCACACTCCAAAACATGCTGGTAAATTGATTAGATTATGAGCCCCATTGGGGACAGGGTTTGGCAAGCTCTGTGTAATCTGTGTGCGCTATATGTATAAATAAAGGAATTATTATAATTATAGTAGTTAGATATGTTACTGTATGGCGATACTTTGGAGACACTATACGGTATGATGGTATTGTTTGTAGACTGTGTGATACATATACACATTTTGTTGTATATTACGGTTAGATGGCGCTGTATGGCGGCATTATTTAGGCACTACATGAGTCCAGATGTTATAGTTGTACCGTGTTTCTATCTGTGAGCTCTCGAGCCGCCCATCAGGTGCCTTCACCCCCGGTATAACCTTGACACGTGAAGCCGCCGTCGCTGTGTTATAAATAAACTCTATAAGAGGCGGGCGCCCCGTCATTAAAGCGGTAATGATACGGCCAGGATGAAGATACATGCAGATTTGCTGAAGTGTTTTGTAAGTGAAATAAAACTTTAATCCGCTGATTGCATAAAGCTTTTAAGCAGCTGCTCCAATGCCCCCAAAACCCAATCCTTAGTCAGTGACATTGAGGTTATTTTAGCTGGTGATGGCTCGGGGGACATCATAGACATCCACCGGTGAGGATCTACCAGCACCGGAGACGGGACAGAAACTCGGGAATAACTTGGATTCCATCTCAATATTAGATTTAAAAAAATATATTAACACGTCTCATGAATTATTCATAGATCTCTGGGTAGATTCCTGGGTAGCAAAGTTTCTTAGAGGGATAATGCACCTTAAAGCGACCCTACACCGGAGATAACTAAATCTGACTATACCTTAGACACATATAGTCAAAATACCTGGTACTGTCCGTTTTGTTTCGGGTGCATCAGTTCCTCTCTTTACATCCATCTTGGATCCTCTATTAAAATTGGCTGCTGAATTATTCAGGAGCGACGCCTGTAAGTCACAGACACGCCCCCTCCACTGACATGAACAGGAAAGGGGGTGTGTCTGTGACAGACGCCATTTGAGTGGAGACCTATCAGGGAGCTAAATCAAGCTATGTTGATTATTCCTGGCTAATGTGTAGTCAAAATTTGCCCCCTATCTTGCTGCAGATGGTGCTACCTGAGGCAAGAGGCTCAAGTCGCCTCATAGATGGTGCACCCCTGCTTTGATGGTAAAATGTAATAGTATCTTGTTTCTTCTACTGCCTCCAGTGGTCTAAATGTGAATAAAAAGGGCCCCATCGTCATTTCCTGCTGTGACGTCACTTCCTTTACTGTCCCTATTCGTTAAAGCTGCACCACACTCCCTCTTTATATGATAAGAGTCTTATGTCCTCTTCACAAGCCAATGACCTTATATCTAATTCTCCTATTTAAAGCTTACCACTTTCGAAGTGAATGTGACCGAGATGCAATACCAAGTACAGCCACTATATAGTATATGGCGCTGTGCTGGGTAAGCAGTTAACCATTGCATTCCTAGAATTACTTTCGAATAAAGGAAATCTACCATCAATATCAAGCATGGATATACTCATCCAGGCACCGTGACTGTGGTAATCTTCCTATATTTCTTATTTAAAATCAACCTTTTAAAGTATACTAATGAGCCTGAAGAGCTCTGGGGGCATTACCATAGCCCCTCTGTGCTGCAGATTCACTGGCTGTAACAATGAGTAGAACATGTCTCTGCCTCTTCTTTTTGTCTGTGTAATCTAGAAGCAGCAGGAAGTGCCGGGGGAGCCTGAAAAGTTCTGGGGGCATTACCATAACCCCTCTGTGCTGCAGATTCACTGGCTGTTACAATGAGTAGAACATGTCTCTCCCTCTTCTCTATGTCTGTGTAATCTAGCAGCAGCAGGAAGTGCAGGGGGAGGAGAGACCTGTCTTAATCATTGTAACAGCCTATCAAGCTGCAGCAGCAAGGCTCATTAGCATAATTATAAAAGCTAAGTTTTGGATGGAAGGAAGTAGGCCCTGGATAACAAATATAAGAAGATTACCACAGTCCCGGTGCCTGGATCTATGAGTAATGTCCCTGGTTTATCAGGATGGATTTTGATGGTAGAGTTCCTTTAAAGGATATGTTCTTCTTTTCTTAAAACAGCGCCACACACATCCACAGGTTATTTGTGGTATTGCAGCCTTCAACGGATCATCATATGTCCACATAAAATTGCAAAATTTCCAAAAATTCCTCCCTGGTCTGTCTGTCATTGTAACATCAGCTGTCACTAGGTATGTGGAATACATGTTACCGCCGGAACCATGAATAATACATCATTTTAATGGAGTTTCCAGATGACTGACATGATTTATTAATGTTTACAGCTCCGCTATAGTGTTTGTCCTGATGCAAATTTAAACCTTTTTACGCCTCTGATTGTATTTTTAAACTATCTGCTTAATGGGAAATTAGAATCGATGGAAAGTTACAAATTAAAGGAGAATTTACTTTACTTTGTGACGCTCCGCGGTAGTTTTTTAAACCTTGATTACAGGGGTATGGCGGCATTATTTAGTGATTGTATTGGAGTTTTATCCAGCAACCATAGGGCAGTTTAGTATTGTTGTTATATGGGACTTGTATATAAAAAATCACTTGTACATTGTATGGCGGTATTATTTTACGAATGTTTTTGAAATAATAAAAGTGACTGCTGAAAGACATTGACTGGAGCGGGTTATATCATGTTTGTTTCCTAAATACTTTGCTTCATTTATGTTCTACTTATCTTATGAGGGTTAAATGTTCTACTGCCAATGGCTCACTAAACCCCGCCCATGAATGGCTCACCGCGCCCCCTTTAACCCGATAAAATCGGGTTAAAAGTGGAGTGGTGTGGGGTGACTTACTGGCCTGCGGCTCCCTATTAAAGTGAGCTGTACAGGAGCCAGAAGAGCCTGCTCTTTTTAGTGAGCAGAGCCTAATGAGCCAGCTCACTAAGAAGAGCCGGAATTCCCATCACTACTGTGATCTAAATGTGAATAAAAACATAAAGAACAACATTTCCCCTTCTCCGACATCACTTCCTGCTTTGATGCTATTGGCTGAAGTTACACCTCAGCTTCCTGTCCAGCCCACCCCCAGCATACCCTCTTTTAAAGGAAACCTACCACTTGTAGTGGCAGGTTTCCGAAGCAATACCGGCACCAGCTCAGGGTGAGCTGGTGCGGAGCTTATTTTAGTTAGTGTTTTAAACCGCGGTAGCGGTTTTAAACACTTTTAAACGTTATAGCCGGCGCAGGCAGGTACGCGCTCGGCGCTTACGTGCACGCGGCTACATAGGAAGTGAATGAGAGCCTCGTGCACGGTAGAGCCGAGCGCGTACCTGCCTGCGCCGGTCTATACGTTTAAAAAGTGTTTTAAAACCGCGATACCGCGTTTAAAACACTAACTAAAATAAGCCGACCAGCTCACCCTGAGCTGGTGCCCGTATTGCTATCGGAAACCTGCCACTACACGTGGTAGGTTTCCTTTAATACTGAGAGCCCCACATATATACAGAGAGAATAAACATTTTCTATTTTTGATGTCTCAGTCCGATTTATTAGCAACGTATGGAAGTATTCGTAGTGGATTATAATACAGGCGTGGTTTGGGTGGTAGCTGGGGCCCGAGCCTTCAAGGGGCCCATGGTCACTCAAATCAACCACCAAATTTTAAACTCAGAAGGACTTTCACCCACGAAATATGTTCATACGCTCAATACACTGTGCACAAGAGCTGTTTCAGGACTTTGAAGGTCCTGAATCACAGATTGGAATCAGCCTTCATTCCCCAAGAAGCTGATTCTAGTACAGATGTAGGAAGTGATTCTAGACTTGGGGGGGCTATAATATTATACAGCCCATGGCTGTATAATCCACCCCGGCAGTATTATTTAGTGATTATGTTAATGTATTATGCAAGAACCATATGCAGTCTAGAATGTATATATTTCCTATTATGGTGTTATATATACAATAAATTACGTAAACACCTGTATGGCGGTATTATTTATATATGCTTTAGGATATCAGAACAAACTGTCCAAAATATTGACGGGGGAACTGTGTTATATTTGTTACCCCATGCTAATTACACTAATTTGAGTCAACATTAATTATTCCTCTTAGGTATGTCTCCAGCCATATAGAATGATGTAGATGTATAGCGGTATTATCTAACATTGTATTGAAGTATTATGACCAATCCTACGGCGCTAGTATTCTAGGATCCTCTTCATTTATTATGTTGGTGGATATGCAGGCAATATATGCAAATCACAGGTATACTGTATGGCCGTATTATTTATTATACTTTAATTATAAAAAAGGTCTAAAAAGATGTGCACTTAGGTTTGTTGCCCCATGAAAATAACTTTTTGCAAAAGGGGGAAACTGCCACGATCGCAGGGCTAGGTAAGTATGACATCACTTTAATTATCTCAGTTTTACTCTTTTACTTTCCAAACAATGGGCATTCTTCCTCACCCTGAGTGAGCTAGTTTCAGTGGTGGCCTATGGTAAATGTGAATCTCCTGCTCCTGCGAAGATGACAGAGCTGCCATGTCCCACTTAAGAGCTAACTAACCAGGATGGACGATGCTTTATTAAACTATCCTCATTCCAAATACCTTTACACATGTGTTCCCGGGTTAAATAGGATAAGCGTTAATTTATCATCTCAATACGTTGACCTACTTTGTCAGTCTGTCCATGTGGTCGGAAGAGAAATACAAGACAAGACAAGGAGGAAATTCCTGCACCTTTTCTCCTCCGCCCGCTGTTTGGTCTGGCATCAACACACCAGGAAGAATTGAGTTTGTTCATTATTATTTTTTAATTGTCCTGGCCTGAAGAAGAGATGAACAAGTATTTTGGGATGAGGATAGTTTCTATATGGAATTAGTTCATTAGTGGGACATGGCAGCTCTGTCATCAACTGCAGGAGAAGTTGATTAAAATCTACCACGGCCCACCACTGAGGATAGCTCAATACAGTTGGGACCATTGTTGGCTCACGTCCCAAGGAAAAAGCCGAGACATCCCAATCATGGGCACCCTATTAACCATGACAGTACCAGGAAATAAGACGTGTGTCGCTATGCAGTGGCGTAACTAGAAGCTGATGAGCCCAGTGCAAAGTCTGTCCAGGCCCCTCGACTATAATGTATGGTTTAGTAATAGTCTTCTCATATGGGAAAGTGACACCATAAGGGCCCCTAAACTCTGGGCCCGAGGGCGACCGCCATCTCTGCACCCCCTAGTTACACCCCTGTGGGTTTTAACGTGAGAGTCGCGACATCGGCACTGAAGCCCACCATTCGAGGATCCAGCCATCCGGCCTGTCTGCCTCCTATCACACCATGATGTGTGTGGTCTCCGGTGGTAACAATGTCAGTGTTCACACATTTTACAATAGTGGCAACATTCATTCCTGAATCAAGGATAAATTAAGAATAGAACTGGTCTTTTAAAGTAAAAAAAAAAAAACTTCCAGTGGTGCCCACAACGAGATATTAAGCAACAGAAAAACGGTAATTAGCGCCTATAAAAGGTATATTGCGAGAGGGTGCACGACCGCGACGACCTTTCTCGCTCATTACCGGCCCAAGAATAGTATTCTTTAATGGAGCAGATACAAAAAAAAAACACCCTGTTCAATTCCGAGAAGACAGCGTTCTCCTAAAAAAAAAAAAAGGACCACAGATTGAACAACACATCAAAACCTTGCAGTTTCCCGGAAGCGTTGAAATTACAAAAAAAAAAGCAGATAACACAAAACTGCACAATTAGTTTTTTGCCACCGTAAACCAAGTCCAGGGGGGGGGATATCCCGGGAGGGGCAAGCTATGATAAGGCCTCTTAGTGGGTAACAGCAGGGGGAACATAGATTGGTAAACCAACCAACACCCTGTAATGATGAGTGTGGAGTCAGCCCTGGAAAACGCACGCGTGGGTGGTGCATATGGGGAGCCTGAGTAAATGACGGTGGCAAAGAGTTGTTGAAGGCGACATCAGGCAGATATACGTTTTAATGCACAATTAACAGCAGAGGAGGACGGCGAAATGCCATAAACCGGTAATTACCCGCCGGGTTGGCGAACGTGCGCACTATTTTTAAGTGGTTATATATTTATTAGAATGAACTGATGTTCCCGCTACTGTATTTCTGTTCAGGGAGGTCGCGTGTGTTTACTTTATGTTATTTTTTAATTTCTCGAGGGATTTTGTAGCTTTTGGATACATGTTCTTTTGGATAAGAGTAAGGTGTTATTATTGTCATTATACTGGCATAAAGCGGCGATGTTCTTAACAGGACTGTTCCAGGCAGCGCCACAGTCAAGCTTAAAATCTATTTTTGCGCGCCTGGGGAGAAAGGGATAAGAAAGTCACACTCGCATTTGTTGTGTGTGCGGCTGTGGGTGATACAAATCCGGAGACATTGGGACTGTGTGCGCGAGGGGTCGTTTGGGTTTAGTTTGCTATAGTTTTGTTACTTGGACGGTAAATTGGAAATTTCATATTTCATTTAGGCAACTAGTGCGGAAGCTTTCGAAGCAACGGACAAAACCTTGGGATCTGCCATCGGGTGCCCCCTCTCAGGAGCAACGGAAGAGTGAAAAACATGTGGGGCTTATTTACCTAAGGGTTCTGCGCATGTTTTTCGGATTTTGCGTGGCTGTGACGGATTTAACACGGGTTTGCGCTGGGATTGTGCGCTGTCGCACACGTATCATATTGTGACCGCTGCCGACGCTTCAGCGACAGAAGTTGGGGCGGGCCGTCCTCCGACTGAGCAATTGTGTCACACGACAATGCACTTACAATGCACCGGGACGAAGATGGTGAACTCGGCGGACCTGAGCGAGGAAGTGCACATGCAGATATCGGGAGACGATCTAAGTGAACGCTGCACAGTGCATTATCATTGGACAATGCCCTTTGGGTGAACTCCGTCGGACAGGTGCCCATTGACTGCCTGACCACCAGGACTCCATTAAACTCCATCTCTGCTCTAGACCACCAAAGAGCTTTACAAAAAAACCGTTCTCTTGTCGAGACCACATGGGCATGGTTGGTATGCCCATAGGGCGTGATGCAAACCTTTTAGACACCAAGTGCCAAAACAACCAGAACCCACGTATTTTCGCACAGTGCCAATGCGAACAATTTAAGCAGAGTTAACTTAAATTGTTTTTTAGTACCCCGACAGTTCCGAGCAATCCATGTCAATATTTCAGCCTCTGGCGTCAATGGGCAGTGCCAGGCCCATTTTCTCCAGCTCGGACCACCGAATCAATAGAAATAATTGGTCTAGGGCTGTGCCAGGACAGTCTGGCTCTGCCATCAGCACTGTAGGCAATTGAAATTATTGAATTAATTTTTAGGAAATGGTGAAATCAGCGTAATGGCGCCATTAAAAGGAAGTTGGAGTTAAACTCTTCCAAGTCTCGCCCTCAAAGAGACAGGGGTGACTACTTTTAGGTGGAGTGCATAACGCTGATACTTTTCAGGGTTAGTTTTGTTAGAAATTGGAGGACATCCTGGCAACAAATTCAGGACAAGTATGGCCTGTAGCTAATGTATTGTTACAGCAATATTCATACAAAGTAATTGCTAAAAAGTTGCTGGGACAGTTCCTTAGTTTCAAAAAAGTGAGGGGAACTTCAGGCTGACCTGGATAAGAATGGACGGGATAATCCCTCTTGCACCAATTTAAAGCAGATGGGCCTTCGTGATGGGATTAAATCTACTTCAGACTACAGTGTCTCCACATTACAAGCTATAAGTTTTGTGCTTCTAGCTCCCTCTAGTGCCGAGCAAGCAGGCGAAACTTTAAATTTCAATATTTAAATTTATTTCTCTATAAATAAAAAATGACCACTAAAATAAGATATATGAAAACAAGTCAAGTGTTGACATGACCGGTATGTCGGTTTGTATAAAATGATAAAATGATACGCCTCGCTATTGTATTCTCTCGTGCGGCAGGATAAAATGAAAAGTCACTTCCAAATTTAAACGTGTCCCTAGGCACACGGGACAGTCAACAATTGTGAGTTTCATAGCCTACCCCCCTAAGAGACACAGAACCCTAATTGCCTATGAAATTGATAGATTATGTGTCTCATCATGGAAATGAAGGCAATTAGAAGATCCTGTATACGAGAGCAAAGAGGAATAGAAGAAAAGGAACTTCATTCAAAAAGTGAGGAAACTTCTGCAAACACTTGAATATTGCGAAAACACTGACTTTTTTTTAGGTAGTGCTGGCATGATTTGGGTTCATTAAAGGACTAGCATGAGGATTCGGACCATGACCCATACACCTACATATCCTGCTCCCTTGCCCTCAGAAAACTGAAGCCATTGGCTCATGTAGGTAAATGACTCTAGAGGGTTTTATTTAGGTTCTACTTACATACCCAATGAGTTGGCGGCATAAGTCCTGATGCCTTGATCAGCGTCAAGACTGGGCAGCATAATGAGCAGGCTACCCATCCACTCTATGTTGCATGTTTGACAGAAAACAACCTGATGGGTAAGAGAGGGGAAGGGGTCATTGGAGGTAATAACGATTCGCTTTCTTTTTTCCGGTTTGTCCTCATGCAATTCTTGTCTCAAATTTTTTAAGTTGGCAGAGAGAGCATGAACTGTAGATCACTCGCTGCTGCCTTCCTGGTGATCCATTATACCCCCACCCCAAATGGAATACAGTAAAGCTGCACTCTCTGTGTATCTGTAATGGCTCGCTGGAGGGACCATTAAAACTAAAACTGCTGACATCTGACTTCTGAGAGTAGGGTGAGACTGCAGATAGCGTGGATGGTCACAGAGGAGGTTATGTTGAGGATCGAGCTATGGTAATGAGCATCTCCTTATGGACAGTGGTGGTGAAACTATGGCACGGGTGCCAGAGGCGGCACTCAGAGCCTTTCTGTGGGCACCCAGGCCATGCCACCGCACCAGACAGGACTCAAAGAATCTTTCCTGCAGTCCAAGCAACTTAAAAGATGCAGCTTTCAGTGATATTTTTTTTATCTTACTTCATTACTTGGGACGTAGGAAGAGGAGAGAATGAGTTGCAGGGCTGAATTATCTTTGGAGGCCTCCTGCCCGCCCAACGATCTCTGTGTACGAGGGAAACTGGAAGAAACTAAAATGATGCAAATTTTCCATCGCTTCTACTATGTTGCTGGTCCTCAGGAGGCAAATATGATTGAAGTTGTTGAACAGGGAGCAATAAATTACTGCGTTTAGTTGGCACCTCACGATTAGATAAGGGGGTTTTGGGTTGCAGTTTGGGCACCGGACGCTAAAAGGTTCGCCATCACTGTCCTATGATAACATTAAAATGATATATGATAAATACATTATAACACATAATGATATAAGCTCCACACCAAAGGTAAGTTATGAACCTTCCAATAAAAGAATCTACCAGCTCCCTCACAATCTCAGAAAAGGGAATTTTATAAGCTAATTACGAACTACTTAAAATGTTATCTTTATGCAATACATCAGTGGTGCACTGGGGTGTGGTTTTTGCTGCGGGTGCACCATTTTCATTCTTTGTACACCGGATTTATATACATACAACAACCGCTGAGTAATGGGCAACTGGTGAGAGGTATAATGTTAAGAAAAAGGTGCACCGACAGACATGGCCATGCCCCTTGTGCACCGAGAAGCTCATTTGCAAAGATAAAATTAGCATATTTTCTAAAATGACAGATCACTGGAAAACGGAAAAGATATATTTGGAAGATATATAACAAACCACTTACAAAAGTGGTGATTTTGAGTTTGTAGACTCAGCTTAAGACAAAGTATTCCCGCCCTTTGGGGAATGAAGTTTAGCTAAACCAGAGCTGGGAAAGAGTCAGTAAAGTTTTGCAAGTGTCAAACAAGTTTATTTAGTGTTTTATACATGGATTTGTCTGTTTCTACAAGAATCTGAGCCAGTCCTGCGACTAAGCTGTTTAAATGCTTATGCGTTAAAGTGGGGTGCTGAGTAGGAGGACCCCCTATATATGGCGTTTATTTATGCTGTAGTAGCACATATGGAAACAGTTTGTTAGCAACAAGCCACAGAGAGAAGGAAAATGTGATTTTATTCAGTGAGCGATGGAAGCAATCTAAGAGGCCTTAATTTATTTAATCCTGACCACGACTTAGTGCGCTATCAGAAAGTGCATACTTATTAAGCATGTCCGCAGCACACGCCTGCGCGTCACACTCATTATATAGCATCTTCCCACAGTGATAAAACTGTGCAAAATGGGAAGATCTTGATGAGATTTATTGCATGTTATGCGGGAGAGGGAGGGGGCGAATTAGGACAGGAGAGGCGACGAGGAGGAAGGGAGCTTGATTGAAGATAGAAATATGGACATAATAATAATTCTTTATTTTATATAGCGCCTACTGATTATGCACGCTCGCGCACAGAGATTGCCAAAATTGTTCCATGTCCCATGGAGCTCACAATCTAAACAACCACCAGTATGTTTTTGGAGTGTGGGAGGAACAGGAGGACCCGGAGGAAACCCACACAAACGCAGAAAGAACATGCAAACTCTTTGGAGATGTTGACCTGTATGGGACTTGAACCCAGGACTCCACGCTGCAAGGCAAGAGTGCTATCCACTCAGCCACCATGATGTACATATAGAAAGCAAGCAGGTAGCCCCGGACTGCAACCTGCGAGTCACACATCATATATAGCATTTCTCAACTGATAAAACTGTGCAAAATGTAAACATCATGATTAGATTTTACTGCATGTTACACGGGAGGAGGGTAGGGTGTGTTAGGAAAGGTGGACTAGAGAGAGGGGTGACGATAGAAAAGCTAAGCGGTAGCTCCCGCACTGCAAGCTGCAAGTCACGCTAATAATATAGAATATTCCACAGCTATGGCAAAATGGAAAGATATTATGGGATTACGCATGTGACATGGGGCAGGGGAGGGGGCAGTTTAGAAAGGTGGGCTAGAAGGAGGTGAGGTTGGTGAAAAGACAATATGGACATATGATTGGAAGCTAAGAAAGGTAGCCTGACTGCAAACCCTATTCACTTACGCGGGGAGAGGGATGGGGGGGCAAAGTAGGAAAGTGAGCGGAGAAGCAAGGGAAGGTTGAGGAAGATAGAAAGATAGACAGATGATAGAAATTTAACCAGAAGCCCCTGACTACACAACCTGGAGTCACACTAATAATATAGCATCTTACTCAAGCTGATAAAACTGCGCAAAATGGGAAGATCTGATGAGATTTACTGAATGTTCACGGGAGAGGGAGGGGTCAGATTAGGAAGGTGGTTTAGAGAGGATGGGAGGTTGATGAAGATAGAAGATGGACATGATGAAGAAAATTAGGCAGGAGCCCCTGACTGCAAACCTGCGAGTCACACTAAATATAGCATCTTCTCACAGCTGATAAAAACTGCGCAAAATGGGAAGATCTGATGAGATTACTGCATGTTACACGGGAGAGGAGGGGGCAGATTAGGAAAGGTGGGTTAGAGAGGATGGGAGGTTGATGAAGTAGAAAGTGGACATATGATAGAAAAATTAGGCAGGAGACCCTGACTGCAAACCTGCGAGTCACACTAATAATATAGCATCTTCTAACAGCTGTTAAAACTGGTAAAATGGGAGATCTGTGATTTTTTGGGGAAAAAGAGTTCTGCCATGGTACACGGGGGAGGAGAGGGGGGGTTTTTAAACCTTGATTACAGGGGTATGGCGGCATTATTTAGTGATTGTATTGGAGTTTTATCCAGCAACCATAGGGCAGTTTAGTATTGTTGTTATATGGGACTTGTATATGAAAAATCACTTGTACATTGTATGGCGGTATTATTTTATAAAGCTTTCTGAAATAATGAAAGTGACTGCTCAAAAAACATTGACTGGAGAGGGTTGTATTATGTTCATTTCCTAAATACTTTGCTTCATTTATGTTTTACTTATCTGATGAGGGTTAAATGTTCTACTGCCTCCCGTGATCTAGTGATGGGTCGTTTGCGAACGAGTCGGCACTAGCAGCTGGCTCATTCACGTGAACGACGTGAGCCGGCTCACCTCAGTGAGCCAATGGCTCACTAAAACCCGCCCACGAACGGCTCACCACGCCCCCCTTAAACCCGAAAAAATCGTGGTAAAAGTGGGGTGACTTACTGGCCTGCGGCTCCCGATTAAAGTGAGCTGTTCAGGAGCCAGAAGAGCCGGCTCTTTTTAGTGAGTGGAGCTAGCTCACTAAGAAGAGCCGGAATTCCCATCACTACTGTGATCTAAATGTGAATAAAAACATAAAGAACATAAAGAAAATATAAACATAAAGAACAACATTTCCCTTTCTCCGACATCACTTCCTGCTTTGATGCTATTGGCTGAAGTTACACCTCAGCTTCCTGTCCAGCCCACCCCCAGCATACCCTCTTTTAATACTGAGAGCCCCTCATATAATACAGAGAGAATAAACATTTTCTATTCTTTTGATGTCTCAGTCCAGATTTATTTAGCAACGTATGGAAGTATTCTGTAGTGGATTATAATACAGGCTGGTTTGGGTGGTAGCTCGGGGCCCGAGCCTTCAAGGGGGCCCATGGTCACTCAAATAACCCACCAAATTTTAAACTCAGAAGGACTTTCACCCAGGAAATATGTTCATACGCTCAATACACTTGTGCACAAGAGCTGTTTCAGGACCTTTGAAGGTCCTGAAATCACAGATTGGAATCAGCCTCCATTCCCCAAGAAGCTGATTCTAGTACCAGATGTAGGAAGTGATTCTAGACTTGGGGGGGCTATAATATTCATACAGCCCATGGCAGTATAATCCACCCCTGGCAGTATTATTTAGTGATTGTGTTAATGTATTATGCAAGAACCATATGACAGTCTAGAATGTATGATATTTCCTATTATGGTTGGTTATATATACAATAAATTACGTAAACACTGTATGGCGGTATTATTTTATATATGCTTTAGGATTTATCAGAACAACTGTCCAAAATATTGATCGGAGGGCACTGTGTTATATTTGTTACCCCAATGCTTAATTTATCACTAATTTGGAGTCACATCATATTTTCCTCTTAGTGTATGTCTCCAGCCATATAGAATGATGTAGATGTATAGCGGTATTATCTAACAATTGTATTGAAGTATTATGCGCCAATCCTACGGCGGTCTAGTATTCTAGGATCCTCTTCATATTATGTTGGTGGTATTATGCAGGCAATATATGCAAATCACATGTATACTGTATGGCCGTATTATTTATATATACTTTAAAATTATTTAAAAAAGGTCTAAAAAGATGTGCACTTAGGTTTGTTGCCCCATGAAAATTAACTTTTTGCAAAAGGGGGAAACTGCCACGATCGCAGGGCCTAGGTAAGTATGACAATCACTTTAATTATGCTGTTTTACTCTTTTACTGTTCCAAACAATGGGCAATTCTTCCCTCACCCTGTAGCTGAGCTAGTTTCAGTGGTGGCCTATGGTAAATTGTGAATCTCCTGCTCCTGCAGCAGATGACAGAGCTGCCATGTCCCACTTAAGAGCTAACTAACCAGGATGGACGATGCTTATATAAACTATCCTCATTCCAAATACCTTTACACATGTGTTCCCGGGTAAAAATAGGATAAGCGTAATTTAGCATCTCATACGTTGACCTACTTTGTCAGTCTGTCCATGTGGTCGGAAGAGGAAATACAAGACAAGACAAGGAGGAAATTCCTGCACCTTTTCCTCCTCCGCCCGCTGTTTGGTCCTGGCATCAACACACCAGGAAGAATTGAGTTTGTTCATTATTATTTTTTAATTGTCCTGGCCTGAAGAAGAGATGACACAAGGTATTTGGGATGAGGATAGTTTCTATATGGAAAGTAAGTTCATTAGTGGGACATGGCAGCTCTGTCATCAACTGCAGGAGAAGTTGATTTACAATCTACCACAGGCCACCACTGAGGATAGCTCAAATACAAGTTGAGGGACCATTGTTTGGCTCACCGTCCCAAGGAAAAGCCGAGACATCCCAATCATGGGCACCCTCATTAACCATGACAGTACCAGGAAATAAGACGTGTGTCGCTATGCAGTGGCGTAACTAGAAGCTGATGAGCCCCAGTGCAAAGTCTGTGCCAGGCCCCTCGACTATAATGTATGGTTTATAGTAATAGTCTTCTCATATGGGAAAGTGACACCATAAGGGCCCCCTAAACCTCTTGGGCCCGAGTGCGACCGCAATCTCTGCACCCCCTCAAGTTACACCCCTGTGGGTTTTAACGTGAGAGTCAGCAGCATCGGCACTGAAGCCCACCATTCGAGGATCCAGCCATCCGGCCTTGGTCTGCCTCCTTCTACACCATGATGTGTGGTCTCCGGTGGTAACAATGTCAGTGTTCACAACATTCTACAATAGTGGCAACATTCTATTCCTGAATCAAGGATAAATTAAGAATAGAACTGGTCTTTTAAAGTAAAAAAAAAAAAACTTCCAGTGGTGCCCCACAACGAGATATTAAGCAACAGAAAACGGTAATTAGCGCCTATAACAAGTGTATCGGCGAGCAGGGTAGCACGACCCGCGACGACCTTTCTCTCGCTCATTACCGGCCAACAGAATAGGTATTCTCTTTAATGGAAGCAGATACAAAAAAAAACACACCTGTCAATTCCGAGAAGACAGCGTTCTCATAAAAAAAAAAAAAGGACCACAGATTGAACAACACATCAAAACCTTGCAGTTTCCATGGAAGCGTTGAAATTACAAAAAAAAAAGCAGATAACACAAAACCTGCCTAATTAGTTTTATGCCACCCGTAAACCAAGTCCAGGGGGGGGGGATATCCCGGGAGGGGCAGCTATGATTAATGCCCTCTCTAGTGGGTAACAGCAGGGGGACATAGATTGGTAAACCAACAACACCCTGTAATGATGGAGTGGTGGAGTCAGCCCTGGAAACGCACTGCGTGGGTGTGCAATGGGGAGCCTGATGAATGAAGGTGGCAAAGAGTTAGTTAAAGGCGACATCAGGCAGATATAACGTTTTAATGCACAATTAAACAGCAGAGGAGGACGGCGAAATGCCATAAAACCGGTAATTACCGCCGGGTTGGCGAACGTTGCGCACTATTTTTAAGTGGTTATATATTTATTAGAATGAATGATGTTCCCGCTAATGTATTTCTGTGTGAGCGTCGCGCTCGTGTTTACTTTTATGTTATTTTTTTTTAGTTCTCGAGGGATTTTGCAGCTTTTGGCATACATGTTTTTTTTGGATAAGAGTAAGGTGTTATTATTGTCATTATACTGGCATAAAGCGGCGATGTTCACAGGACTGTCCAGGCACGCCGCCCAGTCAAGCTTAAAATCTATTTTTGGCGCCTGGGGAGAAAGGGATAAGAAAAGTCACACTCGAATTTGTTTGTGTTGCGGATGTGGTGAGTAAATCCGGAGACATTGGGACTGGTGCGCGAGGGGTCGTTTTGGTTTAGTTCTGCTTTAGTTTTTTTTACCTTGGACGGGTAAATTGGAAATTTCATATTTCATTTAGGCAACTAGTGCGGAAGCTTTCGAAGCAACTGGACAAAACCTTGGGATCTGCCATCGGGTGCCCCCTCTCAGGAGCAACGGAAGAGTGAAAAACATTGGGGCTTATTTACCAAGGGTCCGCGCATTTTTTCGGATTTTGCGTGGCTGTGACAGGTATTTAACACGGGTTTGCGCTGGGATTGTGTCGCACACGATCATATTGTGACACGGCTGCGACAGCTTTCATGCGACAGAAGTTGGGGGCGGGCCGTCCTCCGACTGAGCAAATTGTGTCACAAGACAATGCACTTACAATGCACCGGGAAGAAGATGGTGAACTCTGGCGGACCTGAGCGAGGAAGTGACACATGCAGAATATCGGGCGCACGATCTAAGTGAATCGCTGCACAGTGCATTATCATTGGACAATGCACTTTGGGTGAACTCCGTCGGACAGGTGCCCCATTGACTGCCCTTGACCACCATGGACTCCATTAACTCCATCTCTGCTCTAGACCACCAAGAGCTTTACCAAAAACCAGTTCTCTGTCGAGACCACATGGGCATGGTTGTAGCCATAGGGCAGTGATGGCAAACCTTTTAGACACCAAGTGCCCAAACAACAACCAGAACCCACGTATTTTTCGCAAAGTGCCAATGCGACAATTTAAGCAGTAACTTAATTGTTTATGTAGCCCCGACAGTTTCCGAGCAAATCCATGTCAATATTTTCAGCTCTCTGCTGTCAAATGGGCAGTGCCAGGCCATTTTCTCCAGCTCGGGACCACCGAATAGTAGGATAATCAGATTGGTCTAGGGCTGGTGCAGACAGTCTGGCTCTGCCCATTTCACTGTAGCAATCTGAAATTATTGACATTAATTTCTTAGGAATGGTGAAATCAGCGTAATGGCGCCAATTAAAAGGAGTTGGAGTTAAGTCCTCTTCAAGTCTCGCCCTCAACACAGACAGGGTGACTACTTTTAGGTGGAGTTGCATTAACGCTGATACTTTTCAGGGTTAGTTTTGTTAGAAATTGGAGACAATCCTGGCAAATTCAGGACAAGTATGGCACTGTATGCTAGTACTTGTATTGTACAGGCAATATTCAGTACAAAAGTAATTGCTAAAAAGTTGCTGGGACAGTTCCTAAGTTTCAAAAAAAGTAGAGGGAACTTCAGGCTGACCTGGACTAAGAATGGGACAGGGCATACAATCCCTCTTTCACAATTTAAGAGCAGAAATGGGCCTTCCGTGGATGGGATTAAGATCTACTTCAGGACTTACATGTCTCCACATTACAAGCTATAAGTTTTGTGCTTCTTAGCTCCCTCTAGTGCCGGCAGCAAGCAGGCCGAAACTTTAACATTTCACTATTTAAATTTATTTCTCTATAAATAAAAACTATGACCACCTAAAATAAGATATATGAAAACAGTCAAGTGTTGACACAACCGGTATGTCTGGTTTGTATAAATAATGATAAAATGATTACTCCTCGCTATTGTATTCTCTCGTGCGGCAGGATAATCTAATGAAAGTTCACTTCCAAATTTAAACGTGTCCCTAGGCACACGGGACAGTCAACAATTGTGAGTTTCATTAGCCTACCCCCCTAAGAGACAAAGAACACTAATGTCCTATGAAATTGATAGATTATGTGTCTCATCATGGAAATGAGGCAATTAGAAGATCCTGTATACGAGAGCCAAGAGGAATAGAAGAAAAGGAACTTCATTCAACAAGTGAGGAAACTTCTGCAAACACTTGAATATTGCAGAAAACACTGACTTTTTTTTTAGGTAGTGCTGGCATGATTTGGGTTCATTTAAAGGGACTAGCATGAGGATTCGGACCCATGAACCATCACCTACATGTAATCCTGCTCCCTTGCCCTCAGAAAACTGAAGCCAATTGGCTCATTGTAGGTAAATGACCTCTAGATGTGTTTATTTATGTATCTACTTACATACCCAATGAGTTGGCGGCACTAAGTCCTGATGCCCTTGATAGCGTCAATGACTGGGCAGCATAAAATGAGCAGGCTACCCATCCACTGCTATGTTGCATGTTTGACAGAAAACAACCTGATGAGGTACAGAGAGGGGAAGGGGTCATTGGAGGTAATAACGGATCGCTTTCTTTTTTCCGGTTTGTCCTCATGCAATTCTTGTCTCAAATTTATTTTAAGTTGGCAGAGAGCATGAACTGTAGATCACTCGGCTGCTGCCTTCCTGGTGATCCATTATACCCCCACCCCAAATGGATAACAGTAAAAGCTGCACTCTCTGTGTATCTGTAATGGCTCGCTGGATGGGACATTACAAACTAAAACTGCTGACATCTGACTTCTGAGAGTAGGGTGAGACTTGCAGATAGCGTGGATGGTCACAGAGGAGGTTATGTTGAGGATCGAGCTATGGTAATGAGCATTCTCCTATGACAGTGGTGGTGAACCTATGGCACGGGTGCCAGAGGCGGCACTCAGAGCCCTTTCTGTGGGCACCCAGGCCATCGCCCCACCGCACCAGACAGGACTCAAAGAATCTTCCTGCAGTTCCAAGCAACTTAAAAGATGCAGCTTTCAGTGATATTTTTTTTATACTTACTTCATTACTTGGGACTGTAGGAAGAGGGAGAATGAGTTGACAGGGCTGAATTATCTTTGGAGGACCTCCTGCCCGCCCAACGATTCTCTGTGTACAGAGGGAAACTGGAAAGAAACTAAAATGATGCAAATTTTCCATCTTTCTACTATGTTGCTGTCCTCAGGAGGCAAATATGATTGAAAGTTGTTGAACAGGGAGCAATAAATTACTGCTTTTAGTTGGCACCTCACGATAGATAAGGGGGGTTTTGGGTTGCAGTTTGGGCACTCGGACGCTAAAAGGTTCGCCATCACTGTCCTATGATAACATAAATGATATATGATAAATAACATATAACACATAAATGATATAAAGCTCCAACCAAAGGTAAGTTAGTGAACCTTCCAATAAAAGAACTCTACCAGCTCCCAAATCATTGAAAAGGGAATTTTATAAGCTAATTACGAACTAAATTAAAATGTTATCTTTATGCAAATTACATCAGTGGTGCACTGGGGGTGTGGCTTTTTGCTGCGGGTGCACCATTTTTCTTCTTTGTACACCGGATTTATATACTATACAACAACCGCTGAGTAAATGGGCAATGGTGAGAGGTATAATGTTAAGAAAACAGGTGCACCGACAGACATGGCCACGCCCCTTGTGCACCGAGAAGCTCATTTGCAAAGATAAAAGAAACATAAGATATATAACAAAACTTACAAAAGTGGTGATTTTGAGTTTGTAGACTCAGCTTAAGACAAAGTATTCCCGCCCTTTGGGGAATGAAGTTTAGCTACACCAGAGTCTGGGAAAGAGTCAGTAAAGTTTTGCAAGTGTCAAACAAGTTTATTTAGTGTTTTATACATGGATTGTCTGTTTCTACAAGAATCTGAGCCAGTCCTGCAGACTAAGCTGTTTAATGCTTATGCTGTAAAGTGGGGTGCTGAGTAGGAGGACCCCCTATATATGGCGTATTTATGCTGTAGTAGCACATATGGAAACAGTTTGTTATGCAACAAGCCACCAGAGAGAAGTAAAATGTGATTTTATTCAGTGAGCGATGGAAGCAATCTAAGAGGCCTTAATTTATTTAATCCCTGACCACGACTTAGTGCGCTATCAGAAAGTGTCATACATTATTAAGCATGTCAGCAGCACACGCCTGCGAGTCACACTCATTATATAGCATCTTCCCACAGCTGATAAAACTGTGCAAAATGGGAAGATCTGATGAGATTTATTGCATGTTATGCGGGAGAGGGAGGGGGCGAATTAGGACAGGAGAGGCGAGAGAGGAAGGGAGCTTGATGAAGATAGAAATATGGACTTAATAATAATTCTTTATTTATATAGCGCCTACTGATTATGCAGCGCTGCACAGAGATTGCCAAATTGTTCCATGTCCCCATGGAGCTCACAATCTAAACAACCTACCAGTATGTTTTTGGAGTGTGGGAGGAAACCGGAGGACCCGGAGGAAACCCACACAAACGCAGAAAGAACATGCAAACTCTTTGGAGATGTTGACCTGTATGGGACTTGAACCCAGGACTCCAGCGCTGCAAGGCAGAAGTGCTATCCACTCAGCCACCATGATGTACATATGATAGAAAGCCAAGCAGGTAGCCCCGGACTGCAAACCTGCGAGTCACACTCATAATATAGCATCTTCTCACAGCTGATAAAACTGTGCAAAATGTAAACATCTGATTAGATTTACTGCATGTTACACGGGAGAGGGAGGGGTGATTAGGAAAGGTGGACTAGAGAGGAGGGGTGAAGATAGAAAAGCTAAGCAGGTAGCTCCCGACTGCAAGCCTGCAAGTCACGCTAATAATATAGAATATTCTCACAGCTATGTGCAAAATGGAAAGATATTATGGGATTACTGCATGTGACATGGGAGAGGGAGGGGGCAGTTTAGGAAAGGTGGGCTAGAGAGGAGGTGAGGTTGGTGAAAATAGACAATATGGACATATGATTGGAAGCTAAGAAGGTAGCCCTTGACTGCAAACCCTAATTCACTTGTTACGCGGGAGAGGGATGGGGGCAAATTAGGAAAGGTGAGCGAGAGAACAGGGAAGGTTGATGAAGATAGAAAGATAGACATATGATAGAAATTTAACCAGAAGCCCCTGACTACAAACCTGCGAGTCACACTATAATATAGCATCTTCTCACAGCTGATAAAACTGCGCAAAATGGGAAGATCTGATGAGATTTACTGCATGTTACACGGGAGAGGGAGGGGTCAGATTAGGAAAGGTGGGTTAGAGAGGATGGGAGGTTGATGAAGATAGAAAGATGGACATATGATAGAAAATTAGGCAGGAGCCCCTGACTGCAAACCTGCGAGTCACACTAATAATATAGCATCTTCTACAGCTGATAAAAAACTGCGCAAAATGGGAAGATCTGATGAGATTTACTGCATGTTACACGGGAGAGGGAGGGGGCAGATTAGGAAAGGTGGGTTAGAGAGGATGGGAGGTTGATGAAGTAGAAAGATGGACATATGATAGAAAATTAGGCAGGAGCCCTGACTGCAAACCTGCGAGTCACACTAATAATATAGCATCTTCTAAAGCTGTTAAAACTGGTAAAATGGGAGATCTGGATTTTTGGGAAGAGAGTTACTGCCATGTTACACGGGGAGAGAGGAGGGGGCAAATTAGGAAAGGTGAGCGAGAGAAGAGGGAAGGTTGATGAAGATAGAAAGATGGACATATGATAGAAATTTAACCAGAAGCCCCTGACTACAAACCTGCGAGTCACACTCATAATATAGCATCTTCTCACAGCTGATAAAACTGCGCAAAATGGGAAGATCTGATGAGATTTACTGCATGTTACACGGGAGAGGGAGGGGGCAGATTAGGAAAGGTGGGTTAGAGAGGATGGGAGGTTGATGAAGATAGAAAGATGGACATATGATAGAAAATTAGGCAGGAGCCCCTGACTGCAAACCTGCGAGTCACACTAATAATATAGCTGCAAACCTGCGAGTCACACTAATAATATAGCATCTTCTAACAGCTGTTAAAACTGTGTAAAATGGGAAGATCTGATGAGAGTTACTGCATGTTATGGGTAAATTGGAAAATGTAGTATTTACATTTAGGCAAACAGTGGGAAGCTTTCGAAGGCGAACTAGACAACACCTTGGGATGCCATCGGGTGCCACCCTACTCAGGAGATACGGGAAGAGTGTGAAAACATGGGTGGCTTACTTGTACCAAGGGTTTCGCGCATTTTTCGGGAAATTTTGCGTGGCACCAATCGGTGTGGACAGCGTATATTAACACGGGGTTTTTGCGCTGGGATTTGTGCGACACCACGATCATATTGTGACACGGCTTTTTTTGCTTTTCGCCGGCTTAATGCGAGCAGAGTCGGGGGCGGGCCTCCTCGATGAGCAAATTGTGTAACAAGACAATAGCACTTAACCCCATGCACCGGGAAGAAGATGGTGAACCCGGGGACCTGAGCGAGGAAGTGACAATGGGGATATCGGAGCGCACGATCTAAGGGAAGTGCAAGTGACATTCATTGGACAATGCACTTTGGAGTGAACCCGTCGGACAGGTGCCCCATGAGATGCCTGGACCACCAGGACTCCTGATTAACTCCATCTCTGCTCTAGACCACCAAGAGCTTACCCAAAAAAACCACAGTTCTCTGTCAGAGACCCACGATCGCGGCATGGTTGTAGCCATAGGGCAGTAGTGAAGCAACTTTAGACACAAAGTGCCAAACAACAACAGAACAAGTATTTTTCGCAAAGGCCAAGGCGACAATTTAAGCAGTAACGTTACTCCCTTTTCGTGCAAAGTTTAAATTGATAGGCACCGGGAGGACACCAATTACAGTTATAAAGAAGGAGAAGAAGAAGTTTGGATTATCATGTAGGCTTCTCTGGGGTCCTGGACTGCTGGGACTGCAAGAGGCCTTGAGTCGCTCGTCTGGCAAACTACTACCCTGGGGGGATGGCAAGGGTGCCCATTAAGAGGCTCGTGAGTGCACTCTGGCACCGTGCCATTAGGTTCGCACACCGTGCCATAGGGTATACATAGAGACTGTATAATCATAGAGGTTCAAACTTCCTATAACAGGAAAGGTTGTAGGTGTCTGGTCAGGGGAAGTTCAACAACTGAGATTCCGATTATGAGTAGAACGGCCTCGTACATGTGTGTCCCTCGCTATCTACCATTTGTTCCTACCGGAATCGCAGGCAGAAATAGCCAAGCAAGTTTCTAATCTTCCCAGGTGAAGAAGCGCTATGCACAACCTCCATTGCGTTTTAGGCAAAGGGGTGGCATGACAACCCCATAATCATGTGATCCTAACCAGTGGACCCACTCTATCTAACAGGTGATGCTTGGGATACCTCGGCAACCTTGGGAACTGCCAGAGGGGGCACGTCCCAGTATGTTCAGTGTGCTAGTTTAACAAGCTTCATCCTGGTAATTTTTACCTCCTTTAATAGGTGTTGGTCCACAGATTCTGGCACAGCTGGGATTATTATGTGCCCCACAGTTTCGAGCAAATCCATGTCCATATTTATACTCTCTGCTGTCAAATGGGCAGTGCTAGGCCATTTTCTCAGCTCGGGACCCACCGAATAGTAGGATACAGATTGGTTAGGGCTGGTTGCAGACAGTCTGGCTCTGCCCATCTCACTGAGCAATTGAAATTATGTGACATTATGTCTTAGGAAGGTGAAATCAGCGTAATGGCGCCAATTAAAAGGAGTTGGAGTTAAGTCCTCTTCAAATCTCGTCCTCAACACAGACAGGGTGACTACTTTTAGGTGGAGCGGCAGCAAGCAGGCCGAAACTTTAACATTTCACTTTTTAAATGTATTTCTTTATAAATAAAAACTGACCACCTAAAATAAGATATATGAAAACAATCTATGTTGACACAACACGGTATGTTGGTTTGATAAAATAATGATAAAATGATTTACCCTCGTTATTGTATTCTCTCGGGCGGCAGGATAATCAATGAAAGTCACTTCCAAATTTAAACGTGTCCTAGGCACAGGGACAGTCAACAATTGTGAGTTTCATTAGCCTACCCCCCTAAGAGCAAAGAAAACCTAATGTCCTATGAAATTGATAGATTATGGTCTCATCATGGAAATGAGGCAATTAGAAGACCTGTATACGAGAGCCAAGAGGAATAGAAGAAAGGAACTTCATCAACAAGTGAGGAAACTCTGCAAACACTTGAATATTGCAGAAAACACTGACTTTTTTTTTAGGTAGTGCTGGCATGATTGGGTTCATTTAAAGGGACTAGCATGAGGATTCGGACCATGAACCATACCCTACATTAATCCTGTCCCTTGCCCTCAGAAAACTGAAGCCAATTGGCTCATTAGGTAAATGACCTCTAGAGTGTGATTTATGTATCTACTTACATACCCAATGAGTTGGTGCACTAAGTCCGATGCCCTTGATAGCGTCAATGAGGGCAGCAAAAATGAGCAGGTACCCATCCACTGCTATGTTGCAAGTTTGACAGAAAACAACCTGAGGGGGGGGAAGGGGTGGGGGAAGGGTCATTGGAGTAATAAACGGACGCTTTCTTTTTCGGTTGTCCTCAGCAATTCTTGTCTCAAATTTATTTTAAGTTGGCAAAGGAGCATGAACTGTAGATCACTCTGCTGCTGCCTCTCTGGTGATCCATTATACCCCCACCCAAATGGATAACAGTAAAAGCTGCACTCTCTGTGTTCTGTAAAGGCTCGCTGGATGGGACATACAAACTAAAAACTGCTGACATCTGACTTCTGAGAGTAGGGTGAGACTTGAGATAGCGTGGATGGTCACAGAGGAGGTATGTGGGGATCGAGCTATGGTAATGAGCATTCTCCTATGACAGTGGTGGTTAACCTATGGCAAGGGTGCCAGAGGCGGACAATCAGAGCCTTTCTGTGGGCACCCAGGCCATCGCCCCACGCACCAGACCGACTCAAAGAATCTTCCTGCAGTTCCAAGCAACTTAAAAGATGCAGCTTTCAGTGATATTTTTTATACTACTTCATTACTTGGGACTGTAGGAAGAGGGAGAATGTGTAGTACAGGGCTGAATTATCTTTGGAGGACCTCCTGCCGCCCAACGATTCTCTGTGTACAGAGGGAAACTGGAAAGAACTAAAATGATGCAAATTTTCATCTTTCTACTATGTGCTTGTCCTCAGGAGGCATATGATTGAAAGTTGTTGAACAGGGAGCATAAATTATGCTTTAATTTTTAGTTGGCACATCACGATAGATAAGGGGGGTTTTGGTTGCGTTGGGCACTCGGACGCTAAAAGGTTCGCTATCACTGTCCTATGATAACATAAATGATATATGATAAAAACATATAACACATAATGATTAAAGCTCCAACCAAGGTAAGTTAGTGAACCTTCCAAAAAGAAACTCTACCAGCCCCAAATCATTGAAAAGGGAATTTATAAGCTAATTACGAAATAAATTAAAATGTTATCTTTATGCAAATTAATCAGTGGTGCACTGGGGGTGTGGCTTTTTGCTGCGGGTGCACCATTTTTCTTCTTTGTACACACGGATTATATACTATACAAACAACCGCTGAGTAAAGTGGCAATGGTGAGAGGTATAATGTTAAGAAACAGGTGCACCGACAGACATGGCCACTGCCCTTGTGCACCGGAAGCTCATTTGCAAAGATAAAAGAAGATCATGGAAAAGATTATATAACTAAAAAACTTACAAAAGTGGTGATTTTGAGTTGTAGACTCAGCTTAAGACAAAGTATTCCCGCCCTTGGGGAATGAAGTTTAGCTACACCAGAGTCTGGGAAAGAGTCAGTAAAGTTTTGCAAGTGTCAACAAGTTTATTTAGTGTTTTATACATGGATTGTCTGTTCTACAAGAATCTGAGCCAGTCCTGCAGACTACGTGTTTAATGCTTATGCTGTAAAGTGGGGTGCTGAGTAGGAGGACCCCCTCTATGAGTTTTATGCTGTAGTAGCACATATGGAAACAGTTTGTATGCAACAAGCCACCAGAGAGAAGAAAATGTGATTTATTCAGTGAGCGATGGAGCAATCTAAGAGGCCTTAATTATTTAATCCTGACCACGACTTAGTGGCTATCAGAAAGTGTCATACATTATTAAGCATGTCAGCAGCACCACGCCGCGAGTCACACTCATTATATAGCATCTTCCCACAGCTGATAAAACTGTGCAAAATGGGAAGATCTGATGAGATTTAGCATGTTATGGGGAGAGGGAGGGGGCGAATTAGGACAGGAGAGGCGAGAGAGGAGGAAGGAGAGCTTGAGAAGATAGAAATATGGACTAAAATAATTCTTTATTTTATATAGCGCCTAATGTATGCCAGCGCTGCACAGAGATTGCCAATTGTTCCATGTCCCCATGGAGCTCACAATCTAAACAACCTACCAGTAGTTTTTGGAGTGTGGGAGGAAACCGGAGGACCCGGAGGAAACCACACAAAACGCAGAAAAGAACATGCAACTCTTTGGAGATGTTGACCTGTATGGGACTTGAACCCAGGACTCCAGCGCTGCAAGGCAGAAGTGCTATCCACTCAGCACCATGATGTACATATGATAGAAAGCCAAGCAGGTAGCCCCGGACTGCAAAACATGCGAGTCACACATCATAATATAGCATTTCTCACAGCTGATAAAACTGTGCAAAATGTAAACATCTGATAGATTTACTGCATGTTACACGGAGAGGGAGGGGTGATTAGGAAAGGTGGACTAGAGAGGAGGGGTGAAGATAGAAACAAGCAGGGTAGCTCCCGACTGCAGCCTGCAAGTCACGCTAATAATATAGAATATTCTCACAGCTATATGGCACAAAATGGAAAGATATTATGGGATTACTGCATGTTGACATGGGAGAGGGAGGGGGCAGTTTAGGAAAGGGGGCTAGAGAGGAGGTGAGGTTGGTGAAATAGGACACATATGGACATTGTTGGAAGCTAAGAAGGTATAGCACTCTGACTGCAAACCCTAATAACCTGTTCCGGGAGAGGGATGGGGGCAAATTAGGAAAGGTGAGCAGGAGAGAGAGAGGGAAGGTTGATGAAGATAGAAGATGGACATATGATAGAATTTAACCAGAAGCCCCTGACTACAAACCTGCGAGTCACACATAATATAGCATCTTCTCACAGCTGATAAAACTGCGCAAAATGGGAAGATCTGATGAGATTTACTGCTGTTACACGGGAGAGGAGGGGGTCAGATTAGGAAAGGTGGGTTAGAGAGGATGGGAGGTTGATGAAGATAGAAAGAGGACATATGATAGAAAATTAGGCAGGAGCCCCTGACTGCAAACCTGCGAGTCACACTAATAATATAGCATCTTTACAGCTGATAAAAAACTGGTCAATGGGAAGACTGATGAGAGTTACTGCATGTTACACGGAAGAGGGAGGGGGCGACGAATTAGGAAAGGAAGCGAAGATGAAGAGGGAAGGATGATGAAGATAAGAAAGATGGATAACACTATGATAGAGAAATTTAAGCAGGAGCCCCTGATGCAAACCTGCGAGTCACACAATATAATATAGCATCTTCAACAGCTTCTAAAACTGTGCGAGAGGGAACATCTGATGAGAGTTACTGCATGTTACAAGGGAGAGGGGGGGGCAGATTAGGAAAAGGTGGGCTAAGAGAGGGGTAGGTGTTGGATGAAGATAGACAATTCATGGTACATGAGGGATCAGTATACGCGTACCAGTTAGTATCACACGCCCCAATTCCTGCATGCACCAACTTTATAACTGCCCTATTTTCCCCCTGGTAGTGAGTATAAGCGCACCGGGACCAAAGAGATAGACAGATGTCCTACCACTGCATGCAGTCATTACGTCTTTCCTATCAGACCATTCCTATTGCCATTTTTTTATTTTAACGACCTCTGCTTTTCTTTCTTGCCCAATTAATCCTCTCTGTTAGCCATCCTTCCCCTCTACGTCGTGCCTGCCGTACGCACCCACATTTTGCACCCGAAAGAAAAAGCCCCCACTCCCATTACTCATAAAGCCGCTTATCAGTGTTTGGCCCCTTAAAACCCAAGACACGTCCCCCCTCCTCTTTTTTACTCCTGTTCCATAGTCGAGTTTCCAGGCAAGGCAGGGACCCGGCAGACCCAGCAATCCATAGCAAATTCCAATCAGGATACAGCCCCCTGACCCACCGCCGTGACATATCACAAAATAGTAGGCCACAATACATCAATATTCACAAACCACAGATGCCTTGTCTCAAGGGGGCCCCTCCATGGGATTGGCCAGACAGGGGGGCCCGGGGGTGCACCGAAAATGCCCCTCAGAAACAGGATTAACTAGCGCGTATTCCTTTTGCATTGTGAAGGGGAAAAACAAACAGTCTTGCTACTTATCGCAAGCATCGCTGTTCACACCGTAACCTTTTCTCCCCCCTCCATGTATATGCATAACCACCATTTCCGACACAGAGAAATTTCACGTCCCCCAGTGCTTGGAATGTGTTGGACAACCGGAGGAATTTGGAGACGGGCCCAAATTTATTTACCGGTTGATTACTGTATATCAAACCAAACGGGCCCCCCCGGCAGCTCAAAGACTGAACACAAAAATCGACACCTCACCTTTTTGGATCCTGCCTGTAGGCCATACTCAGAAATTAATTTACATGACATCCCACAGGGCACGATGGGCATTCCAGATTTAGCACCATAGGACCCGGCCTCTGTGTTTTCAAAATTCCCAGTGAATACGGAAAACATCCCCCTGGATACGAATAAGTTTACAAAAATGTCTTACATCTTGCCCATTTGTGCATATGAAGGGCAACGTTACCTCTTCTATTATCGCACACTACTGGAAACCATAGCGGTCTTACACCCCCTGATCTCGACGCGTTCGGCAATTCTTTTCTCTAGCTACACCACAGCGTTCTCACACACGCACATCCAACGCCGTCTCAGCTTTGTTATGTGTCTAGTCGTGGGCCGGCCCCCACGACTAAGGATTCCCCAACCACACCTGAAAGTTAAGGATTAGGAATTCGCATATTGGCCTGGCCAAAATAAAAGACCAGTATTTTCTCCCCAAGTGAACTTTGGTGGGGGTATAGCGAAAAAACATTATTCAACTGCGACCAAGGAACCCTGGACCCGAGATGACACCACACTATTGTACAGACATGTTGCTAGGGGATTTGAGGTGCTGTTCGTACCATTCACTGATTATTTTGAGCGTTAGGTTGGTCTCATACTTCTGTCCTCTTCTTTTCTATCACAATTCTTCACGCGTGGTCTACGATACTCTCGTCTTGCCGTGTTCTCTCTTGCCTGTTCTCTGCACGAGAAACAACCGGTCTGGTCATGGATTTCTGTCCAACACCGGTGCCCCCTACCAGCGTTATACGGAGCTATCAAGAGATGCTGCTTGTATAGGCAGAACCATGTTCAATTCGTGTGTATCCCCATGACAGCCTGTACCCCATGGACCAAGGTTTATCCCAGGAAGTAAAAAGCTGAAGCTTCTTTCAATTGTTCGCATAACTAGCAAGTTAAACATTTCAGCAGTATGAATATAGAAAATCATTTAAAAACCCATATTGCAGAAAGCACAGATTTTGGAAACTTCTTTCTATCAATTCTTTTCCTAATTTATTCAAACAGTATCAATATTGCGTGGAATGTGACCATGGCACCGTGGACAACACCTTTAAAATTCCTATCAATCACTGATTCCTGGAGCCGCTCCGACAACGTCTTGACATTTTTCTACCTGTAACCGATCTCCTTTCCGGGCACCCATTAGTCATGCTTTTTCTTTTTCGCGCCCTTTTTCATATTATGGAATAATTCCCCGGGCCGGCGTGGACTGGAGGGCCGGTCGGGCGGAGCGGAGACCTTCCCTGACGAAGACCGAGTACGCGACGGCCCCGACGACGAGACCGAGAGTACGACTTTTGGAGACGCGCCCGGGTTACGCGTTCGCTTGGGATTTTCTTCCCCCCCCCCCCTTTCCCGACGCGGGACCTTCGGGCAAGTGAGCGGGGAAAGGGGCCCAGGAGGGCCGTAGGACCATACGTTTATTCAAACGGTCAGCTCCACGGAGATTCAGCAGCCTCCCAGGCCCTCCGGGCCAATGCAGACCGAAAGAGGCACCTGCACTGTGGTCTCGTGCCCATCTTCTTTCCGTGGTCCTGGCACGCTTACGCTGGAGATTTGCTGTCTCCTTTTCCGTAGCCGGGGCACCCCTATGTAAGCCTATGGGTGTACCGTGACTTAGTTACTGCATGTTACACGGGAGAGGGAGGGGGCAGATTAGGAAAGGCAGGTTAGAGAGGATGGGAGGTTGATGAAGATAGAAAGATGGACATATGATAGAAAATTAGGCAGGAGCCCCTGACTGCAAACCTGCGAGTCACACTAATATTATAGCATCTTCTAACAGCTGATAAAACTGTGCAAAATGGGAAGATCTGATGAGAGTTACTGCATGTTACACGGAAGAGGGAGGGGGCGAATTAGGAAAGGAAAGCGAGTGAAGAGGGAAGGTTGATGAAGATAGAAAGATGGATATCACATATGATAGAAATTTAAGCAGGAGCCCCTGACTGCAAACCTGCGAGTCACACAAATAATATAGCATCTTCTAACAGCTTCTAAAACTGTGCAGAATGGGAAGATCTGATGAGAGTTACTGCATGTTACACGGGAGAGGGAGGGGGCAGATTAGGAAAGGTGGGCTAGAGAGGAGGTGAGGTTAGTGAAGATAGACAATATGGACATATGATTGGAAGCTAAGCAGGTAGCTCTTGACTGCAAGCCCTAATTCACCTGTTATGTGGGAGAGGGAGGGGGGCAAATTAGGAAAGGTGAGCGAGAGAAGAGGGAAGGTTGATGAAGATAGAAAGATGGATATCACCTATGATAGAAATTTAAGCAGGAGTCCCTGACTGCAAACCTGCGAGTCACACTCATAATATAGCATCTTCTAACAGCTGATAAAGTTGTGCAGAATGGGAAGATCTGATGAGATTTACTGCATGTTACACGGGAGAGGGAGGGGTCAGATTAGGAAAGGTGGGCTAGAGAGGAGGTGAGGTTGATGAAGATAGACAATATGGACATAGGATAGTAAGGTAAGCTCCCAGCCCCCATCTGCAAGCCCTAATTCACTGTCTCATGGGAGTAAAGCGAGAGGAAGAAGAAGAAGCTTCCTCCCACTGCATGCAGTATACGCTACAGACATTTTATGCCAATATAATGACCCTGTTCTGCTAATTAACTCTGTTAGACTTCCCCCGGTGCTGTGTAGCACACATTGCACCAGAAAGAAAAGCATCTTACTCATAAAGCCGCCTTATCAGTGGTGGCCCCTTAAAAAGACAAGTCTGTCAATAGTCAGAGCCAGGCAAGGCAGGGAGCAGACAGCAATCATAGCACAATCCTAATCAGTATACAGCCTGACACCGCCGTGACATATCCAACTATTAGGCAAATACCAAATTAAACCCAGATGCTTGTCTCCGGGGGTAAGGGAGGAGGGGTGAGAAAAAGCCTCAGAACAGGATAAATAGACGCGTCTTTTCATATGAAGGGGAAAAAAGTCTTGATTTATGAAGATGCGAGTAATATGCTCACTCATTCCGACACGAGAAAACGCTCAGGTTGGAATGGTGACAGTGATGGAAGGAGACAGGGACCACTTACTGGAATTACCAAAAAAGGGGGCAGCTACAGAGAAAAAAAAAATCCGCTATTTTTGGATCTGCGTCTGCATCTTGCAGACATTAATCAGCAAAGGGCAGATGGGAAGAAGCAATAGGACGTCTTGTGCTCACATCAGATATACGGAAAATCCCTGGATAAAAGTTTCAAAAATTTACCCTGCCATTTGTGATATTAAGGGCAAGTTACCTCTTCTATTATCTCCATCCTGAAATAGGTCTTTCTACACTGATTCGGACGCAGTTGGAATTTTTTCTCTAGCCCCCAGCGTTCACAAGCAATCAAAGCCGTTAGTTTGTTATGTGTCAGGTGGGCGGACCCAGATAAGGACCACCCACCTGACAGTAAGGATATGAATTAGCATATTGGTGGCCAAAAATAAAAGCACAGATTTCTCAGGAACGGTGGGGGCTAGAGAAAAAATTCCAACTGCGCCAGAATCGGCAGAGAGACACCTATGTAACGACAGTTGTAGGGGGAGAGGGCATGTTGTCTTTCACGATAGAGGAGTGGTTGATACTTTCTGTATCAATTCTTCACGGTTTTCTAGATCTCTGCTTGCCGTGTTCTTGCTGTCATGCAACAGGAAGCTTTGTTGTTCACTTCTTGTAGATAAACACCGGTCCATGGTCATGTGATGTCACACAGGTGCATAACTCGTTATATGAGTAATCAGAGCTGTGTGTAATGACGAACCATGCACCTGTGTGACATGACATGACCATGGACCAATGTTTCTCCACAGGAAGTAAACGATGAAGCTTCCTGTTGCATAACAGCAAGAAAACAGCAAGTAGAATCTAGAAAATCATTAAAAAAATTGATACAGAAAGTGTATTGGAAATTTTTATAATTTTTTCATTATACAAACAGTATCAATTATTTGGTGGAATGTGCTTGAAGTGGACAAACCCTTTAACTATCCTATCACTCACTGCTTCCTGGAGGTTGACAACGTCTTTAATTTTTATGTATACATATAATGACTCAAGATTCTATGCAATTAAATTAAATTAAAATGTTATTGTTAAGTTCATGTTATAATTTTGTGAGATTATGAAAAATAATAACTTCATTAGCTTGTGTGCAAACATAATTATTAGTAACTTTCAGTTAATGTATGTTATTCACATGATAGAGGGAGAGAAGCTGAGCTCTGTGAAATATATAGGTTTATTGTTTTGGAGCAGAACTTTTGGGTAAGAGAGAGGACTCTCACTGTTAATCACTGTGTGTGGGTGGAGTAATCAGGACTCTCACTGTCAATCACTGTGTGTGGGCGGGGTAATCAGGACTCTCGCTGTCAATCACTGTCTGTGGGTGGAGTAATCAGGACTCTCACTGTCAATCACTGTGTGTGGGTGGAGTAATCAGGACTCTCACAGGACTCACTTTGTGTGGGTGAAATAATCAAGTCTTGCTGCCAATTACATTGTGTGGGTGGAGTAATTATGACTCTTTGTCTCTACTACGAGTCCAGTCAGAATTTACTCTACTTACTAATAAAATTCTGTTCCAAATCAAATAATCCTATATATCACAGAGCTCGGCTTCTTTCCCTCTATCATATCCTGCAGAACCACCTGATTTAATTGGTACTAAATAAAAATTATACATTTTAAAAAAATGTTAAAAAATAAAAAAATTTAAATTATACTTCATTTGATCTTACAATTCTGGTCATCTTGCCATACATCTTGCAGAGCCATCCCTCTAATAGTACTTGAGTTCTTCATACTAATTCCCTATTAATGCACTAAAAATTGGGTTTTTCGAAAACCCTTTGAAGTAAAGACACACAACCTACGAGAGGTGCAGGCTGCTAAATTAGCAAGTCTACATCTCATCATCTGATGTTTTCCTTGTTAGTTTAATGAGGAACTGGGTAAATCTTGTACTTCTTATTAATGGGTTTAGTGCTACCATTAATGATATGTATTCAAAGTTTATAGACTTAAACCAATGTATTATGCTGTAAAATATAAATTTAACATGTCAAAACCTATAAAATATCCAGTATTTCAGCAAGTGGAAGCTAATTATTATAGAGCTAAAATGTAAAAGGATATAGGGATAATTCAAAGAACGGGCTGGATTTGTTCCTTGCACGCTGCCAGGCGCTTTATAGTGGCTGCGCTTGGTATTGCAGCTCATTCACTAGGACTGTGCTGTACCAGACCACTTGATTTATAATAATTCATTTATTTATATAGCGCCTACAGATAATACAGCGCTGCACAGAGATTACCAAATCAGTCCCAGCCCCCAGTTGGGCTCCCAATCTAATCAACCTACCAGTATGTTTTGGAGTGTGGGAGGAAACTGGAGGACCTGGAGGAAACCTATACAAACACAGAGAGAAAATACAAACTCTTTGCAGATGTTGACCCTGGGACTTGAACCCAGGTCCCCAGCGCTGCAAGGCTGTAATGCTAACCACTGAGCCACTGTGCTGCCCTATTAATTAAACGTAAATGTGATGTGATCTGAAATCAATTGCCTGTGCTAAGGATCAGTGATCATACGCAGGATTTGGGCAAAATAACAGATTTTTTGACTACTATGCACTCAAGTTATAACTCCATTCTCATCCGAGTAGCAATATATGAATAAATTAGTGTGTCCATATTACGGACCCCCGACCCCCCTGTGTGGTGTCATACAAGGTCGGTGCACTCCGCTTAGTCAGAAGAATACAAATGTCATGCAATCTGAACCTTCCCTTAAAGGCACGTAGTCTAATATTGGCATTTGATACTTGTAGCCATGTATAGACTCTATTGTTCCGGAATCTTTGTGTGGAAATACAAGGATATGGATACAATCCCATCAGAGTATCATAGCTCCTTTTATAATAACTGAATGGCCCTATTAGCAGAGATGCCAGTTTTAGCCACGTGCCGCGTGCAACTGTGTTTGTGCCCCATAAATATAGAAACTTCCTCCTCCGTATCCTGACAATAAAAGCCTTTATAGCCTAGATTCGCCTCCAGCAACCAGGAGTTCAGAGCTTTGGCCTATTTTTTTTCTGCAGGTAGGTCATAGAGAAGCCGTTGCCTTGTCAAGGTGAAGGGGGTTTCATTTCTACGGAGAAGATATAGCGAATGAAAGATGTGAATTGCAAAGCATCTTGGGATTTCGCCGGTTCACTCGCGGGTCCTGTCTCTCGCTTGACAGGCGGGTTATTTGCATAGGAAGTGTGAAATGAGTTCAATATTCTATGCAAGAACACAAAGACCGCGCGATGGAACCTTTAATTAAAGCGTATTGCGGATTCCTGCGCAATGTTGGACATTTAGTAAAACGTGCACGGGGGTTGTACTAAGTGTGAGATCTGTGGAGGCCTTTAAGAGAACAAGTGCGGGGTGCATCACCTTTAAAGACGATGGGTGACCCAGAGGGAGCACAAACCAAAAGCACCCTCACCGATCAGACATGGTGGGGGTCCGACACTCTGCACCCCCACAGTGGAGCTCTCACCGGTGAGGGTGCAAAGGGCTGGACCCCCACCTTTGCAATGGAGCTATCCAATGGAAACCCTACTAAAGGAGGTCTATCAGGAGTCAGTTAACTATACAAACCTGCAGCCAGAGTTAGGTGTCGTCCCTGGAGAGATGTGTAATCACACATTTGTGTATGTTGCAGCAGTACTGTGAAATATGGATTTATATTCCAGGATAGTAGCTTCACTAAGTGCTCTAGGTGTCTGTCCTCGCACTGCTGTGCTTTGTAGATGGTGATAGGTAATGTTCCTGGAGATCTGTGTAATAATACCTTTGTGTGTGTCGTTAGTAGCAGCAGGACTGTGAAATATGGATTCATATTCCAGGATTGTAGCTTCACTTAGTGCTCTAGGGGTTTGTCCTTGCACGGCTGTGCTTTGTAGATGGTGTTAGGCAATGTCCCTGGAGATCTGTGTTATAGCATTGTTAGTAGCAGTGGTGGCGAACCTATGGCACTGGTGCCAGAGGTGGCACTTGGAGCCCTTTCTGTGGGCACCTAGGCCTTCATGCCAACAGAGAGTTTGCCAGGCAGGACTCAAAGCTTCCTCCTGTGGTCCAAGACAGCCCGGGAGGTGCCATGCTCAGTGCCATTTTAAAGCAATATCCTTGGCTGCCAGCATTACAGGAGAAGCAAGAAGGTGAGGATAGAGAAGGGTTATCCTTGGAGCTCCTGCTCTGGGTCCCCTGGAGGGAAGCTACAATCCAAATTTCTCCATCTTTCTATTGTATTGGTGAACTCACTAATACGAATGAAACCTGTGATACAGCTGGGATCAATAAATTACTACTTTAATTCTCATCTTAGCACTTTGTGACATGTAAATGAGTATTGGTTGTAGTTTGGGCACTCTGTCTCCAAAAGGTTCGCCATCACTGTTCTAGGGGGTTTATCCTCACACTGCTGTGCTTTGTAGACAGTATTAGGCAATGTCCCTGGAGATCTGTGTAATAATACCCTTTGTGTGCATTGTTTACAGCAGGACTGTAAAATATGGATGTATATTCCAGGTTTGTAGCTTCACTAAGTGCTCTAGGGGTTTGTCCTCACACTACTGCGCACTGAGCTCTCTGCAGCTAGTGTTATGTATTGTGCCTGGAGAGATGTTTAATCATACCTTTGTGTATATTGTAAGTAGCAACAGGACTGTGAAATATGGTCTAATATTCCAGTATTGTAGCTTCTCCAAGTGCGCTAGGCTGGGGTGTACCAACCATGAGGTGAGTTGAGCTCCTTGCCTCAAGCAGCACCACCTCAGCAAGATGGGGGACAGCATCAGAGGCGCAGTCACCTACTTCAAAGCAGGAACTCACACCTGAATCTTCTCACCCATGAGAGACACTGAAAGGAGACCCCACCTACCATATAAAATAACCTGATATATAACTTCTGGGCGAGATGGAGGGGACACCGTTCTTTAACTCGCCTCTAAGCAGGGAGCTTAGATTCATCCCTGGTGCTAGGGGTATGTCCTCACACTGCTGTGCTCTGTCGTCAGTTTATATTCCACGATTGTAGCTTTACTTAGGGAACTAAAGATGTGTCCTCACACCGGCGTGGTCTTTGATACCTGCATTTAAACTGCTTCGCAGATCCTACCCTCTGTTGTAATATCTAAATATCTAGAAACTTTCTAGTGCTCTTACTCAGAGCAGAGGGGAGAAGACCTGCTGTGAGATCTCACACACCAGTGCACCAGAGTGAACCCAGTCCAGCTACAATCCTGAAATATAAATCCAAATTTCACAGTCCTGCTGCTAATCGAGAAAAGATATGATTACACCGATATCCAGGACTAAACTTTTTGCTTTGTGTGGTCAAAACTTCTGGTAGATGGAAGGAAGAAATTAGAGAGTAATATGTAAGTATTATAAGTAGTAATTTAATAATTGTGGTTAAATAATACCGCAATATAGTGTCAATAATAATAGTTCTCTAATAGAACATCTAAGTCCAGCTCAGAATGGTGGCTTCTAGTAATTGGCTTATGTACTAAGCCGGCCAAGGTAATTGCAACACAAAATTCTAGAATCTTTGTATAGTATAGGATACTTCCCTACATGTCACACTGACTACTACATGCGAGCGGTGGGAGGCTGGAGCCCTGATATTACACTTTCATGATAAGGGTCATCTCTCCATTCGTGACCTCAGGCAACATTTTGACAAGGACTGCTCCCGTGACCCTGAGGCAACTTCAGATTTCATGGCTGAGATTTTCCCCTTTCTGTCACATGCCACATTGTATATTTCATAGACACACAACATACATGTCCATATTAACATGTCAATGATAAACTCTATGAAAATCAGGATTTCAGGATTTAAAAAAAAAACTATGGCCCTTTGGCTGTGCATTAGTTATGATGTCAGGCTCATCCATCTCCAAAATCCCTAAATTGATGCCGCAATACTGATGCCATGATACTGATGCCTCTATCCTTATTCCCTCAATACTGATACCCCTATACTTATGCCACAATACTGATACCACGATACTGATGCCACTACAGTGATGCCATGATAATGATACCACTGTACTGCTGCCCCAATACTGAATCCCCCTATACCAGTGATGGCAAACCTTTTAGAGACCGAGTGCCCAAACTACAACAAAGTCCCGCTTATTTAACGCAAAGTGCCAACACAAAAATTAAATTTGTGATTTATACTCCCTTCTCTGTCACAGTTTTCATTGATACCAGCCCCTGATGACACCAATAAAGCAGAAAATAGTCCCAGGTAGAGCTGTCACTTTAAAATAGCTCTGTGCACAGCAAGTCCTGGGCTGTCTGGGACTGCAGGAAGATACCTGGAGTCTTTTCTGGTGATGGCCTGAGTGCCCACAGAAAGGGCTCTGAGTGCCACCTCTGGCACCAGTGCCATAGGTTAGCCATCACTGCCCTATACTGATGTCCTAATACTGATCCTAATACTGATTCTTCAATACTAAGGCCACTATACTGATCCCATGATACTAATGTCATTACACTGATGCCACGATTCTGATACCACTACACTGATGCCACGATACTGATGCCACTATACTGATTCCATGATACTGATGCTACGATACGGATGCCACGATTCTGATACCACTACATTGGTGCAACTATATTGATGCCCCAATACTGATAACACTGTACTGCTGCCCCAATACTGAATCCCCCTATACTGATGTCCTAATACTGATTCTTCATTACTAAGGCCACTATACTGATCCCATGATACTAATGTCATTACACTGATGCCACGATTCTGATACCACTGTACTGATGCCCTAATACAGATGCCACAATACTGATAGCACTATAATGATACCCCTATACCACAATTCTGATACCAAGATACTGATGATACGATACGGATGCCACGATTCTGATACCACTACATTGGTGCAACTATATTAATGCCCCAATACTGATAACACTGTACTGATGCCACAATACTGAATCCCCCTATACTGATGTCCTAATACTGATTCTTCATTACTAAGGTCACTACACTGATTCCATGATACTAATGTCATTACACTGATGCCACGACTCTGATACCACTACACTGAGGCCACTATACTGATGCCCATCCTGTATAAAATACAATTCACCCTTACTACTCTAAAACCTCTGTACCATCTGCTACATCTCCTCTTCATATCTATTCTCTTACCTATACCCTCTATAACCAAAAATAACATCCTCCATATTCTAAACTTTTCCACTAGACTTTTCTGGAGCTGCACTGGTTTCCTAGAATGGGCTGCCTTGGACAATATGGTAAAATGCCCTCCTTCTGATTTTGCTGGTACAGTACATCTGAATAGGTTGGTTCTATGTAAATGAAGATTATTACTGTAACATTCATCAACAAATTAGACACAAATGTCATTAAAGTGAAAATATTTAATCATCATTGGCGCATAGTCACACGTTTACCATATGCAGCCTTCTATTACATATAGCCCCATTATACGGTGTCTTAGCTGCTCTAATGAGGTTGCATCCATCTGCTTGGCCCGTATTTTCCTCTTCATGTTATTTTCTTTCCTCTGACTTAAATGTACTGCAATGGACTTCATCAAAGTGACTGGGTGCCTTATAGTTGCCCAGCTGATTCTCTGTGGTAAAGGGACAATTCCACAGCCTGTTGCAAATGGTAATCTTAAAGCATACCTATCATAGGGGTCACCACTCTTTCAAACTATTAGTGGGGTCTCAGCTCCCAGGCTTCCACCCATCAAAATTTTGACATGTGGTAAAAAAAAATTATAGGTAGTGCACTCGAGATTATCTTAATGCTACTCTTTGCACAAGCCTTACAACTTCAACCCTTCCTTTATGCATTACACTGCTGTTTTATACAAGCCTATGGGACTGGTAAACAAGACCAATACAACTAATCTACTCTGAATTACAGTGAGAGTGCTGATTACTCCGCCCACACACAGTGATTGACAGTTAGAGTTCTGATTACCCCTCCCACACGCAGTGATTGACAGTGATAGTCCTGATTACTCCACCCTGACAGAGTGATTGACAGTGAGAGTCCTGATTAATCCGCCCACACAGTGACTGACAGTGAGTCCTGATTACTCCGCCCACACAGTGACTGACATTGAGAGTCCTGATTACCCCTCCCACACACAGTGATTGACAGTGAGAGTCCTGATTACTCTGCCCACAAACAGTGATTGACAGTGAGAGTCCTGATTACCCCGCCCACACATAGTGATCACGACACTGATATCCCCATATACTGATGTCCCCTGACTGATTCCTTGTGCTGATGCCACTACACTGATGTCCCCTATACTGAAACCATGATACTGATGCCACTACACTAATGTCACCTATACCGAAACCATGATTCTGATGCTATGATACTGATGCCACTACACTGATGTCCCCTATACTGAAACCATGATACTGATGCTACAATACTGATGCCACTACACTGATGTCCCCTATACTGAAACCATGATACTGATGCTTTTTACATGTTACAATGCGTTTGGCAGGTTTGAAAGCGTTTTTCTTTATTGCTGGAAGTGTAAGCAGCTGTATCTAAATGTTATTACAGCTGCTTACATTCCCAGCAATAATTAAAAACGCTTTCATACCAGCCAAACGCATTGTAACATGTAAAAAACGCATCACAAACGCCACGTGTGACTCTGGTTCCTAACGGAACTCTAATTAGCAAACCTTCAAGACAAAGTACATCCTCCACATAGAATCAAAGGAAGATCCAACAGTGACTCAATCTGTTCCCGCCAAAAGAAGAACAAAGAAGGTAGAAGTCTATCAAAGTAAAATTATGAATTTCCTAATAATATGGTCATAACCCAAAGTTATAATCCCCCCTCTTACAGGATAGGGTCAGAGGGGTTGCCTTCATTCCCTTGCAAATTTCAAAACTGTATCTCTCCAGGAACCCCTCTATATCACATAACAAACTTGATTTTAGGGGTAACACCACCAAGTTTGGTATGGGTCGATAGAGTATGGAGTACCCAGATGCATCATTGTAACAATTTTCTGTGGAGAGTTATCCGATTTCATAACAAAACACTTACAAAATGTCCCTTAATGAGGGGCGTAAACTCATCCATAAACACCAGGTGACCGATATGACCCAAAATTGTAACAAATTTCCAGTGCTGCTACTTACTGCAACTATGTATATCGGATATCAAGAGTCCCTCACTGCTACTCTAACTACCGCTCTCCCCTGCTGCGCAATATTTTCCCTTAACCCCCTCCATGACACCATGGCGCAGCGCAGCAGGCTACCGAATTCATTACCTTTCCCCCTATTACACCGGTCAATTACAGTTAATGGATCTACAGCTTCCAGAGGCTCCCAAGCCTGCTGCCTGAGGTTATCTTCAATTCCACCCTGACCTTCAAACCACACATCCAAGTCACCTCCTGCGGTGTCCTAAACTTTGATCCAACACAATAATGCCAGTGCTCCTCCACATCATTTCCCGCCCAGACTACTGAAACTCTGTATCTTCTCATCTAATACCCCCCCCCCCCTTCCAATCCATTCTCAAGTCTTTGCCTAGTTAACTCACCTCACTCCCTGTTTCTTCTTTGCCCCCAATGGCTACTTACTGACTAGTGAATCCAGTTCAAAATATTAATATTGACATATAAGAACACAACCTATAACCTCCACATATATACTACCTAATCTCTTAACATGATGTGACCTGCTAACAGAAAACCTCCATCATAGGACCAGAGGCACTGCAGAAAACTGCCCCACCACTAAACACTAGAAGGACACTATGTACAATCTGCTCAGCTCCTTCTGCTCTATAACATGCTGCCTGCAGATAGGACACTATGTACAATCTGCTCAGCTACTCCTGCTCTATAACATGCTGCCTGCAGATAGGACACTATGTACAATCTGCTCAAACCATCCTGCTCTATAACATACTGTCTGTAGATGTACAATCTGCTCAGCTCCCCCTGCTCTATAACATGCTGCCTGCAGATAGGATACTATGTACAATCTACTCAGCTCCACCTGCTCTATAACCTGCTGTTTGCAGATTGCACGCTATGTACAATCTGCTCGGCTCTTCCTGCTCTATACCACATTGCCTATAGATGTACAATCTGCTCTGCTTCTCCTGCTCTATAACATTCTGCCTGCAGTTAGGACACTATGTACAATCTGCTCAGCTCCTCCTGCTGTATAACATGCTGCGTGCAGGTAGGACACTATGTACAATCTGCTCAGTTCCTCCTGCCCTATAATATTCTTCTTGCAGAAAGGACACTATGTACATCATACTATAAAATGCTGCCTGCTTATAGGACACTACGTACAATCTGCTCAGCTCCTCCTGCTCTATAACATGCTGCCTGCAGATAGGTCACTATGTACAATCTGCTCTGCTCCTCCTGGTCTATAATATGCCGCCTGCAGATTATACCGCATGTTCAGTGTGACATGTTCACTTTAAAAAGCAGATGCCTAACAATGTGATGCTAATCAGGGCACGCTCGGATAAATTCAATTTGTTCCTGTAGTTTGTTTGTATTTATAGTGCTGACATAATGTATAAAATGAGGGCTGTCTGATAACTAATCATTATGTGTAATTATATTTTATACCACTGCAAACTACATGAACCATAGCTCCCAAAATTACCTACTTTCAGAGGCGCGCATCATTCTGAGGCCAATTTACCAGTTATTTTCCCGTTGCAGTAATCTGGGATTAATTCAGTCATTCATGTTGAACAGCAGGTTGTGACAAGCTGGCTGGCCTTAAAGGGGACCCGTCCTAAGGTCTCCGATCCTATATGCTGTGTATACAGATATGAAACCTCCTGCAGCCTGGAGAAAACAATATACTCTGAGAATCTTCCCCAGCAGAAATCAGGACAATGTACAAACCTATTTTTTGGCTTTTTTAGAGGTTTAAGTAAATTGTATAAAGCAAACGGAATGTGACAACATCTGAGAACTTCCATTTAATATCCCAAACTTGTGCTTGACTATTTAACCCATTCTGCAGGAATAACCCATGAATCTGCAGGTTCATCTCCAGACACATATGACATTAGGATGTATTTATCGAATGCAATTATGGCAATTTTTGGCTGGACACTTACAGAGTGAATCCTTTGGAATTATCTGAATTCCTGCATTGATTACAAATAAAATCTGTCACAATTATAGACAAACACAATGCAACTCTGCAAATGTGTTGCAGCTCATCAATATTTATGAGATGCCTCGTGCGCAGTTTTCCTTTTTGGGTTACAATTGGGTTGAAGGTCATAATAATGACTCGGTTATTCCAAAACACAAATCATCTTCAGTAATTCTTTAGCTGTTTTATGTGCTGCTGGTTATTGTCTTGTTGCTTCGCTGTTACTTAAAGGGGTGAACCTAAACTGCTTGAGGCAAGCTGCCTGACACCCCTTCTCCGCCCCATCCAGTATTAATGTATCAGGTTATTTTTTTTTTTTTAGTAATTGGGTTCTGCACCCATTAGGTGTGAAGAGACACTATTTGTAAGTGGCATGTCCTGCTTTGTAGCAGAAAACCGCAACCCTCCTATCTTTCTGCAGCTGAAGCTGCCTGGGGCAAGATGCTCAACTTGCCTCATCCACAGGATAGGGGATAATATCTAGATCAGTGGGGGTCCGAATGTTAGGACCCAAATAGATAACAAGAATGGGGTTGAGTTGCACTCAGCCACGGATCGGATTTCTGAGCTGACGCTCATTGTCTATGGCTGAGTATGGTGTTTGCCTATCTCTGTCAGCACCAAAGAGATGAATAAAGCAGCAGATGCATCTGCGACAAACTTATCGGTTTATCTGGGGATTCAATGACCCCCTGTTCTCATGTTCCACTGTGAAACCTACCGATCAGCAAGTTATCCCCTATTTTGTGGATAGGGGTAAACTTGATGTGGCACTTGATGCAGCTGGACAGCTCCTTTAAATTTGAGGTCATGGACTGTAGCTGTTACATTGCCCTGTTTAGTGTAGTCACACACCTTGTTCCCTAAAAGATCATAAAAAAGCAGCCCAAAACCAAGAATCTCTGCCCACCAAGCATCACATTTTGGATAAGGTTTTGGTGTAATTGAACCTAAAAAAGTTCTACTTTTGGCCCATCTTTCCATACAGCATTTCCTAGAAGAACTTTTGAACTTCCGGGTGGTCTCACACAAACTTGGGAATGGTCCATAGACACTGTTCTGTTTAAGTATGTTTCAATTAGTGAAGGCAACAAAGTTTCTGCATTGTGCTCTTGGAGTAACAGGATGCCAATGCCGAGGGAAAGTTGCAACATCCGGAATTTTGGCAGAAATCCAAAAGGTTCACTTAATATTTCTTGCAACTTTATGTATAAAGCCTGCAGTCCCAGTATGTCCCAATGTCTATCTATCTTTCTGTAATTATAAATTGTGTGGAACTTATTAGTTAATATGTCCCATTTTGCTGACTTGTAGTCTCGACCTAATGCAATTGGCCTAAGAGTAGACAAACTCTTCATCCTGATGAGACATGACACTTTATTAGCGAGCCCTCTCTATATTATGTACATGCCCCTTGAACTACTTAGACCAAACATTTAGCGCGCGCCCTCCCCGTCTGACCACATGGTAATGTAATCCATCTTCACTTGCAGATTGCCACAAATAATGCAATTGTCATGCACGCTGCTCTGTCAGGAGACACGTAATGCAATTCTCCTGCACTTCATGTAAGGTCTGTCCACAGGTAATGCAATTACTCTCTACTCTCGCAGTCAGCCCACATATAATGCAATTCCCTGGCACAGTCTCAGATACATTCACTTATAATGCAATTCCATAACTATTCAACATATGTTAACACATTATGACATTATGATACACTGTCCCTAATGTCTCGAGCACCTAGTCATACTTCCCGCAAGAATCCTGTACTGTCTCAAAGCTGCCACCGGGATGTAATTTATATTATATCTGACAACAATTACAGGAGTTATGTCAATGTACAGGAATATTACACCATCTTCTCAGACCTGTCCATATTAAACCTTAGTAAGATTGCTCAGAACTGCTTATATCTACTATAATACCTACTATCACTTCTTAAAACAGTCTAAATATAATTTAGCTCTGATACATCTTCTTAGACCTGGTTTTATTTATAGCAACTTTACTACATCTTCCAAGACTTGTCCATAATCAACTCCAAAGGCTTTTCATTGTGTAGTGAAACTCTACTACATCCTCTGAGCCATACTGTATATCAATAGTATAACAACTCTACTACATCCTCTGAGACATACTGTATATCTATAGTATGGAAACTCTACTACATCTTCTGAGATATACTGTATATCAATAGTATAACAACTCTACTACATCTTCTGAGCCATACTGTATATCAATAGTATAACAACTCTACTACATCCTCTGAGACATACTGTATATCAATAGTATAACAACTCTACTACATCTTCTGAGATATACTGTATATCACATCTATAGTATGGCAACTCTACTACACTCTTCAAGATTGTGCCATAATCACTTCAAGGACTTTATAGTCTAGGAAACTCTACTACATCGTTCTGAGATATACTGTATATCATATGTAATGGCAACTCTAAACTACTCAACTTCTGAGACAAACTGTCTAACTATAGTGAAGCACACTACATTATTCTGACGATATCTGTAATATCTATAGTAATAGCACCACTACATCTTCCTAATAAACTCTTCTGAGACATCTTGTGAATATATCTAATAGTAATGCAAACTCTACTACATCTTCTGAGACCATCACTTATATCTATAGGTATGCCAACTCTACTACATCTTCTGAGAATACTGTATATCTATAGTATAACAACTCTACTACATCTCTGAGACATCTTTGATATCTTTAGTCTACGCCTAACTCTACTACATCTTCTGAGACATACTGTATGCTATAGTATGGAAACTCTACTACATGTTCTTGAGCCATACTGTAATCTATGTATATCAACTCTACTACAATCTTCTTCCAAGACGAACTTTTTCCATAACACTGAAACTGCCCACTCTACCCACAAGAAAGAAACATTGCAACATCTTCTAAGACATGCCATAACAAAGCATCTTCGGTCTCCCACATCAATTCCTCACCTCTACTAGTGTTTGACAAGGTGGTTTGTTAGACTTGTCATATTTGCACACATGTTATCTAAACCATCTACATCTTCTCACACTACCCATGTATAAATTAGATGCCCGAACTCTGTACTTGTCCACACTTGGCCAGACATCACACTCCATCTTCTCATACCCATCCATTGAACAATGGACCTGTACCTACAGGCGTCTACAATGTGTCGTAATCCAACTCTACACCTTAATCCTTTCCCCATGTCCACAGCAACCCCTATTATTGTACTAGCAATAGTGGTTCCATCCTTTGTTATTTAATTTATTTAGACCTGCCCTTGTGTATGGACCTCTACTACATCTTGAAGACCTGTCCATATGTAATGTACCCTCTTCTAACTTCCAAAACTTGTCCAATTTATGACTCCAATACTCTTCTACCACTAAATGATGCATGGTATAAAATAGCTTTTCTAAAGACATCGTTTATAAGACTTTCCAGAATCTACTATACATAATTGAATGAGGGGGTCAATAACAAACTCTATTAAATCTTCTAAATTGTACCAAATAATAATATTCTTATTTATATAGCGCTCACAGATTATACATGGCGCTGCATCAGAGCTTGCAATCAGTCATGAACTTCTCCACTACTTCTTCTATAGAGGTTTTCCATATTTAACTCAACTACAGTTGTCTCAGGTCTTGTCCTTATTGTTGTACCTTAACTACATCTTCTCAATACAAAACCGTTATAAAGCCATCTCGTACCACGCTTCAAAGTTCTCAAAAAATCACTGTATATAGAGTATCTAATACTATGTATGCCCCATAGTCAGCTGACCAACACCCTACTTTATCTCCCATCTAATCAAAAAATCATCCCACTAACCCTGCATTATGCATGCTGCTACTCTTCTGTGACCTTACGCTACACACAGTCATTCTGCGCATCTCTCAGATTCTTACTTTGAACATATCTTCTTTGACTCTTCCTGGACCCTTACCTTTACCATAGTATATTGTCATTCTTTTCTTCTACATCTTCTCAGGCCTTACTCAGCCATTATCATTCTTCTAAGCCAGACCGCGTCGTTGCATGGGCCCGCAGCAACATGCGCCCTCTAACTAATCTTTACCGGCTCGCCTGAGCTCACTGAAATATTTGAGCCCCCTCCCCATCATTAAGATATTAATGCAATCAGGTCCTCCTAATTTTTGTGTGACTCATTGTAATGTTTTATTTACTGTAATGATTTAAATGTAGAAATTAGTATATATAGTGAATCAGTGAATAGGTTTAGGGAATAACTGAGTTAAGTGTATGTTCAGGCCCCTGTACCTCTAAAACAATTCCAGTTCTCATGTAGCCCATGGGAAACATGAAATGCCACGCCCTGTTCTAAGACTTTCTCTGACTACTCTATAAGATCTATCATCTTCTTCAACGTCTCAGACATTACCTAACAACACCTCTATACACGGCTCATTCTTCTTCAACCTTCTCAGACCTTACGCTACAAACACCCTTATACACTATCATTCTTCTTCACTTACTCCAGACACTTACGGCTAGCACCTCTATACCTATCATTCTCAACTTCTCAGACCTTCTCTACACCTCATACACCATCTATCATTCTTCACCTTCCCATCAAGTGCCTACTCTAATAGCGACCTTCTATGAATATCATTTCTTCAACTTCTCAGACCTTACTCTACACCTCTATACACTATCATTCTTCTTCAACTTCTCACACCTTACTCTACACCTCTATAACATTATCATTCTTCTTCACTTCTCAGACCTTACTCTACAACCCTCTATAACACTATCATTCGTTAACTTCTTAGACATACTCTACACTCTACCCTCGATACATTATCATTCTCTTCACTTCTCACCTCCCTTACTCTACAACCTCTATACACGATCATTCTTCTTCAACTTCCTAACAACACACCTTACTCTACCCTCTTACACTATCAATTCTTCTTCAAACTTCTCAGACCTACACTACCACACCTCCTATACACGTAATCATGCTCTTCATCCAAACTTCTCAGACCTTATTTACAACATCTATACACTATCTTCTTCCTAAACTTCTCATCTCTTCTCAGACCTACTCTAAATAAACCGCTATACCTTTTGTTTTTCTGACCATTCTTCTACCATCTGCATAGACCTACTCTACACATAGTCATTCTTCTACATGATTGCTCAGGGCAATATATTACACCTTCTGAGCTCTTCAGCAGCTTCTTTGACCTTACGAATACGATACTGTGGGTTTATTATAAGAGTGCTTGGTCCACCTGGACATTATCATGTAACACATTCTTCTTCTTAGACCCTTACTGGATTTTTACTGAGCCATTTTCTTCATACCATAACATAACCAAAATATCAAATCTTTATCACTTTTTCTCATCGGCCACATACCATATTATTCTGAACAAAACCACTATACCTTAGCTCATCCTTAAATATTTGATTTCAGGCAAGTCTCAGACTTTATAATTCCCACAGCAACCTTAGACATGAACCTATGCAATTATACAAAAACCTGCAAGATTACATGTATTCCACTTCTTCTCCAGAATCTTCTTGGACCTTACTGTGGCCACCACATTTCTTCATTGTGTTCCAACCACATTCTTCCACCACTTCTCAGACCATACAATCAATACTATTTTTTAAATCTTTCTTCAGACCTTTATCATAAAAATGTGTGAGATCATTTTATATAACGAATCTTTCTCAGGGCATGACGTCCATCGAATGTCTCTGAAATATTTCCCTTTGAGTCTTACAACCAAATGAGCACCTTTTTCAGCATCTTCTCAGAACTTACTCTATAAACACGGTCATTCTTCTACATCATCTCATATCTTACTCTATACATACAAGTCATTCTCGACCTCTTCTCCTCTTACTCTATACCGTCATTCTTCTTCTACAGTCTTCTTCCCGACGGACTTATTACACACAAGGATCATTCTTTACATCTTCTTAGACCTTATACTCTATACACAGGATCATCCTTTCAAATCAGCCTCATACTTTACTATACCTGACCTCTCTCTGCCATCTCTCAAACTAACAACACACATAGCACATCCACTGTCCACCTTACAAATCTCGATGCAGCATGGCACATTATAAATTTTTTTCCTACCAGATGCGGACACAACAAGACGTGGTTCCCCACCCAGCTACCACAACTCTTCTCAGTACCTTACTATAACAAAGTAACATCCTCAACTCATCCTTCTCTCGACCTTACTATACACATAGCACCCTGCTACACTTTCTCAAGACCGTAACTATCAACAGCATCAGTCCTCAACATCTTCTCAGACCTTACCATACCAAGTAAGTTCTGCTACAAAACATCTTCTAATACCTTCCAGGTAAGCAACGTATCTTCTTGCTATATTTTCTCAAACCTACTATAACGCATTATCATTTCCTCCAACACTTTCTCTGACCTGTCTATCACAGTATCATCTGCTACAATCTTTCAGACCTTACTATATCAAGTTATCATCCCTGCTACATCTTCTCAGACCTACTATACACAAGTATCATCCTGCTACCTCTTCTCAGACCATTACTATACATAGTGTCATCCTGCTTCCAACACTCTTCTCAGCCCGTACTATAACAACAGCAGTATCAATCTCCTGCTACATCTCTCAGACCTTACTATACACAGTAAATCATTCGCTACAATCAGTTCTAAGACCTACTATACAAAGTATCTAATCTTCTTGCTATATTTGTCTAAACTTACTATAACGCAGTAATCATTCCTCACCCTTTCTCCTGCCCTTTCTAGCACAGTATCATTCCTGCTACAATCTCTCACCTTACTATACACAGTATCATCTAACTCTCGACTTACCAGTCCTCCTCTACATAATCTTCTCAGGACCTTCTATAACACAGTATCATCGCTACAATTCTTTCCAGACCTACTATACATAGTTGTCCCCTGCTACATCTCTCTCGATCCTTACTAACACAGTATCATCCGTAATCTTCTAACCTAATACAACAGTAGTCCTTACGATTACCATTACTAACACAAGGAATCTTCTGACTACTTTTCTAAGACTCTACTATACAAATACATCTCTTGCTAACATTTCTCAACACTTACTATACGCTAATCTTCTGCACTTCTCTTCTACCTATTCTATACACGTATCATTCCTAGCACCATCTTCTCAGACCCTTACTACACACCTAAATCCTGATACAATCTTCTCAGCCTTACTAGTACACAGATATTCAGCCTGCTAACAGTCTTCTCAGACCTTACTATACCAGTATCATCCTTGCTCTCTCTCAGAATACCTCACTCATAACAGTCTCATCCTGCTACATCTTCTCCGACCTTACTAGGACACGTATGCCATCTGCTACATTTGCTCAACCTCACTATACACAGTATCATCCGCTACATTCTTCTCTAGACCTGCTACATACGTATATTCACTGCCTAAGTCTTCTCAGACCTTATATACACGTACATCTGTACATCTTCTCAGACCTCACTATACACAGTTCATCCATGCTACATCTTCTAGACCTTACTATACACGATATCATCCTGCTACATCTTTCTCAGACCTTACTATCACAGTTATATCCTGCTACATGTCTCAGACCTTACATTCATACGTATCATTCCTGTCTACAACTTCTCAGACCTCTACTAACACAGTATCACCTCTACACTCTTCTCCGACCACTACTAACCGTCATTCTGCTACCATCTTCTAGCACTTACTATACACAAGTAATATCTGCTACACTCTTCTCAGACCTTACTTAAGCACAGCTAATCATCCGGGTACCTCTTCTCAGACGCTCACTATTAACACACGTTCATCCTGCTCATCTTCTCCGAACCTTTACTATACACAGTATCATCCATGCTACAGTCTTCCAGAACCGTCTACTATAACAGTATACATCTGCTACTATCTTCTCAGTCCCTACTAACCCAGATCATCGGCTACATTTCTCAGACCTCACTTACACAGTATCATCACCGCTACCACAGAATCTTATCAGACCTTACTAATAACAGCTCATCCTGCTACATCTTCTCAACCTTAACTAGTACAGCAGATCATCCTTCGACTCTCTCCCAGACCTTATCATACACGAACTGTAAGCTATCTTCATCACTGCTATCAATCTCGATACATCTTCTACCAAGATCTTCCCCTAATACACAGGAATCATCCTGCTACATCTTTCCCTTTCAAAGATTCTGACATGTTTAGGACTACTATACGAGCATGCTACTCTTAGCTCTTACAGTTCTCTGCTACATCGTCTCAGACCTTACTATACACGTAACATCCCTTGCACATCTTTCAAGACCTATTACTATACACAGCATTATCCTGCACCTATCTTACTCAGACGTTACTATTAACACCGTATATCTGTAAATCTTCTTCTTTCACCTTACATACAGGCATCATCCCAAAACTTATTATCTTTCAACCTATACACAGTCATCATCGCGCACATTCTTCTCAGACTTACAACCAGCATATTCCTACAACACCTTCTGTGATGCTTACTTTACCACAGTTGTCACTTCGCCATCTTCACAGACCTAACTACTACTCATCACCAACACCTCTCATCATCGGAGGCATTACTCACAGTACTCCTATAGCTTTACCACATCTACTATACACGTACACCCTGTACACATTCTCACAGACCTTAATATACACGTTATCATTCCTCATCCCTCGACCTTACTTAACAAGTTTATCCATCCTGTTACATCTTCCAGACCCCGCTCGAACTAACACGTTATCATTCTCAAACACCCGGTCGCAGACCTACACTATCAAGTTTGTCCCTGTTACATCTCACCCAGACGTTTAACTATACAACAGTATCATTCCTCCGCACTTTCTCAGACCTTTCTATACACAGGTATATAATTCCCCAACCACTGTCCCCATATCGTGACTCAACACGATGGATACAACCTGTTACAACATCTTCTCTAGACCTTTACCATACAGATACCCTATATCATTCTCTTACGCCGTACCTGACATTCTCATCTACTTGTGTATCAGTCGACACTTCAGTGCACTTACACTCTCCCTACTCAGATCTTCACTACACACAATATCACTAGCTCCTTCCACAGTCTCTGGATCCCTTTGCAGTAATCACCCATGAGCAATTCCCCCTCCCCCAGACACTGCTGTTGTATAAGGTTACCCTACACAGCCATTATTCTCGCTCCTTACAACGTCTCTCATCTTCTCCTAGCGCATTCGAGATATATGGCAGGCTGAATTACTACTATTCGTATTTGAGCTTTTGCGGCCCTGATGTCTCACTGTGAAATCTCAGTTTTCTGTCAACCGCAGATGAAGAGCCTCAAACATCTCACTAGAGCCCCTAATCAGGGCAACAAACAACCGGCTCTGCGTAGTCTAACATCAGCACTGCGTAAATCTGTACGTCACACTTGAACAATCTTGGATCCTATAGATCCGAACCTGAAAGGTTTCGCATATTGAAATCCATAAGAAGATGTAACCTCGATTTACCTTCGTTATGGCCTCGACTACCCATGCAACAATGTCATTAAAAACCATTGATCCTTGGACCACTCGTCTGTACGCTACATATCAAAGTAAGCATACACTCACTTCACTGTAGCTTTGAGTTACATGTGATAAGCAGCTGCGATTACCCTGATGTACGAGCTGACTGGTGGCAGCTATCAAGACACGTCCTGTCCGTGTTATAGGACCATCCACCAGCTGGCAAACTCAGACTGCTACAACCTTTCAACTCGCCCCACCCCTAACCTGGGGCAAACTTGCGCTTTACAGCCTGAGTCCTTACTTTGCTTGTTTGCACCTTGGGGCAATGTTTCCTACTATAAATTCGGGTGTTATATTCTTCTGTTTAAAATGCCCTTTCATGCCAGGAGGCTGCTCGGGTAAACAGCATTGCTATAGACGATGCAGCTTTCCCAATCCTCTTGGTGTCTTATAATTATTCTCATGATGAGCACAGCTCGTGGGTAACGTCTAATTATAAGCATTCAGCTCCCCCCGTGCATCCGGTACCAACTCGTATGATCAGGCATCTACATGGATCTACTGGATTCTTATACACAGCCACAAAAATGGGCACTATTAACCATTCCTACCAGACAATGTCTACCATTGTAACCTAATATCACCCCCCTATGGGTAGAATTGGGCGCCCTATTCCTGCACCTTGTGCCCCTGAATTGGGATATGGGCTCACCGTACCACCCGGTACCACTATAGACCCTACATCCCTTACCGATACATTCCCACCCGACGACTATCGCCCTCCTACGGAGCACTTTTTTCCATAAAGAATTTTCGAGCAAAATTCTAGAAAATTTTTCACTAACCCATTTTGTTTACTACACAACTCCATATCATGGTTTTACTAAATGTCCAGAAAGTTATTTCAGCCTTTGCAAATAAAAAAGTCAAAATTTGACTTTTTTGGGGATATTTGTTAATTAGGTTGCATGCCACCATTTTTGACATTGCCCAAAAACTCCCTGTTGGCCCCCTTGGGGTGATAGACTATACCTTTGTCCCTCCTCCGGGGATGGCACCCTCCCTCGAGTCCATTAGCTGGTCCTCTCTACAAGGATGAGTTGGAAGGTAGTGTAGCCCCCTCCATCACACCTTCCTTCAGCCACGACACATCCCACCCTTGGTGCGTGCGGGGGAACTCCCGGCTCACCACCCGCTCCCATCTCACCGTCAGTCACACCACATCACCGACTGCCCCCACCAGACCCCCCTGGCGGCCGCGCTAAGCATATTCCTGACGTCACTGCCCGCCTGCCAATCACACACGCGTCCGGCTTCAGCAGCAATCCACCTAGGCTGCTCTGGGCGAGCGCCAACCATCGGTTCACAGGCTGCACGGCAAAGTAAAAATGGCGGGAAGCTACTACATCTTCTGAGATATACTGTATATCTATAGTATAGCAACTCCACTACATCTTCCAAGACTTGTCCATAATTAACTCCAAAGGTCTTTCATTGTGTAGTGAAACTCTACTACATCTTCTGAGATATAACTGTATATCAATAGTGGCAAACTCTACTACTCTTCTGAACAGCCTGTATATCTATAGTTGGAAACACTACTACCTCTTCTGAATAATACTGTATATCTATAGTATGGCCCAACGTCACTTAACATCTAACTCTGTAACTGAGATGGAACTTATACTCTTTGAAATATATCTATAGCGTAATGTGCAAACTCTACTACATCTTCTGAGACGCATCTTATATCATAGTATATGCCGAACTCTACTTACATCTTCTGAGACATCCTGTATATCATATATAGGCAACTCTACTACATCTTTGACTCTGAAACAGATTACAACTCACTAATTTAACTTAGCCGATACCTCCTACTATCTAGCATTGACATCTTCTGAGACATACTGTATGCTATAGTAGGAAACTCTACTACATTTCTTGAGCCATACTGTAATCTATGTATATGACAACTCTACTACAATCTTCTTCCAAGACATTTTTCCATAACAACTGCAACTGCCCACTCTACCCACAAATAAGAAACATTGCCACATCTTCTAAGACAATGCCATAACAAAGCATCTTAGTCTCCCACACAATTCCCACCTCTACTAGTGTCTTTGACACATGTTTTTAGACTTGTCATATTTGCACACATGTTATCTAAACATCTACATCTTCTCACACACCCATTGTATAATAGATCCGAATCTGACTTGTCGCACACTTGCCATACATCACCTCCATCTTCCATCACCCATCCATGATACAGGACCTGTACTAATACAGGTCGTCTACATGTGTCGTATCCAACTCTACACTCTTACAGTCGCTTTCCCCATGTCCACAAGCAACCCTATTATTGTACTACATAGTGTTCCAATCCATTTGTTATTTAATTTATTTAAGAAAGCCTGCCCTTTAGTGTAATGGACCCTCTACTACACTCTTGAGACCTGTCCACTATGTAATGTACCCTCTCTAGACCTTCCAAAACCTGGTCTCAATTATACTCCATACTCTTCTTACACAATGATGCTGGAAAATGCTTACTTCTAATACGACATCGTTATAGACTTTCCAAATCTACTAACATAATTGATGAGGGTGTCATAACAACTCTATTAATCTTCTAAATTGTCACTCATATACATATTCTTATTTATATAGCGCTCACAGATTATACACGCTGCACAGAGCTGCAAATCAGTCATGAACTCCCATACTTCTTCTATAGAGGTTTTCCAATTTAACTCAACTACTTGGTCTCAGTGCTTTGTCCTTATTGTTTGTACCTGAACGACATCTTCTCAATACCAAAACCGTGTATAATAGCATCTCTACCACGCTTCCAAAGTTCTCAAAAAATCACTGTATATAGAGTATCTAATACTATGTATGCCCCATAGTCAGCTGAGCCACCCCTCTTTATCTCCCATCTATCAAAAAATCATCCCCTAACCCTCATGATCATCTCTAACATCTTCTGTGACCTTACTCTACACACAGTCATTCTGCTGCATCTGCTCAGATCTTACTTTGAACATGATCTATCTTGACATCTTCCTGGACCTTACCATAGTATATTGTCATTCTTCTACATCTTCTCAGGCCTTACTCAGCGCATTATCATTCTTCTAAGCCAGACCGCGTCGTTGCATGGCCCGCAGCAACATGCGCCCTCTAACTAATCTGTACCTGGCTCGCCTGAGCTCACTGAAATATTTGAGCTCCCCTCCCCATCATTAAATATTAATGCAATCAGGTCCTCCTATATTTTTTGTGAATCATTGTAATGTTTTATTTACTGTATGATTTAAATGTAGAAATAGTATAAGTAGTGAATCAGTTAATAGGTTTAGGGAAAACTGAGTTAAGTGTATTATTCAGGCCCCTTAGCCTCTAAAACAATTCCAGTTCTCATGTAGCCCATGGGAAAATGAAATGCCACGCCCGTTCTAAGACTTTCTCTGACTACTCATAACTATCATCTTCTTCAACTCTCAGACATTACTCTAACAACACCTCTATCAAACACCTACATTCTTCCTTCAACTCTTCTTCAACTCTCGACCTTACGCTACAAACACCCTTCGATACACTATCATTCTTCTTCAACTTCTCCAGACACTTACTCTACACCTCTATACCTATCATTCTTCAACTTCTCAGACCTTCTCTACACCTCATACACCCTACATTCTTCACCTATCAGCCTATCTAATACACCTCTATACACTATCATTCTTCAACTTCTCAGACCTTACTCTACACCTCTATACACTATCATTCTTCTTCAACTTCTCACACCTTACTCTACACCTCTATACATTATCATTCTTCTTCAACTTCTCAGACCTTACTCTACACCTCTATACACTATCATTCTTTAACTTCTTAGACATTACTCTACACCTCTATACATTATCATTCTTCTTCAACTTCTCACCTCACTTACCTACACCTCTATACACATCATCTTCTTCACTTCTAACAACACACCTTACTCTACCCTCTATACACTATCATTCTTCTTCAACTTCTCAGACCTACACTCGACACCTCCTATACACGTATCATCTTCTTCATTCCAAACTTCTCAACCTTATTTACACATCTATACACTATCTTCTTCCTACTTCTCATCTCTCTCAGACCTACTCTAAAACCCTATACCTTTTGTTTTTCTGACCATTCTTCTACCATCTGCATAACCTACTCTACACATAGTCATTCTCTCTACATGAATGCTAGGGCAATATATTACCACTTCTCCCAGCAGCTTGCTTTGACCTTACAAATACGATACTGTGGGTTTATTATAAGAGTGCCTTGGTCCACCTGGACATTATCATGTAACACATCATGCTTCTTAACCCATTACTGGATTTTTACTCAGCCATTTTCTCATACATAACATAACAAAATATCAACCTTTATCACTTTGCTCACGGCCACATACATATTATTCTGAAAAACCACTATACCTTAGTCTCATCTCTTAAATATTTGATTTCAGCAGTTCTCAGACCTTTATAATTCCCCATCAACCTTAGACATGAACCTATGCAATTATACAAACCTGCAAGATTACATGTATTCCACTTCTTCTCAGAATCTCTTGGACCTTACTTACTGGCCACCACATTTCTTCATTGTGTTTCCATACCACAATTCTTCCACCCTTCTCAGACCTACATGCACATACATCCTTTTTAAATCTTTCTTCAGACCTTTATCATAAAAACGGTGTGAGATCATTTTATAAACATCTTTCTCGAGGCATGCGCCATCATTCTTGAAATATTTCCCTTTGGAGTCTTACAACCAAATGAGCACCTTTTTCAGCATCTTCTCAGACCTTACTCTATAACACGGTCATTCTTCTCTACATCTCTCAATCTTACTCTATACATACAGTCCATTCTCGACACATCTTCTCGATCTTACTCTATACCGTCATTCTTCTCTACAGTCTTCTCCAGATCTTATTACACACAAGATCATTCTTTACATCTTCTTAGACCCTTAACTCTATACACAGGATCATCCTTTTCAAATCAGCCTCAGACTTTACTATACATGACCTCTCTTGCCCTCCTTCTCAAACTAACAACCACAATAGTCACATCCCTGTCAACCTTTCAAATTCATCTAGCTGCACAATTATAAATTTTTTTTCCTACCAGATGCGGTACAAAATAGACGATGTGTCACCCATGCTACCACAATCTTCTCAGACCTTACTATAACAAAGTAGACATCCTCAACTACCTTCTCTCGACCTTACTATACACAGTATCATCCCTGCTACACTTTCTCAGACCTACTATCAACAGATCATCCTCAACATCTTCTCAGACCTACATACCAAGTAATCTGCTACATCTTCTCAGAACCTTACTCATAACAAGTATCATCTCTGCTATATTTTCTCAGAACCTTACTATACACAGTATCATTCCTCAACACTTTCTCTGACCTTCTATACACAGTATCATCTGCTACATCTTCTCAGACCTTACTATACACGTATCATCCCTGCTACATCTTCTCAGACCTACTATACACAAGTATCATCTGCTACACTCTTCTCAGACCTTACTATACATAGTTCATCCTGCTCACATCTTCTCAGACCTACTATACACAGCAGTATCATCCTGCTACATACTCTCAGACCTTACTATACACAGTATCTTGCTACAATCGTTCTAGACCTTACTATACACAAGTATCTATCTCTGCTATATTTGTCTCAAACTTACTATACACGCAGTAATCATTCCTCACCTTTCTCTGCCCTTTCTACACAGTATCATCCTGCTACAATCTTCTTCGACCTTACTATACACAGTATCATCTCCTGCTACACTTCTCAGACCTTACTATACACAGTATCATCGCTCAATATCTTCTCAGACCTTACTATACATAGTGTCCCTGCTACATCTCTCAACCTACTATACACAGTATCATCCTGACTACTCTGTCTCAACCTTACTATACACAGTATCATTCTGCTACATCCTCAAGACCTTACTATACACAAGTATCTTCTTGCTAAATTGTCTCAAACTTACTATACGCAGTATCATCCTCAACACTTCTCATGACCTATTCTATACACAGTATCCTATCCTGCTACCATCTTCTCAGACCTTACTAACACTAATCATCCTGCTACATCTTCTCCGCCTTACTATCACACAGTTATCATTCATCACTGCTACATCTTCTCAGACCTTACTATAAAACAGTATCATCCTGCTACATCTTCTCAGAATACTACTATACACAGTCTCATCCTGCTACAATCTTCTCGACCTACTATACACGTATCATCTGCTACATCTTCTCAACCTCACTATACACAGTATCATCCTGCTACATCTTCTCTCTAACCTTACTATACAGTATTCATCCTGCTACATCTTCTCAGACCTACTATACACAGTATCATCCTGCTACATCTTCTCAGACCTTACTATACACAGTACATTCGCTACATCTTCTCAGACCTTACTATACACAGTATCATCCTGCTACATCTTCTCAGACCTTACTATACACAGTATCATCCTGCTACATCTTCTCAGACCTTACTATACATAGTGTCATCCTGCTACATCTTCTCAGACCCTACTATACACAGTATCATCCTGCTACATCTTCTCAGACCTTACTATACACAGTATCATTCTGCTACATCTTCTCAGACCTTACTATACACAGTATCATCCTGCTACATCTTCTCAGACCTTACTATACACAGTATCATTCTGCTACATCTTCTCAGACCTTACTATACACAGTATCATCCTGCTACATCTTCTCAGACCTTACTATACACAGCATCATCCTGCTACATCTTCTCAGACCTTACTATACACAGTATCATCCTGCTACATCTTCTCAGACCTTCATACCAGATCATCCTGCTACATCTTCTCAGACCTTACTATACACAGTATCATCTGCTACCATCTTCTCAGACCTTACTATACACAGCTCATCCTGCTACATCTTCTCTGACCTTTCTATACACAGTATCATCCTGCTACATCTTCTCCCAGACCTTACTACACACAGCATCATCCTGCTACATCTACACTCTTCTCAGACCTCTCAATACACAGATCATCCTGCTACATCTTTCTCAGACCTTACTATAACACAGATCATCCTGCTACATCTCTCAGACCTTACTATCACGCATCACCTGCTACATCTTCTCAGACCTTACTATACACAGCATCATCCTGCTAATCTTCTCAGACCTTACTAAACACGTATCATCCTGCTACATCTTCTCACCTTACTATAACAGCATCATCCGCTAACATCTTCTCAGACCTCACTATACACAGTATCATCCTGCTACATCTTCTCAGACCTTACTATACACAGCATCATTCCTCAACACCTTCTCTGATCTTACTTTACACATTGTCATTCTGCTACATCTTCTCAGATCTTACTATACATCAACCAACACCTCTCCATCATCTTCTCAGACCTTACTATACACAGTATCACCCTGCTACACATTCTCAGACATTAATATACACAGTATCATTCCTCAGACCTTACTATACACAGTATCATCCTGTTACATCTTCCTAGACCCTACTATACACAGTATCATTCCTCAACACCGTCTCAGACCTTACTATACACAGTATTGTCCTGTTACATCTCCCCAGACTTTACTATACACAGTATCATTCCTCAACACTTTCTCAGACCTTTCTATACACAGTATAATTCCTCGACACCCTCCAGATCGTGCTATACACGTGATCAACCTGTTACATCTTCTCAGACCTTACCATACACAATATCATTCCTCTACACCTCCTCTTACCTTGCTATACATGACACTTGTGCACTTCTACTCAGATCTCACTACACACAATATCATCCTTCCACATCTCTGTTGTATCCCTTTGCAGTAATCACACATTGAGCAATTTCCCCCTCCCCCAGACACTGCTGTGTATAAGGATTACCTCTACACAGCTCATTATTCTGCTCCTTAAACGTCTCTCACTTTCTAGCATTCAGATATAGCAGGGCTGAATTACTACTTCTGCACTATTTTGGGCTTGCCCTTGATGTCCACTGTGATAATGCTCAGTTTTCTGTACAACCGCAGATAACAATCTCAGACGCCTCAAGTCAGGCAACAAACCCGGCTCTGCTAGTCTAACTCAGCACTGCTACATCTGTACGTCACACTTGAACAATTAGATCCTTAGATCCGAACCTGGAAAGGTTTCGCATGAAATCCCATAAGAAGTTCCCTCGATTTACCTTTCGTTTTGCCCGACCCATCGCAACAAATGTCATAAAAAACATTGATCCTTGACCCCTCGTCTGTCGCTACAGTATCATTAGAGTAAATACACTCACTTCCTTATGCTTGAGGTTACATTGAATGAAGCAGCTGCTTACCTGATGTAGCAGGGCTGACTTGGTGGCAGCTATCAATACAGTCCTGTCTGTGTTATAGGACCTATCACCCAGCTGGCAAACTCAGCTCTGCTACACCTTCAACTCGCCCCACCCCTAACCTGGGGCAAACATTGAGCTTACAGCCTTAGTCTTACTTTGCTTGTTTGCACCTTGGGGCAAATGTTTCCTACTATAAATTCGGGTGTTATATTCTCTGTTTATGCCCTTTTCATGCCAGGCGCGGGTCAAACGCATTGCTATAGACGATGCAGCTGTCCCAATCCTCTTGGGTGTCTTATTAATTATTCTAATGATGAGCACAGCTCTGGGGTACGTCTAATTATAGCATTCAGCTCCCCCCGTGCATCGGTATCCCAACTCGGATCAGGCATCTACATGGATCTACATGGATTCTTATACAGCCACAAAAATGGGCACTATTAACCATTTCCTACCAGACATGCTACATTGTAACCTAATATCACCCCCTATGGTAGAATTGGGCTCCCTATTCTGCACCTTGTGCCCTGATATTGGGATATGGGCTGCACCGATACCACCCGGTACCACTATAGAACCTACATCCCTTACCGATACATTTTCCCACGACTATCGCCCTCACCGGAGCACTTTTTCCATAAAGAATTTTCCAAAATTCTAGAAAATTTTACTAACCAGGTTGTTACTCACAGACGCCATATATGGTTTTACTAAAATTGTCCAGAAAGTTTATTTCAGCCATTTGCAAATAAAAAAGTCAAAATTTGACTTTTTTGGGGATATTTGTTAATTTAGGTTGATGCCAAAATTTTTGCATTGCCCCAAAAACTCCCTGTTGGCCCCTGGGGTGATAGACTTACCTGTGTCCTCCCAGGGGATGGCCCCTCCCTCGGAGTCCATGCTGTCTCTCTAGGATCAGTGGGAAGGTAGTGTAGCCCCCTCCTCACACTTCCTCAGCCCGGACATCCCACCTTGTGCTCGGAGAACTCCCGGCTCCCACCCGCTCCCCCCGAGCTCCACACACCGACTGCCCCCCACCCCCGGCCGGCCGGCGCTAAGCATCCGTGACGTCACGGCCCGCCCGCCAATCACAGCGCGGTCCCCGGCTCAGCATCCACCTGGCTGCATCTGGGCGGCGCCACCCTTTCAGCGCTGGACGGCAAAGTAAAAATGGCGGGAAGAGCCGCCAGTGACAGGACTGTGCCCTATATATAGAGCTGAGGGACTGTGAAGGAATGCGAGAGGCTACACGAGCATAGATAATACATACATGTTATATGATAAATGAATCCTCCATGATATAGACTTCTATCACTACTACTACTACTAACAGGGGGTGCACAAACTTTTTTTTTAGTCAGATCATAGGAAAACTTAAAAGGGGACCTGTCACCATATTTTACCTCATTAAACTCACAGCCCCCTCAGGCAGGGGATGAAAAGTCCTAAAATTCCCTCTTTTATATGAAATGAGTCCATTTTAGCCCCACCACAACTCCCCCCTCTTATTTTACCCCCACCACAGCTCCCCCCTCTTACTTTACCGTTCCAAAGCTCCCCCTCTTATTTCACCCCTCCACAGTTCCCCCACATACTGTATATCAATAGTATAGCAACTCTACTACATCTTCTGAGACATACTGTATATCTATAGTATAGCAACTCTACTACATCTTCCGAGACATCCTGTATATCTATAGTATAGCAACTCTACTACATCTTCTGAGACATCCTGTATATCTAAAGTATAGCAACTCTACTACATCTTCTGAGATATACTGTATATCTATAGTATAGCAACTCTACTACATCTTCTGAGACATCCTGTATATCTAAAGTATAGCAACTCTACTACACCTTCTGAGATATACTGTATATCTATAGTATGGAAACTCTACTACATCTTCTGAGATATACTGTATATCTATAGTATAGCAACTCTACTACATCTTCTGAGACATCCTGTATATCTAAAGTATAGCAACTCTACTACACCTTCTGAGATATACTGTATATCTATAGTATGGAAACTCTACTACATCTTCTGAGATATACTGTATATCTATAGTATGGCAACTCCACTACATCTTCCAAGACTTGTCCATAATTAACTCCAAAGGTCTTTCATTGTGTAGTGAAACTCTACTACATCTTCTGAGAGATACTGTAAATCTATACTGCTATATACTGTATATAGCAACTCTACTACATCTTCTGAGGCATACTGTACATCTGTAGTATGGCAACTCTACTACATCTTCCAAGACTTGTCCATAATCAACTTCAAAGGTCTTTTATTGTGTAGTGAAACTCTACTACATCTTCTGAGACATCCTGTATATCAATAGTATAGCAACTCTACTACATCTTCTGAGATATACTGTATATCTATAGTATAGCAACTCTACTACATCTTCTGAGATATACTGTATATCTATAGTATAGCAACTCTACTACATCTTCTGAGACATCCTGTATATCTATAGCAGTGATGGGCAACCTTATGAGCTTGGTGTGTCAAAATTCGCCAAAAAACCGAGCATAACTCGGGTGGTGTGTCACCTTGACAAAAAAAAACATAATTTTGTGATATTTATAGTTTAAATAACAAATATGTATAATTATTTAACTTCTAGGGTACTTTAATCCTAGGTTGTGTGATTGATCCTACCATGTACTGCCATACTACATCTATTTATTACAATGTGCTGGACAATCTCTCAGCCTCCTGGCTAGTGCACCTGGCCATGTAGGAGCCGAGGATGAAACTTAACTCTCCACCGGCCGCGTGTCACTGAAAATGGCTATGCGTGTCAGCACTGACACGTGTGTCATAGGTTGGCCATCACTGATCTATAGTATGGAAACTCTACTACATCTTACGATGTATACAGGTCCATGTACATGATGGTCTGCTGTGAAATTGATTGATATGGACAAGTCTTGCAAAGTTAAATAAGGACATTATACATGGGTAGTGTGTGAGAGATGTAGATGTTTAGATAAAATGTATCATTATAGACAAGTCTAACAACTTGGTCAAACACAGTAGAGTGAATGGTAAGTTGGGCCGACCTAATATGCTTTTGTTATGGGGCAATGTCCTTAGAAGATTTTGCAATTTTTGTTCTTTATGTGGTGGGTAGGTGGGCATGCCATTTTGGTATGGAACAAGTCTTGGAAATGTCGTAGAGGCTAATACTATAGTTCCAGTATGGCTCACAGAGATGTAGTAGAGTTTCCATACTATAGATAATACAGATGGCTCAGAAGATGTAGTAGAGTTGCTATACTATAGATGCTGCAGTATGTCTGCAAAGAGTAGTAGAGTTTTTATACTATTGATATACATAGATTCTCAAAGATGTAGTAGAGAGTTGTCTATACTATAGATATACAGCTGTCTCAGAAGATGTAGCAGAGTTGCCTATAACTTAGATATCAAGTATATCTCCATAGATGTAGTAAGAGTTCTCCATACTAAATAGATAACAGGATATCTCAGAAAGTAGTGATATGTTATACTATAGATATACATAGTATTCTCAGAAGATGTTAATAGAGTTGCGATACTATAGATATACAGTATATCTCAGAATGGTAGTAGAGTTTCACTACCAATACAAGACCTTTGAAGTTTGATTATGGACAGTCTTGGAAGATGTAGTAGGTTGCCATACTACAGATGTACGGTAGCCTCAAAATGTATAGAGTTTTCTATATACAGGATATTAGAAGTAAGCTGTAACGTAATGTCTCAGAAGATGTAGTAGAGTTTTCACTACCATTAAAAGACCTTTGAAGTTGATTAGGGATAAAGTCTTGGAAGATGTAGTAGAGAGTTGCCATATACTACAGATTTACCTATGCCTCAGAATGTAGTAGAGTTGCTATATACAGATATAGCAGTATCATTTACCAGCATGTCCTCAGAGATGTAGTAAGTTTCACTACACAATAAAGCCTTTGGAGTGAATTATGGACCAGTCCTTGGAATATGTTGGAGTTGCATACTCTTGATAATAACAGTAAGGCTCAAGGATGTCGGTAAGAGTTTCCTACACAATGAAAAGCCTTTGGAGTTGATTATGACAATTCTTGAGAGTATTTAAAGTTGCTAAAATAAAACCAGGTCCTAGAAGATGTATCAGAGCTAAATTATATTTATCCTGTTTTAAAGAAGTGATATGTATTAGTTATAGATATAGCGTTCTGATCAATCTTACTAAGGTTTAATATGGACAGGTCCTGAGAAGATGTGTAATTTCCTGTACATTGACATTAACTCCTGTAATTGTGTCAGATATAATATAAATTACTCCCGGTGGCATCTTTGAACAGTACAAGGATTCTTGCGTAGTATGACTATGCTCGAGACATTAGACAGTGTATCATAATTCTCATGTGTTAACATATGTTGAATAGTTATGGATTGCCATAATAAGTGAGTGTATCTGAAACTGTGCCAGGGAATTGCATGAATGTGGGCTACTGCGAGAGTAGAGATTAATTGCATTACCTGTGGACAGCCTTACATGAAGTCAGGAGACTTGCATTATGTGTCTCTGACAGAGCACGTGCCTGACAATTGCATTATTTGTGCAATCTTCAAGTGCAGCTGGATACTTACCATGTTGGTCCGACGGGGAGGGCCGCGCGCTAAATGTTTGGTCTAGAGTATTTCAAGGAGCCTGTACATAAGAAGAGAGGGCTCGCGAATAATGTTCATGTCTCATCCGATAGAGTTTTTCTCACTCTTAGGCCATTTCATTAGTTCAGACACAGTCACAAATGGGACTATGAACTAATAAGTTCCCCCCACATTTATATTACAGAAAGATAGTAGACCTTGGTACGTACTGGACTGCAGGCTTTATACATACAGTTGCAATAAAAGAACTATTAATGAACCTTTGGATTTTCCTGTCCACATCGGATGGTTGCAACTTTCCCTAGGCATTGGCAAATCCTGTTACTCCAAGAGCACCATGCAAAAACTTTGCTGCCTCACAATTGAAACATCTTTAAACTAACAGTGTCTATGACCATCTCCCAAGTTTGTGTGCGACCACCCGGAAGTTCAAAAGTTCTTCTAGGATGCTGTATGGAAAGATGGCCAAAAGGTAAACTGTTTTAGGTCAATTACAACAAAAAAACTTATCCAAATGTGATGCTTGGTGGGCAGGATTCCTTGGTTTGGGCGTGCTTTTTTTATGATCTTTTCGGGAACCGGTGTGTGACTACACTAAACAGGGCAATGTAACAGCTTACGTCCATGACTCAATTTAAAGGAGCTTCCCAGCTGCCTCAGTTGCCACGATCAATTTACCCCACCACAAATGGGGATAACTTGCTGATCGTAGGTTTCACAGTGGAACAGGAGAAAGGGGTCATTGAATCCCCCTATAAACCGAATAAGTTTTGTCTGCAGATGCATCTGCTGCTGTGATTCATCTCTTTGGTGCTGACATAGATAGGCAAACACCCTACTCACACATAGACAATGACGTCAGCTCAGACTCTGATCCGTGGCTGAGTGCAACTCAACCCATTCTTGTTATCTATTTGGTCCTAACATTGCGGACGCCCCACTGAATCTAGAGATTATCCTCCCCCTATCCTGTGGATAGGCAAGTTTGAGCAATCTGCCCCAGGCAGCTTCCAGCTGCAAAAATGGAGGTTTCGGTTTCTGCTACAAAGCATGACATGCCACTTACAATAGTGCTCCTTCAACACCTAATGGGGTGCAGAACCCAAGACTAAAAAAAAAAAATAACCTGATACATTAATACTGGATGGGCGGAGAAGGGGTGCAGCAGCGTGCCTCAAGCAGTTCAGTTCACCCTTTTAAGTAACAGCGAAGCAACAAAACATAACAAGCAGACTAAAACAGCTAAAATTACTGACGATGATTTGTGTTTTGGAAGAACGGAGTCATTAGTATGACCTTCAACCCAAGTGTAACCCAAAGGAAACTGCGCACGGGCATCATCATAAATATGATGAGCTGGTACACCATTGGCAGAAGTTCATTGTGTTTTGTAACTATAATTGTGACAGATTGTATTTTTGTAATTCAATGCAGGATTCAGATAATTCCAAGATTCACTCTGAATGTCCAGCCAAAAATTGCCATAATTCATTCGATAAATACATCTAATGTCATATGTGGCTGGTGAACCTGCAATTCATGGTTATTCTTGCAGAAAGGGTAATATTCAAGCACAAGTTTTGGAGATTAAAGGTAATCTCTCAGATGTTGTCACATTCCTTGCTTTCTACATTTACTTAAACCTCTAAGAAGCCAAAAAATAGGTTTGTACATTGTCCTATCTGCTGGGGAAGATTCCCATAGTAATATTGTTTTCTTCCAGGCTTGGCAGAGGGTTCATATCTGGATACACAGCGTATAGGATCGGAGCCCTTAGGACGGGTCCCTTAAAAGCCAGCCCAGCTTGCACACCTGCTGTTTAACATGATGACTGAATTATCCCAGATTACTGCAAAACGGAAAATAACTGGTAAAATTGGCCTTCAAATGATGCGCGCCTCTGAAAGTAGGTAATTTTGGGAGTCTTTGGTTCATGTTAGTTTGCAGTGGTATAACATATAATTGACCATAATAATTATTTCGACCGCACCTCAGTGTAGACATATGTCACACGAAAAACCAACCAACTACTACAGGAACCAAATTGATTTTATCCGAGCGTGCGCCTGATTAGCTCACATTGTTAGGCATCTGCTTTTTAAAGTGAACGTTCACACTGAACATGCGGTATAATCTGCAGGCGGCATATTAAGCCCGGAGGAGCAGGCAGATTTACATAGTGATGACCTATCTGCGGGCAGCATGTTCTAGAGCAGGAGGAACTGAGCATATTGTACGTAGTCGGTCCTATAAGCAGCAAGCACTTTATAGTATATGTACATAGTGTCCTTCTGCAAGAAGAATATTATATGGCCCTGGGAACTGTAGCAGATTGTACAATTTTCCTACCTGCACGCAGCTTTTACAGCAGAGGACGAGCAATGTACATTTGTCCTAACTGCAGGCAGAATGTTATAGAAGCAGGAGAAGCATAGCAATTGTACAATCTATAGGAAATGTAGTATAAGCAGGAAGAGCCGCGCAGATTGGGTAACATATAGTTCCTATCTGCAGGCAGTCATTTTATAGAGGCCGGGAGCTGAGCAGATTGGACATCTACAGACAGTAATGTTATAGAGCAGGATGGTTGAGCAGATTGTACATAGTGTCCTATCTGCAGGCAGCAGGGTTAAAAGAGAGGAGTAGCGAGCAAGATGTACATAGTGTCCTATCTCAGGCAGCAGTTTTATAGAAGCATGAGAGCTGAGCAGATTGTACCTCGTGTCCTATCTGCAGGCCGCAGTTATAGAGCATAAGGAGCTGAGCAATGTACATAGTGGTCCTTCTATGTTTAGTGGTGGGGCAGTTTTCTGCATGCCTCTGGTCCGAGATGGAGTTTCTGGTAGCAGGTCCAATCAGTTCAGAGTTCGTAGTATATATGTGGAGGTTATAGGTTGTTTCTTATAGGTCAATATAATATTTTGAACATGGATTCACTAGTCAGTAAGTTACCATTGGGGGCCCAGAAGAAACAGGAGTGGAGGAGTTTAACTAGGCAAGACTTGAGAATGATGGAAGAGGGGGGGGGGTATTAGATGAAAGATCAGGTTTTCAGTATCTGGCGGAAATGATGTGGAGAGCACTGGCACTTAATTGCTTTGATCAAGTTTAGGACAACACCCGCAGGAGGTGACTTGGATGTGTGTTTGCAGTCAGGGAATTGAAGATAACCTGAGCAGCAGACTTGTGGCCTCTGGAACTTTAAGACTCCATTAACTGTAATGGCCCGGTGTAAATAGGGGGAAAGGTAATTATGCGGTAGCCTGCTGCGCTGCGCAATGTGCGGATGGGGTTAGGGAAAATATTGCGCACATGGGAGCGCTGGTATTAGAGTAGCAGTGATGGGCTCTTGATACCGATAACATCGTGCATAAGTAGCAGCACTGGAAATTTTGTTTACATTGTTGGGTCAATTGGTCACAGGTGTTTATGGATAGTTGTACGCCCCTCGTAAGGTACATTTGGATTGTATTTTGTTATGAAATCGGTAACTCCCACAGAAAAATTGTTACAATGATCATCTGGGGTATCCATACTCCTACGCCCCATACCAACTTTTTTGTTTACCCCCTAAAATCAAGTTTGTTATGTGATATAGAGGGTTCCTGGGAGATAACAGTTTGAAATTGCAAGGGAAGGAAGGCCAACCTGTCTGACCCGTAGCCTGTAAGTGGGGGGATTCTCACTTGGGTTTGACCACTTATTAGAAATTCATAATTTACTTTGATAGCCTTCTACTTCTTTGTTCCTTCTTTTGGCGGAAAGGATTGAGTCACGTTATCTTCCTTTGATTCTCTGTGAGAATTTACTTTGTCTAAGGTTTCTAATTAGAGTTCCGTTAGGAACGCAGATCAACTGGCGTTTTGTGATGCGTTTTTTTTACTTTTTACAAGGCGTTGTCTGTGTATGTAAGCGTTTTTATTTTGCGGGAATGGTAGCACTGAATAACATTAGATACAGCTGCTTACACTTCAGCATAAAGAAAACGCTTTCAACCTGCCAAACGCATTGTAACTGTAAAAAACGCATCACAACTCACGTGTGACTCTGGTTTTCCTAACGGACTCTAGATTAGCAAACCTTCAAGACAAAGTACATCCTCCACATAGAATCAAAGGAAGATCCAACAGTGACTCAATCTGCCAAGGTAACATGTAAAAAGGGTTGCATCCACAAATGCCAAGTGTGAATGCACCCTAAAACTTTACACTCTTTAGTTGTACTTTTGCAGAAAGTTGTATCTATTATTATGCCCCCCGCTAGAAAAAAACCAACTTGGTTACAAAATTTTATGGATACTGATCAGAAGTGTGTTGCACGTCAGACAAAAAAAACTTGTTGGCCATCAAAATTTCGATAAATTTTCGGTAGATTTCGATAAATTTGTCACAAATCCATACACACTCACATAAACCGCGAACCCAATAACATATTGGATGGTCTGCTCTGTGTCTATGGCCCCATTCACAAATCCAGATTATTCCTGTGGCAGAAAAGTAGGTATAGAGGCATTGGCATAATTAATCATACGCTGGTGCTCATGGGCTGCTGTATGATACAGGCCACGCCCCCGTGTCCTGCTGGATAAATTCATTGGGCGGAGCATCCGCCGATCGATACTAATTTTGCGTAAGTTTGGCATTTTTTTAAAAGTACAGAAGCACATGGCAGGAAACCCCTATACCTGCCCGCTCAACCTGTGGCCACGCCCTGTAAGCCCTACCCACATGGCGTGGCATAATTATGTTAATAATCTAAATTCCTGCAATGCGCAAGAATTTGCAATGATTTCAGTGCTTCTACACCAGAAACTGGCACAGAAGCTCTGTGGGTGCCTTCTACCTACCCCAAATTTTCCATGGGCTGCCACATTGGGATCCTATATGGATATTAGCCACATTTCCTACTGCAGATACTTAGGACATGCCAAAAGCAGATGACGCATAGACTTATTTACCGCTGATTTTTATTTTGGGGGATATCATCGCTTAACGGTACAAAAACGACATAAATGAGCAGTTTGGGGAATGTGTCATTTGCGTCGTGAGATTCGCTGTCGCTGTGATTCAATTCTATATTAAAATAGACAAAGTGAAGAATTAATATTGATTGACGCGCAGCTGAGTGGCAGGTGAGTGGGAGACGGATTTTAGACTTTTTTGTTTAATGAAGGTCTAAGTAATCTCCACAGAAGAACATGTGTGAACAAAGGGGCTGTAGTAAAAAAACAAAAAAGTACAAGTAATATACAAGAGAAAAAGTCTAAAACATCTGCAGAAGGATGAAACAACCTTTACTAAAAAGTGATGAAAGATGTAGAATACTGATAAAGGGATTGTCTGATGGATGACATATAAGGGGGTCATCAGGACTCTCCGTGTCAATCACTGTGTGTGGGTGGAGTAATCAGGACTCTCACTGTCAATCACTATGTATGGTGTGGGGCTGGGGGTATCAGTACTCTCACTGTCACTCAACTGTGTGTGGGTGGGGTAATTAGGACTCTCACTGTCAATACCCTGTTTGTGGCGGAGTAAGCAGGACTCTCACGTCAATCACGTGTTTGGTGGGTAATCATACTCTCACTATCTACTCACTGTGTGTGGGTGGGGTAATTAGACTCTCACTGTCAATCCTGTTTTTGTGGGTGGAGTAATCAAGGACTTCTCACTGTCATCACGTGTGGGTGGGGGTAATCAGGACTCTCACTATCACTCCACTGTGTGTGGTCATAGAATCAGACTCTCAACTGTCATCACTGTGTTTGGGAGGGTAAGCAGGACTCTCCTGGTCAATCATGTTTGTTGGGCAGATAATCAGGACTCTCACTGTCATCACTGTTTGTGGGCAGATAATCAGGACTCTCACGTCAATCGAACAAACACTGTGTTTGGAGGTTCTCGGCTCTCACCTGGCAAGCATTGTTTGTGGTCAGAGTAATCGACTCTCCACTGTCAATCACTGTTTGTGGGCCAGAGTAATCAGGACTCTCCCTGTCAATCCATGTGTTTGGAGGTAATCAGAACGCTCACTGTCAATCAATTTGTTTGTGGTCAGAGTAATCATGACTCCTCACTGTCAATCACTTGTGTGTGTGCAGAGTATCAGGACTCTCCCTTCCACACTGTGTGTGGGAGTGGTAACAGGACTCTCACTGTCAATCACTGTTATGGGCTGAGTAATCAGCCCTCACTGTAGTCACTGTGTGGGCGAGTTATCACAGGGCTCCGCATGTCCAATCACTCCGTGGGCCGGGTCATCATAACTCTAACTGTCCATCACTACTGTGGGCGGATGTCATCAGGAACTCTCAGTCAATCATATGTGTGGCGGGTAATCAGACTCTCACTGTTCAATCACAGTGTGGCGGGGTAATCAGACTCTCACTGTCAATCACTGTTTGGGGCATAGTAATCAGACGATCACTCTCAAATCACTGTGGTGGGAGGTATCATGACTCTCATGTCAGTCCACTGTGTGGGCGGATTAATCATGACTCTCACTGTCAGTACTGTGTCAGGGTGTAGTATCAGACTATCACTGTCAATCACTGCGTGTGGAGGGGTATCAAGACCTCAAAACTGTCAATCCTGTGTGGGCGGATACTCACACTCTCACTGTAATTCGAGTAGATTAGTTGTCTTGGTCTTTTTACCATTCCCATAGCTTGTATAAACAGAGTGTAATGCATAAGGAAGGTTGAAGTTGTAAGTCTTGTGCAAAGATAGCATTAGATTCTCTCGAGTGCACGACCTATCATTTTTTTTTACACAGTGTCAAAATTGATGGGTGAATCGCCTGGAGCTGAGACTACCCACGACTATTTGAAAGAGTGTGACCCTATGATAGGGATGCTTTACGATTACCATTTGCAACAGGCTTGTGGAATTGTCCTTTCACCACAGAGAATAAACTGGGCAACTAATAAGGCACCCAGTCACTTTGATATCATTGCAGTACACATTTAAGTCAAGAAAGAAATAACATGAAGAGGAAAATACGGGCCAAGCAGAGGATGCAACCTCATTAGAGCACTAAACCCCGTATAATGGTGCTATATTGCATAGAAGGCTGCATATGGTAACTGTGACTATGCGCCAATGATATTAAATATTTTTCACTTTAATGACATTTGTGTCTAATGTGTTGATGAATGTGCCAGTATATCTTCATTCACATAGAACCAACCTATTCCGATGACTGTACAGCAAATACGCAAAGATGAGGGCCTTTGATTTACATATTGGCCAAGGCAGCCCATTCTATAAACCAGTGGCAGCTCAGAAAAGTCAGTGGACAAGTTTAGAATATGGACGGATTTTATTTTTGTTAAGAGGGTATAGGTAAGAGAATAATCTGAAGAGGAATGTAGCAGTTTTTAGAGTAGTAAGGGTGATGTATTTTATACATGTGGGCCAAATAAGATATGTGGCCTCAGTAACAAGAATCAGTACCGGGACAATCAGTAAGGGATATCAGTGTATGGGCACAGTATCATAGCAATCAGACTCATGGTTTTCAGTATAGGGACATCATTTAGTGGCTAGTATTGCACATCAGAATCATGGTTTCAGTATAGGGACATCAGTGGTAGTTGATCAGTATCAGAGCAATCAGAATCATGGTTTTCGTGCGGTGACATTAGTGGTAGTGGCGATCATTATCATGGTTTCAGTATAGGGACATCAGTGTAGTGCATCAGTATCATGGCGATCAGTGTAGGGCACGTATCGTGGCATCAGTATAATGGTTTCAGTATAGGTGATATCAGTATCGTGGCATCAGTATTGTGGCATCAGTATCGTGGCATCAGTATCGTGGCATCAGTATCATGGTTTCAGTATAGGGGACATCAGTGTAGTGGCATCAGTATTGTGGCTTCAGTGTAGTGGCATTAGTATCGTAGCATCAGTATCATGGTTTCAGTATAGGTGACATCATTAGTAGTGGCGCATCATTGGCGTTCAGTAGCGTGTCCTCATATAATGGTTTCATTATAGTGAGATCAGTTCGTGGCATCATATTGTGGCACATATCGTGGCTGCAGTATCGTGGCATCATATCATGGTTTCATATAGGGACATCAGTGTAGTGATCAGAATTGGTGGCTCATTTAAATGGCATTAGTATTATGCAGCAGTAACTAGCCTTTAATAATGAGATTCAGTATTGGGGCATCAGTATAGTTGTATCAGTGTAGTTGCATCAGTATTGTGGCATAAGTATCGTGGTATCAGTATTGTGGCATAAGTATCGTGGTATCAGTATTGAGGCATCTGTATAGGGGTATCAGTATAGCGGCATCAGTATTGGGGAAATTGGGACTGAGGCATCAGTATCACAGCTTTAGTATCAACGCATCAATTTAGGGATTTTAGAGATGGATGAGCCTGACATCATAACTAATGCACAGCCAAAGGGCCATAGTTTTTTTTTAAATCTGACATCCTGATTTCATAGAGTTTATCTTGACATGTTAATATGGACATGTATGTTGTGTGTCCTATGAATATCAAATGTGGCATGTGACAGAAAGGGGAAAATCTCACCATGAAATCTGAAGTTGCCTCAGGGTCACTGAGCATCCCTTGTCAAAATGTTGCCTGAGGTCAGGATGGAGAGATGACCCTTATCATGAAAGTGTAATATCAAGGGCTCCAGCCTCCCAACCCCGCTCGCATGTAGGAGTCAGTGTGACATGTGGGAGTCATCCTATACTATACCAAGATTCTAGAATTTTGGTTGCAATTCCTCGCCGGCTTATACATAAGCCCAATACTAGAAGCCACCATCTGACCTTGACTTAGATGTTCTATTAGAGAACTATATTATTGACAATATATTGCGTATTATTTAACCCCATATTAATTACTACTTCTAATACTTACTATTATCTCTAATGTCCTCCTTCTCTACCATAAGTTTTGGACCACACAAGCAAAGTTTTAGTCTGATATCGGTAACATACTTTTCTCGATTAGCACAGACTGTGAAATTTGGATTATATTTCAGGATTTTAGCTGGACTGGGTTCACTCGTCCCTGGTGTGAGATCTCCAAGCAGTCTTCTCCCCTCTGCTCTGAGTAAGAGCACTCAAAGTTTCTAGATATTTAGATATACAACAGTGTAGGAGCTCTGCGAGCAGTTTAACATGGCAGGAATCAAAGAACCAGCGGTGTTAGGACACATCTTATTTCCCTAATTAAACTACAATCGTGAATATACGACGACCGAGCACAGCAGTGGTGATGACATACCCCTAGCACCAGGGATATCTAAGCTCCCTCTAGAGGAGAGTTAAAGACGTGCCCCCTCCAATCTCGCCCTAGACGTTATATATCAGGTTATTTTATATGGTAGGTGGGTCTCCTTTCAGTGTCTCTCATGGGGAAGATTCAGGTGTGAGTTCCTGCGTTGAAGAGGTGACTGCCGGCTCTGAGCTGTCCCCCATCTTAGCTGAGTGTGCTGTTGAGGAAGGAGCTCAACTCGACCTCATGGTTGGTACATCCCCAGCCGAGCGCGCCTTGGAGAAGCTACAATACTGGATATTAGACCATATTTCACAGTCCTGTTGCACTTACAAGATCACAAAGGTAGATTAAACATCTCTCCTAGGCACAATACAAACCTAGCTTGCATAGAGCTCAGTGCGCAGTAGTGTGGAGACAAACCCCTATATACACACTTTTGAACTACAAACCTGGAATATACATCCATATTTTACAGGTCCTGCTTGAAACAATGCACACAAAGGGTATTATTACAACAGATCTCCAGGACATTCCTAATACTGTCTACAAAGCACAGCAGTGTGAGATCAACCCCCTAAACAGTGATGGCGAACCTTTTGGAGACAGAGTGTGCCCAAACTACAACCAAACTCATTACAGGCACAACGTGCTAAATGAGAATTAAGTAGTATTTATTGATCCCAGCTGTACACAGGTTTCATTCGTCTTAGGTGAGTTCACCAATACAATGCGAAAGATGGAGATTTTGGATTGTAAAGCTTCCCTCAGGGGACCCAAGCAGGAGCTCCAAGGATAAAAACCCTTCTCTAATCCACACCTTCCTCTGCTTCTCCTGTCTGCTGCAGCCAAGGATCTTGCTTGAAAATGGCACTGAGCATGGCACCCTCCCGTGCTGTCTTGGACCATCCGGAGGAGCTTTGAGTCCCTGCCCTGGCAACTCTCTGTTGCTAAGCCTAGTGCCCACAGAAAGGGCTCCAAGGGCCACCTCCTGGCACAGTGCAAGGTTCGCCACCACTGCTACTACATGCTATAACACATATCTCCAGGGACATTGCCTAACATCCCATCTACAAGCACAGCCGTGCAGGCAAACCCCTAGAAGCACTAAGTGAAGCTACAATCCTGGATATGAATCCATATCACATCCTGCTGCTACTAACGAGACACACACAGTATTATACACAGATCTCCAGGAACATTACCGATCACCACTACAAACATACGCAGTGCGAGGACAGACACGATAGAGCCTTAGTGAAGCACTAGCCTGGAATATAAATCCAATTTCACAGTAACTGCTTGCAACTACACAAATGTGTGATTACACATCTCTCCAGGGACGAACCTAACTCTGGCTGCAGGTTTGTATATTAACTGAACTCCTGATAGCCTCCTTTAGTAGGGTTCCATTGGATAGCTCCATTGCAAGGTGGGGGTCCCGCCCTTGCAACCTCACGGTGAGATGCTCCACTTGGGGTGAGAGTGTCGTACCCCCCGGTCTGATCGTGAGGTGTGCTTTTTGGTTGTCTCCCTCTGGGTCACCAATCGTCTTTACGGTGATGCAACCCCGCACTTTTCTCTTAGAGCCGCCACAGATCGCACCTTAGTACAACCCCGTGCACTTTTTCCTAAATGTCCACATTGCGCATGAATCCCAATACCTTATTAAAGGTAACCATCGCGCGGTCTTTGTGTTCTTGCATAGAATTGAACTCATCCACTTCCTATGCAAATAACCCGTCTTCAAGCGGGAACAGACAGGACCCGCAGTGAACCGGCGAAATCCCAAGATGCTTTGCATTCACATCTTTCATCAGTCGCTATATCTTCTCCGTAAAATAACCCCCTCACCTACAAGGCACGGCTTCTCTATGACCTACCTGTACCTGCCAAAAAAAATCTGCCAAATCTCTGACTCCTGTTTCTGGCTGTCGAATCTAGGCTATAAGCTTTTATTGTCTGATACGGAGGAGGAAGTTTCATCTTTATGGGGCCCAAAACACAGTTTCCCCCAACGCGGCACGTGGCTAAAACTGCATCTCCTGCTACATAGGGCCATTTTCAGTTATGACTAAAGGAGCTCTGATACTCTGAGGGATTGTAATCCATATCCTAGTATTTCCACACAAAGATGCCGACAATAGCGTCTATACTGGCTACAAGGAATCAAATGCCAATATTAGACTAGTGCCTTTAAGGGAAAGGTTCAGTTGCATGACAGTTGTATTCTTACGACTACGCGAGTGCACAACCTCTTGTATGACACACACAGCGGGGGTTGGGGGTCCGTATATATGGACACACTAATTTATTCATATATTGGCTACTCTGAATGAGGATGGAGTTATGATATGAGTGCATAGTAGTCCAAAAAACATCTCTTCTTTTTGGCAGTATTTTGGCCCCAAACCGGCGATGATCACTGACCTTGCACTGCATGATTTCAATCACATCACATCTACGTTCCATCATAGGGTGCTTATGGGTAGCATTAACAAGCCGTGCCGTCTGGGGACATGGGTTCAAGTCCCAGGTCAACACTGCAAAGAGTTTGTATGTTCTCTCCGTGTTTGTGTGGGTTCCTCCTCCAGGTACTCCGGTTTCCTCCCACACTCCCAAAACATACTTAGATTGGGAGCCACATTTGAGACGGGACTGATTGGGCAAGCCTTGCAGCGCTGCGTAATCTGTAGCGCTTATAAATAAATGATTATTCTTATTAATCATCAAGTGTCTGGTTACGCACAGTCCTATGAATGAGCTGCAATACCAAGCACACCGGCCCTATAAGCGCATGGCAGCGGCAGGAACAAATCCACCCGTCTTTGACTTATCCCTATAATCCCTTTTACTTTTATCTTCTATAATAATTAGCTTCCACTTGGCTGAAAACTGGATATTTTATGGATTTTGACATGTTAAATTATATATACAGCATAATGCATTGGTTTAGTCTATAAAACGTTGAATACAATCATCATGGTAGCACTAACCCATCAATAAGAAGTACAAGATTTTACCCAGTTCCTCATTAAACTACAAGGAAACATCAGAATGAATGAGTTTCGACTTGTTAATGTAGCAGCTGCACCTCTCGTAGTTTGGTGATTTGCTTCAAAGGTTTTTCGAAACCCAATTTTTTAGTGCATTAAAGGGAATTATTATCGAATCAAGTACTATTAGGGGTGGCCTCTTGGGGCCCCACAAAAGTGTATGATGCATATGACCAAGAATTGTAAGGATCAAATGAAGATCATTTTAATTTTTCTTATTTTTTAACTTTTTTAAATTAATAGTTTTATTTAGTACCAAATAAATCAGTGGTTCTGCAGTATATGAGATAGAGGGAAAGCCGAGCTCTGGATATATAATTATTTGATTTGGAGCAGAATTTTAATTAGTAAGTAGAGTAAATTCTGACTGGACTCGTAGTAGAACAAGAGTCATAATTACTCACCCAGCAACAAGTTGGCAGCAAGACCTGATTATTTCACCCACACAAAGATCCTGTGATTCCTGATTACTCCCCCACACACAGGGATGTACATGAGAGGTCCCTGATTACTCCCCACAACAGTGATTAACAGTGAGAGTCCCTGATCTCCACCCACAGCACTGATTGACAGTTAGAGTCCTGATTACCCCACCACACACATGATGACTTGAAAGTCCTGATACTCCGCGCAGCACACATGATTGACGTGGAAGTCCTGATTACTCCTCGCGCACACAGGTGATTAACATGAGATCCTGATACCACCACCCACACACAGGATTGACAGTAAGATCCCTGATTACCCACCTACACACCATGATTCAGTGAGAGTTTACGCTCCCTCCTTAACCCAAAGTGCTGCTCCAAACAATAAACCTATCTATTTTCACAGAGCTCAGCTTCTCTCCCACTCATGTGAATAACAATACAGAATTAAAGTTACTTCATCCAATAATTATGTTTTGCACACAAGCTAATGACGTTTTTATTTCATAATCTCACAAATTATAACAGAACTTAACAAACCATTTATTTAATTATGCATAAATCTTGAGTCTTATATGTATACCGTAATTTGTTCCGGACATATAAGGCGCAATAAAAGCATTGATGTCCTTGGAAATCCAAAGTGCGCATTATATCCGGCGCGCCCTATAGTACGGCACGGCCCCTACTTACCATAGGTCCCCCCGCGTACCGGAGACAGCAGATCCCGCGTAACTGCAGACCACTTGACAACAATTCTAATTTCTGTTCCGCTTCTGTCTGCAGTTCCCGCTGGAGATCTGCTGTCCGCCGTAGCGGTTACCTTTTGTAAGTATGGTCCGCTGCCTCCTCCACATTCCCCGCTCACCTTCCCCGCGGCGCCGCGTCTCTCGGTTCTCGTCTTCGTCCTCGTCGCTCTCCTTCTCTCGGTCTCCGCTCCGCCCCGGACCGCACGCCACGCCCCACGAAGTATTCCATATATCAGCGCATCGGACTAATGGCCGGAAAATAGGGTACATAAAATTAAACGTTGTCAACCTCCAGGAAGCAGTGAATGATAGAATTAATGGGTTTGTCCACTTCAAGCACATCATCACCAATAATTATACTGTTTGTAAATGAAAAAATATAAAATTTCCAACACTTTCTGTAGTCAATTTTTTTAATGATTTTCTAGATTCTACCTTGCCCTGTTTCTGCTTTATGGGCAACAGAACTTCATCGTTGTCTTCAATTCCTTGGGAACCTTGGTCCATGGTCATGTCATGTTCACACAGGTGCATGGTTTTCGTCATACACACACTCTGATTACTCATTAACGATTTTTCACCTGTGTGACATCACATGACCATTGACCGGTGTTTATCTACGAAGAACCGCAAGAACACGCAACCAGAGATCTAGAAAACCGTGAAAATTGAATACAGAAAGTATCACCCCTCCCCTATCGGGAAAGACAAACAGGCCCTCTTCCCTACAACTGTCGTTACAATAGGTGTCCCTCTCTGCCGATTCTGCCGCATTGAATTTTTTTCTCTATCCCCCCCCGTTCCTGAGAATCGTGCTTTTATTTTTGGCCACCAATATGCTAATTCATATCCTACTGTCAGGTGGTGACCTGATCTGGGTCCCGCCCACCTGAACACACTAACCAACTACGGTCTTTTGATTGCTTGTGAACGCTGGGGGCCTAGAGAAAAAAATTCCCAACTGCTCCGAATCATTGTAGAAGACCTAGTTCGGATGGATATAATGAAAGGTAACTTGCCTTAATATCACAATGCAGGGTAAATTTTGAACTTTTATCCAGGGAATTTTCCGTATATCGATGTGGAGCAAAGACTCCTAATTGCTTCTTCCATCTGCCCTTTGCGATGAATGTCTGGCCAGATGCAGACCAGATCCCAAAAGGCGGATTTTTTTTTTCTCTGGTACTGCCCCCTTTTTTGGTAATCTCCAGTAAGTGGTCCCGTCTCTTCCTCACTTCCCATGCCAACCTGAGCGTTTTCTCGTGTCGGATTATGGCATATTACTCCATCTTCTAAATCAAGACCTTTTTTCCCCTTCATATGAAAAGAACCGTCTAGTATCCTGTTCTGAGGCTTTTTCTCACCCCCTCTCACCCCCTCCCCCCTTCTCCGCCCATACCCCGGAGACAGCATCTGGGTTTAATTTGGTATTTGCCTATGTTGGATATGTCACGCTGTGTCAGCTGTATACTGATTAGGATTGTCTATGCATTGCTGGCTGCTCCCTGCCTTGCCTGTCCTCTGACTATTGACAGACTTGTCTTTTTAAAAGGGGCAACACTGATAGGCGGCTTTATAGTAAACTTTTCTTTCTTCTGGTGCAATTTGTGCTACACATCACCGGGGAAGTCGCACAGATTAATTAGGCATAACATGGTCATTAATTGCATAAAATGTCTGTAACGTATACTGCTGCAGTGAGGAGGAAGCTTCTTCTTCTTTTCCTCTCTCCTCTCCGCTTTACTTTAAACTCCCATGAGACCGTGAATTAGGGCTTGCATTTGGGGGCATTGAGCTTACCTTGTACTATCCTATGTCCTCATATTGTCTATCTTCATCACCCCCTCACCTCCTCTCTAGCCCACCTTTCCTATCTGCCCCCTCCCTCTCCCGTTACACGTAACTCTCATCAGATCTTGCCCATTCTGCACAGGTTTAGAAGCTGTTAGAAGATGCCTATCTTATTTGTGTGACTCGCAGGTTGCGTCAGGGCTCCTCTTAAATTTCTATCATATTTGATATCCATCTGGTCGAGCTCATCAACCTCCTCTTCACTCGCTTCCTTTCCCTAGTCGCCCCCCTCCCTCTCCGGTAACATGCATAACTCTCATCAATCTTCCCATTTTGCACGTGGTATCATCACGGTAAGAAGATGCCTATAATATTAGTGTGACTCGCAGTTGCAGTCAGGCTCCTGCCTATTTTCTATCATATGTCCATCTTCGAATCTTCATCACCTCCCACCTCTCTAACCTTCCTTTCCTAATCTGGCCCCCTCCCTCCTCCCGTGTAACTCAGTACTCTCATCAATCTTCCCATTTTTCACATTTTATCAGCTGTTAGAAGCACATCTATACTTATTAGTGTGACTTCCAGGTTTGCAAGTCAGGGCTCCTGCCTAATTTTCTATCATGTCCATCTTTCTATCTTCATCAACCTCCCATCCTCTCTAACCCACCTTTCCTATCTGCCCCCTCCCTCCCTCTCCTCCTGTAACATGCAGTTACATCTCATCATAATCTTCCCTTTTTGCGCAGTTTTATCAGCGTGAGAGATGCTATATTATGAGTGTTGACTCTCCGCAGTTGTAGTCGGGGATTCTGGTTAAAATTCTATATATGGTCCCATCTTGGCGATCGGCAATCACCTTCCCTCTTCTCCTCGCTCACCTTTCCCTATTTGCCCCCATCCCTCTCCCGCGTAACTGTTAATAGGTTTGCAGTCCAGGCTACCTTCTTAGCGTCCATCATTGTCCAGAATTGTCTATTTCACCAACCCCTCACCTCCTCTCTAGCCCACCTGTCTAACTGGGCCCCCTCCCCTCCCGTGTAACCTGCAGTAATCCATAATATCTTTCCATTTTGCACTTTTTATTAGCTGTGAAATATTCTATATTCTTAGCGTGATTCAGGCTTGCCAGTTCCGGGAGCTAACCGCCTTACTTTTCTATCTTCACCCTCCCTCGAGTCCAACCTTTCCTATCAAACCCCGTCCCTCTCCCTGTACTGGCAGTAAATCAATCAGATGTTTACATATTTTGCACAGTTTAATCCGCTGTGAGAAGATGCTATAGATGAGTGTGACTCGCAGTGTTTGCAGTCCGGGGCTTACTGCTTGGCTTTTCTATCATTATTTACTCATGGTGGCTGAGTGATAGCACTTCTCCGTGCTCGCTGGAGTCCTGGTTCAAGGCCATCTACAGGTCAACATCTCCAAAGAGTTTCATGTTCGTTCTGCGTTTGTTTGGTTTCCCCTATCCTCGTGTCCTCCTTTCCCTCCTCCCCCTCCAAAAACTTACTGGAGGTTGTTTCGATTGTGCGCTCCATGGGAAACAATGGACCAATTTGGCATTCTGTGCAGGTCGCTGCATAATCAGTAGCGCTATATAAAAAAGAATTATTTTAAGTCATATTTTTCTTCTGCATCAGCTCTCCATCCTCCCCTCATCTCCTCCTCTCCTGTCCTAATTCGTCCGCCCCCTCCTCTCCCTGCATAACATGCAGTAATCTCATCAGATCTTCCCATTTTGCGACATTTTTATCAGCTGTGGGAAGCATGCTTATTAATGGTGTGACTCGCAGCGTGTGCGCTGACATGCTTATAATGTATGACACTTTCTGATAGCGCACTAAGTGTGGTTCAGTAGCGGATTAAATAAATTAAGGCTCGTAGAATTGCTTCCATCGCTCACTGAAATAAATCACATTTTACTTCTCTCTGGTGGCTTTTGCATAACAAACTGTTTTCATATGTGCGACTACAGCATAATACCCCAGAGATAGGGGGTTCCTCCTACTCACACCCCTTTACAGCAAAGCATTAAACACGTATCCGCCAGGACTGGCTCAGATTCTTGTAGAACAACAATCCATGTATAAAACCTAATAAAACTTGTTTGACACTTGCAAAACTTTACTGACTCTTTCCAAGACTCGGTGTAGCTAAACTTCATTCCCCAATGGGCGGGAATACTTTGGTCTTAGCTAGTCTACAACAAAACGTCAAAATCACCACTATTTGTAGTTTTGTATTTCTTATGTTTCTTTTATCTTTGCAAGAGCTTCTCGTGCCAATGGGCGTGGCCATGTCTTCGGTGCCTTTTTTTCCTTACATTATAGCGCTCTCCCATTGTCCAGCTCTTTACTCCGGTTTTGTATAGTATAAAATCCTGTGTACAAAGAACGAAAAATGGCACACCGTCAGCAAAGCCACCCCCAGTGCACCACTGATGTAATTTGCTAAAGATACATTTTAATTAGTTCGGCATTAGCTATAAATTCCTTTTCAATGATTTGTGGAGCTTGTAGAGTTCTTTTTTTGAATGGTTCACTAACTTCCCTGTTGGTTGAGCTTTATATCATTATGTGTTATATTTATTTATCAGATATCCATTTAGTTTCATCGGACAGTGAATAGCGAACCTTTACGTCCGAGTGCCAAACTGCCAAACCCACACCCCCCTTAATCTATCGTGGCTGTGCCACTAAAAATTAAACATAAATTTATTGCTCCCTGTTCAACAACTTTTCAATCATACTGGCCTCCTGAGGACAGCAACATAGTAGAAAGATGGAAAAATTTCATCATGTTAGCTTCTTTCCAGTTCCCTCCCCTGTCCAGAGAATCGTTTGGCGTGCAGAGGCCCCCAAAATAATTCGTCCCTGACTACACATCCCCTCTCCACATCCAAGTAAGATGTAATTATAAAAAAAATATCACTGAAAGCCCTCATCTTTTCAGTGCTTGGACTGCAGGAGGATCTTGAAGTCCTGTCTGGTGCGCTGGGGAATGGCCTGGGTGCCCACGAAAGGTCTCTGATTGTCCTCCTCTGGCACCCTGTGCCTAGGTTCACCAACACCACCACTGTCATAGGAGAATGCTCATTACCATAGCTCGATCCTCAACATAACCTCCCTCCTCTGTGACCATCCACGGCTAGCGGCAAGGCTCAACCCTTACTCCTCAGAAGTCAGATGTCAGCAGTTTTTAGTTTGTATGTCCCCTCCACGAGCCATACAGGAATACACATAGAGTGCACTTTTACTGTATCCATTTGGGGTGGGGGTAACTATCACCATGTAGGCAGCAGCAGAGTGATCTACTACAGTTCAGCCTCTTTGCCAACTAAAAAAATAAATTGAGACAAATTGCATGAGGACAAACCGGAAAAAAAACGATCCGTTATTACCACTCCAATGATCCCGTCCCCCAACCCTCATCAGTTGTTTTTTTGTAAACATGCAACATAGCAGTGCTGGGTAGCCGGCTCATTTTAATCTGCCAGTCATACGGCTATAAGGGCATCAGACTTAGTGCCACCAACCTCATTGGGTAGGTAAGTAGATCCATACCTAAACACATCTAGAGGTCTTTACCTACCATGAGCCCATTGGCTTCAGTTTTCTGAGGAGCAAGGGAGCAGGATTACATGTGGTGATTGATGGTCGATTGGGTCCGAATCCTAGTTGCTAGTCCCTTTTACTGAACCCAAATCATGGCCACAACTACCCTAAAAAAAAAGTCCTTTGTTTTTCTGCAATATTCAATGTTGCAGAAGTTTCCCTCCCTTGTTGAATGAAGTCCGTTCTTTCTATTCCTCTTGGCTCTCTATACAGATCCTTCTATTGCCTCATTTCCATGATGAGACACCTAATCTATCAATTTCAAGGACATTAGTGTTCGTTGTCCTCTTAGGGGGGGTAGGCTAAGAAAAACTCATCAATTGTTGACTGTCCCGTGTGCCTCGGGAACCGTTTAATTAAATTTGCACACATGAAACTTTCATTAGATTACCTGCCAAGAATCAAAGGAAAAACGAGGAGACAATAGCGAGGAGTAATCATTTTATCATTATTTATACAAACCACATACGGTTGGTGTCACAATATATGTTTTCATCTATCTTATTTTTTAAGTGGTCATAGTTTTTAATTTATAAGAAATACATGTAAAAAGTGAAATGTTAAATTTCGGCCTGCTTGCTGCGCTCCACCTAAAAGTAGTCACCCTGTCTGTGTGAGGCCTATATTTGAAGAGGATAACTCCAACTCCTTTTAAATTGGCGCCATTAACGCTTGTATTTCACCATTCCTAAGACATTAGGTCATAATTCAGATTGCTACAGTGAATGGGCAGATCCAGACTGTCTGCACCAGCCCTAGAATACCAATCTGATTATCCTACTATCGGTGGTCCCAGCTGAGAAATGGCCTATCACTGCCCAATTTGAGAACAAGCAGAGAGCTGACAATATTGACATGTTTTGCTCGGAAACCGGTGGGGGCTCATAACTAATCCCAGCTGTGCCAGAATCTGTGGACCAACACCTATTAATGAGGTGACAAATACCAGGATGAAGGATTAAACTAGCAACTGACATACTGGTGGATGCCCCCTCTGGGCAGGTTCAAGGTTCCGAGTATCCAAGGCATCACCTGTAGATGATTGGTCCACTTTAGGATCACCCAGGATTTGGGGTTGTCATGCCACCCCTTTGCCTAAAACAGCAATGGAGTTGTGCATTAGCGCTTCATTCATCCTGGGAAGATTGAAAAACTTGCTGTCTTTTCTGGCCGATTCGGAGATAACAAATGGTAAGTGAGGGGACACACATGTACGAGAGCCGTTCTACTCATAATCGGAATCTCAGTTGTTGAACCTTCCCTGACCAGACACCTACAACCTTTGCTTTAATGAAGTTTTGAACCGATGATTCTACAGTCGCTATGTATAACCTAGTGTCAAGCGGTGGCCGAACCTATGGCACGGGTGCCAGAGTGGCACTCAGCCCTTAATGGGCAACCCTTGCCATCCACCCCCGAGGTAGAGTTTGCCAGAACAGACTCAGGCCTCTGCCAGTCAGCAGTCCAGGACCCAAAGGAAGCTACAATGTAAGCCAAACTCTTCTTCTCCTTCTTTATACTGTCTGGTTCCTCACGGTGCCATACAATTAAACCTGTGAAAGAACCGGGAGTCACAAGTTACGCTGAAATGTCCGCCTTGGCACTTGCGAAAATACTGGGTCCGGTTGTTGTTTTGGGCACTTGGTGTCTAAAAGGTTTGCCATCCTGACCTATGGCTACACCACCATGCCCAATGTGGGGTCTCGACAGAGACTGGTTTTTGGTAGCTCTTTGTGTCTAGAGCAGAGATGGAGTTAAGGAGTCCCGGGTGTGAAGGGCAGTCAAGGGCACCTGTCCGACGAGTCACTCCAAAGTGCATTGTCCCATGATAATGCACTGTGCAGCGTTTCACTTAATCGTGCGCCCAATATCCCTGCATGTGTCCCTTCCTGCTCAGGTCCCGCGAGTTCACCATCTTCTCCCGGTGCATGTAAGTGCATTGTCTTGTGACACAATTTCTCAGTCAGGAAGGCCCGCCCCGACTTCTGTCGCATCAAGCCGGCGCAGCCTTGGTCCAATATGATCGTGTGCGACACAATCCACAAGCGCAACCCCTGTTAAATACCGTCACAAGGGCCGCCACTCAAATCCGAAAACATCGCGGACCCTGGTAATAAGCCCCAATGTTTTTCACTCTTCCTTGCTCCTGATAGGGGGGCACCCGATGGCAGTATCCAAGGTTTTGTCCAGTTGCTTCGAAAGCTTCCGCACTATTCCTAAAGAATATGAAATTTCCATTTACACCCATCCAAGTAAAAAAAACTAAAAACAGAACTAAACCAAAACGACCCCGCGGCGCACCCCGTCCCAATGTCTCCGGATGTACTCCCCATCCGCAACTCAAACACATTCTAGTGTGACTTTTACTTTCCCTTTCCCCCAGGGAGGCAGCGCCAAAAATAATTTTAGCTTGCTGGGCGGTCTACAATGTGTCCGTAATCAACTCTACATCTTAAGTCCTTTCCATGTCCAAAGCAACCCCTATTATTTGTACTACATAGTGTCCATAATCTGTTATTTAATTTATTTTAAGACCTGCCCTTGTGTAATGGACCTCTACTACATCTTCGCAGACCTGTCCATAAGTAATGTACCTCTTCTAACTTCCAAGACTTGTCCAAAATTAACTCCACTACTATTCTTACACAAATGATCATGTATAATAGACTTCTAAGACATCTTTTAAGACTTTTCCACAATCTACTACATAATTGATGAGGTGTCAATAACGAACTCTATTAAATCTTCTAAATTGTCGCTCATAATAATAATAATTCCTTTATTTATATAGCGCTCACAGATTATACAGCGCTGCACAGAGCTTGCTAAATCAGTCATGAACTCCACTACTTCTTCTAAGAAGTTTCCATATTTAACTCCACTACATTGTCTGAGGCTTGTCCATATGTGTTGTACCTGGACTACATCTTCCAATACCAAAACCATGTATAAATACATCTCTACCACAGCTTCCAAAGTTCTCAAAAAATCACTGTAATATAGAGTCTTCTAATACTATGTATGTCCATAGTCAGCTGAGCCACCCTACTTTATCTCCCATCTATCAAAAAAATCCTCTCCTAACCCTCATTATCATCCTTCTACATCTTCTGTGACCTTACTCTACACACAGTCATTCTGCTGCATCTTCTCAGATCTTACTTTGCACATTATCATTCTTTGACATCTTCCTGGACCTTACTCTATACATTGTCATTCTTCTACATCTTATTAGGCCTTACTCAGCACATTATCATTCTTCTAAGCCAGACGCGGTTGTTACATGGCCCGCAGGCAACATGCGGCCCTCTGTAATCTGTAACCGGCTCGCCTGAGCTCACTGCAATATTTGAGCTCCCCTCCCCATCATTAAATATTAATGCAATCAGGTCCTCCATATTTTTTTGTGAATCATTGTAATGTTTTATTTACTGTATTATTTAAACGTAGAAATAGTATATATAGTGAATACAGTTAATAGGTTTTGGGAAGAACTGAGTTAAGTATATTATTCAGGCCCCTCTAGCCTCTAAAACAATTCCAATTTCTCATGTAGCCCCATGGGAAAATGAAATGCCCACCCCTGTTCTAGACTTTCTCTGACTACTCTACACACGTATCATTCTTCTTCAACTTCTCAGACCTTACTCTACACCTCTATACACTATCATTCTTCTACAACTACTCAGACCTTTCTCTACACCTCTATACACTATCATTCTTCTACAACTACTCAGACCTTACTCTACACCTCTATACACTATCATTCTTCTACAACTACTCAGACCTTACTCTACACCTCTATAGACTATCATTCTTCTACAACTACTCAGACCTTACTCTACACCTCTATACCTTTTGTTTTTCTGACCATTCTTCTACATCTGCATAGACCTTACTCTACACATAGTCATTCTTCTACATGATGCTAGGCAATATATTACACACTTCTCCAGCAGCTTCTTTGACCTTACTAAATACGATACTATGGTTTATTATCAGAGCTTTGGTCCACCTGGACATTATCATGTAACACAATTCTTCTTAGACCTTACTGGATATTTTACTGAAGCATTTTCTCAGACATAACATAACAAAAATATCAAAATCTTTATCACTTTCTCAGGCCACATAACATATTATTCTGAAACACACTATGACCTTATCTCATACTCTTAAATATTTGATTCAGGAAGTTCTCAGACCTTTATAATTCCCCAGCACCTTAGACATGACGCTATGCAATTATACACCCTCAGATTACATGTATTCCACTTCTCCAGAATTTTCCTGGACCTTACTGTGCACCACATTTCTTCATTGTGTTTCCATAACACAATTCTTCCACCACTTCTCAGACCATACATATAAAATACTATTTTTTAAATCTTTCTCAGACCTTATCATAAAAAGGTGTGAGATCATGTTATAACATCTTCTCAGGCATGACGTCATACAATTCTGAAATATTCCCTTTGAGCTTACAACCAAATGAGCACACTTTTCCAGCATCTTCTCAGACCTTACTCTATACACGGTCATTCTTCTACATCTTCTCAGATCTTACTCTATACACGGTCATTCTTCTACATCTTCTCAGACCTTACTCTATACACGGTCATTCTTCTACATCTTCTCAGACCTTATTCTATACACGGTCATTCTTCTACATCTTCTCAGACCTTATTACACACAAGATCATTCATTTACATCTTCTTAGACCTTACTCTATACACAGTATCATCCTTTCAAATCAGCTCAGACTTTACTATACATGACATCTCTGCCATCTTCTCAAATCTAATAATAATAATAATAATAATAACAACACACAATATCATCCTGTACACCTTGTCAAATCTTACTATGCATGGCAAATTATAATTTTTTTCCTACCAAGATCTTACTATACACAGTATCACCCTGCTACACCTTCTCAGACCTTACTATACACAGCATCATTCCTCAACACCTTCTCAGACCTTACTATACAAAGTATAGTTCTGCTACATCTTCTAAGACCTTACTTTACAAAGTATCTTCTTGCTATATTGTCTCAAACCTTACTATACGCAGTATCATTCCTCAACACTTTCTCTGACCTTTCTAT
>CM033647.1:155879646-156047048 GCA_019512145.1 Engystomops pustulosus | reverse complement strand
ACAGTATCATTCCTCAACACTTTCTCAGACCTTTCTATACACAGTATCATTCCCCAACACCTTCCAGATCGTGCTAAACACATGATCAACCTGTTACATCTTCTCAGACCTTACCATACACAGTATCATTCCTCTACACTTCCTCTTACCTTGCTGTACATGACACTTCTGCACTTCTACTGTATCAGACCTTACAATACACTGTACACATCTCCATCTCAGATCTCACTACACACAATATCATCCTTCTACATCTCTGTTGTATCCCTTTGCAGTAATCACACATTGAGCAATTGCCCCCCTCCCCCAGACACTGCTGTGTATAAGGATTACCTCTACACAGCGCATTATTCTGCTCCTTAAACGTCTCTCACTTTCTAGCATTCAGCTCGGGGGGGGGTGGGGGGTGGGGTACATAAGAGGGGGAACGGTGAGGGGTGAATAGAGTGGGACTCTTTTTGGGGGGGGGGGTAAATACGAGGGGGAACTGTGGAGGGTAAAAAAGCGGGGGCTTTGGAACTTAAAGTAAGTGGGTGGACTGTGGTGGGGTAAATAAGAGGGGGATCTGCTCGGGGGGTAAATAAGAGGGGGAACTGGGAGGGGTGAAATAAGAGGGGACTCTTTGGAACGTAAGTAAGAGTGGGGTAGCTGTGTGTGGGGGAAATACGAGGGGGACCAGCTCGGGGGGTAATAATAGGGTCACTGGGAGGGGGAAATATCGGGGGAGCTTTGGAACGTAAAGTAAAGTCTGGGTGTGTGTGTGGTAAATCAACTCCTGGGAGCTTGTGGGGGTAAAACTAAGAGGGTAATGTGTGACGGGTAAACTGAGGGGGAGCTTTGAGATGGTAAATTAATATGGGGTAGCTGTGGTGGGGTTACATAAGAGGGGGTAGCCTGTGGTGGGGCTAAAATGGACTCATTTCATATAAAAGAGAATTTTAGGACTTTTCATCCCCTGCCTAGGGGGGCTGTGGTTTAATGAGGTAAATGTGGTGACACGTCCCCGTTTAATCTCCAACGGGAGTTTTCCTATATCTGACTAAAAAAAGTTGTGCCCCCCCTGTTAGAGAAGTAGTAGATTAGAAGTCTTATATGGAGGATTCCATTATCATATAACCTGTATGATATTATCTATCTATGGCTCGTGTATGTGCCTCTCGCATTCCCTTCACAGTCCCTCAGCTCTATGTAATAGGCCAGCCCTGTCACTGGCGGCTCTTCGCCTCCGCCCTTTTTACTTTGCCGTCCAGCGCTGAAAGGGTCTGCTCGCCCAAGCAGCCAGTGTGGATGCTTAAGCCGGGGACCGCGCTGTGATTGGCGGGCGGGCCGTGACGTCATACGGATGCTTAGCGCCGGCCTGCCGGGGTGGGGTGCAGTCGTGTGTGGAGCTCGGGGGGAGCGGGTGGGAGCCGGGAGTTTCTCCGAGCACAATGGGTGTCCGGCTGAGGAAGTGTGGAGAGGGGGCTACACTAACTCTCCCACTGATCCCCTAGAGAGACAGCATGGACTCCGAGGGAGGGGCATCCCTGGAGGACACAGGTAAGTCATCACTACAGGTATATGGGACCCCAGTGGGCCACATGAGTTTGTTGGGGCAATGTCAAAAATTTTTGCATCACCTAAATTAACAAATATCCCCAAAAAGTCAAATTTTGACTTTTTTATTTGCACATGGCTGAAATCAACTTTCTGACAATTTTTTTTTTTTTTAATAAAACCATATATGGCGCCTGTGATTAACAACCTGGTTGGAAAATTTTCTAGAATTTTGGAAATTCTTTATGAAAAGTGCTCCGGTGAGGGCGAAATCGTCGTGGGAATGTATCGGTAAGGGATGTAGGTTCTAATGTGGTACCCCTGTGTGTATCGTTGCTTAACCCAATCTCCATATCAGGTGGCACCCAGTGTGCGAATAGGAGCCCAATTCTACATAGGGGGTGATATTAGGTTTACAATTTAGCATGTCTTGTAGGAAAGGTTAAGTGCCCATTTTTGGGCTGTATAAGAATCCTGTAGATCCATGTAGATGCCTGATTCCAGTTTGTGGATAAACCGATTCAAACGGGGGAGCTGATGCTATAATTAGCGTACCCCAGAGCTGTCTGCATCTTAGAATAATTAATAGACCCCAAGATGGATTGGGACGCTGCATCGTCTAACAATGCGTTTGAACCCGCGCCTTGGATGAAAGGGCATAAACAGAGAATATACAACCGAAGTTATATAGGAAACATTTGCCCCAAGGTGCAACAAGCAAAGTAAGACTAAGGCTGTAGCTCCATTTTCCCCATGGTTAGGTTGTGGGGCAATGTTGAAGGTGTAGCAGAGCTGATTGTTTGCGCTTGGTGATAGGTCCTATAACACAGACAGGACTGTATTGATGCTGCCACCAATTCAGCTCTGGCTACATCAGGTAGGCAGCTGCTTCATTCAATGTAAACTCAAGCTAAGAAGTGAGTGTATTACTTACAGGATACTGTAGGACCGACAGGGGTCAAGGATCATGTTTTTTATGACCATTTGTTCGATGGTCGGGCAAAACGAAGGTAAGCGTGGAACTCTATGGGAATTTTCATGCGAAAACCTTTTCCAGGTTCGGATCTAAGAGATCTAATTGTTCAGTGTGACTGTACATATGTTAGCAGTGCAGTTAGACTACAGAGCCGGGTTGATTGCCGGACTCGAGGCGTCTGAGATTGTTAGCTGGCGGTTTGTACAGAAAACTGAGAATTATCACAGTGACATCAGGCAGCCCAAATAGTGCAGAATCGTAATTCATCCTGCTATATCTGAATGCAGAAAGTGAGAGACGTTTAGGAGCAGAATAATGCGCTTGTTAGAGGTAATCCTTAAACAGCAGTGTCTGGGGGAGGGGGCAATTGCTCAATGGTGTGATTACTGCAACGGATACAACATTAGATGTAAGGATGATATTGGTGTGGTAGTTGAACTCTGAGATGGACGTTGTACAGTGTAATTGTAAGGTCTGATACAGTAGAAGTGCAGGAGTTCCATGTCCAGCAATGTAACGAGGAAGTTGTAAGGAATGAGCAATCTGTGTATGGTAAGGTCTGAGAAGATGTACAGGTGATCATGTGTTTAGCACGACTGGAAGGTTGGGGAATGATACTGTGTATAGTAAGTCTGATAGAGTGTTGAGGAATGATACGTTATAGTAAGTCTTGGGAGATTAACGGACAATACTGTGATATAGGTAACGTGTTGAGAACAGGTGGTAGGTCGGAGTGTAACATGATCGTGTATAGTATGGGTCTGAGGAAGTGTCAGGAATGATACTGTGTATCGTTAATGTCTAGGGTAATATCTGATGATATAGTGGATAGGTGTTGATAGACGTTAAAGTGTCTGTGAAGTGTGGGAGAGGTATACTTGTGTGTATGTACAGTACGGAGAAGTTAGTGCGATATAGCCTGAGAAATGATGGGGAGTATTAACATCTGATGCAGTTAAAGTAAAGAAGTCAAGAAGGTGTTGAGGAATGATGCTGTGTATATAGGTCGAGAGATGTAGCAGGATATACTGTGTAAAGTAGATCAAAAGTGTTTGATGAAAAGTATGCTGTGTCATAGTAAGTTCTGAGATATGGTGCAGGATGATACTGTGTATAGTAAGGTCTGAGAAGAATGTGGAGCAGGATGATACTGTTATAGTAAGGTCTGAAAATGTAGCAGGATTTTACTGTGGGTATAGTAAGGTCTGAGAAGATGTATCAGGATATACTGTGTATAGTAGGTCTGAGAAGATGGTAGCAGCATGATACTGTGTATAGTAAGGTCTGAGAAGATTAGCAGGAGAATACTTGTGTATATGTAATGTCCTAGAAGATGTAGCAGGAGGTGCCAGCTGTATAGTAAGGTCGAGAAGATGTATAGGTAATACTCGGTGTATAGTAAGGTCTGAGAAGATTAGCAGGATATTTTATGTGTAATATAGGACTTCTGAGAAGATGTGGCAGAGATCTGTATGGTTAGTAAGGTCTGAGAAATTGCAGATGATACTTTGTATAGATAAGGGCTGTAAGATGTAGCCAGATACTGTGTATAGTGAGGTCTGAGAAGATGTAGCAGGATGATACGTGTATATAAGGTCTGAAATTAGCAGTGTACTGGTGGCTTAGAAGATGTAGCATATCTGTGTAGAGTAAGTCTGAGAAGATTGTAGCAGGATGATACGGGTGTATAGTAAGGTCTGAAAGATGTAGCAGGAATGATCTGTGTGTATAAGTAGGTCTGAGAAGATTTAGCAGGATTATGCGTGTATATAGTAACGTTCTGAGAAGGATTAGGCAGATGCACTGTGTATAGTAAGGTCTGAGAAGAATGTAGCAGATGAGTACGTTATAGTTAGAGTCTGAGAAGATGTAGCAGATGATCCGTGTATAGTGTGTCTGGAAGATGTAGCAGGATGATAACTGTGTATAGAAGGTCTAGAAAGTCTTCTGTATGAAGCAGATTAGCGATGATACTGTGTATAGTAGGTCTGATAAGATGTAGTCAGGATGATATCTGTTGTATAGTGAGGTTTAGAATAAATTCCAGATGATACTGTGATAGTAAGGTCTGAGATGTATGCGATGAACTGTTGTATAGTAATGGTCTACGAAATGTAGCAGGATGATACTGTGTAAGTACGAGGTCTGAGAGTACGAGATCGTTTGAAGCGGATGATGACTAGTTATACTGTGGTACGGTCTGGAAATTAGCAGGAAATACTGTGTAAGTAGTTTGAGAGAGGTAGCGATGATAGCGTAGTGTATAGTCAGGTTGAGAGCTGTAGCAGGATGAATCTGTGTATGAAGGTCTGAAGTGTGCATGACTGGTATATAGTTGGAATGTAGCAGAGGATCTACTGATTAGTAGGGTGAGAAGGGAGAGATACTGGTATAGTAATGGTTTGGAAGATGTAGCAGGATGATACTGTGTATATTACAGTCTGAGAAGATGTAAGCAGATGATACTAACGTTATAGTAGGTTGAGAAGATATCTATGATTTATAACTAGGATGTACTGAACTGTGTATAGTAGTTCTGAGAAGGATGTAGCAGATGATCTGGTTAGACTGGAAGTAGGAGATATAGTATAAGGTCTGAGAGATGTAGTAAGAATGATCTGTGTATAGTAAAGGGTCTGAGAAAAGCTATCAGGATATTACTGTGATATCAAGGTCGAGAAGTGTTTAGGAATGATACTGGTTAGTAAGGTTGAGAGATGTAGCATGAATGATACTGTGTATATAAGGTCTAAAAAGTTAGCAGGATGATACTTTGTGTCTAGAAGTCTGGAAGATGTAGCAGTATGATCACTGTGTTTCGATAATGCTGAGAAGATTAGCAGATGATCTGTGTATAGTAAGGTCTGAGAAGTATGTATTCAGGATGAATACTGTGGTCATAGTAAGGTCTAGAAGATGTGCAGGATGATACTGTGTATGTAATGGTCTGAGAATGTGTAGCAGGTATTACTGTGTATATAGGTCTGAGATGTGTAGTCAGTGATACTGTGTATAGTAATGTCCGAGAAAAGTGTTGAGAATGATCCTGTTTATAGTAATGTCCTTAGAAGAGGTACAGATTATTACTGTGTATAGAAAGGTCAGAGAAATGTTGATGAATGATACTGTGTATAGTAAAAGTCTGAGAAGATGTAGGCAGGATGATACTGTGTATATACTGAGAAAAATTACAGGTAGCTGATAGTGATCAGAGATGTAGGCGGGATTATAACTGTGTATGTGAGGTCCTGAGAAGATGTATCAGGATGATACTGGTATGTAAGTTTGCGTGGAAATGGTAGGTTCTGAGAAGATTGTAGGCGGAGATATGGGTATGCAATGTCTGTAAGTGTTGAGGAATATACTGTAGTATTTGAGAAGAGGTAGCGATGATATTGTGGTAAGTAAATGGTCAGGTGTAGGATAGTTAGGTTAGAGGCGGCAGATGATACTGTGTTAGATAGTCTGAGAAGGTTGAAGAATATACTGTGTATAGTTAAGTGTTCTGAGAAGATGTACAAACGGGGGGGGGTGATTGTGTATATTAAGGTCTGAGAAGATGTAGCAGGATATCGAATAGGTTGAGCGATGATCGTTATAGAGTCTGAGATAAGGTGCAGTATGATCGGTTAAGTAGGCTGGTGTAAATGTATGTGTAGTGTCTGAGAAGATGTAGCAGATATGATACTGTGTATAAGCAAGTCTGAAGAAGATGGTTACAGGAATGATACTGTGTTATGTAGGATAGAGAGATCTGGGTATGAAGTTAGATTACGCGATGATACTGGTGTTAGTAGGTCCTGATAAAGTATGGCAGGATGACTGTGTTATAAGTAGGTCTGAGAAGATGTACAGGATGATACTGTGTCATCAGTAGGTCTGAGAAATGTCGTAATCGGTGATAAGGCTAGAGATGTAGTACTGTGTATAAGTAAGGTCTGAGAATGTTAGCGGATGATACTTGGTGTTAGTAAGTCTGAGAATGTGTAGTCAGGATGATACTGTGTATAGTAGGTCCGAGAAAGTTTTTGAGGAATTATACTGTTATAGTAAGGTCTGAGAAGATTAGCAGATGAGACTGTGTATAGAAAGGTCAGAGACAGTGTTGATAATGAATACTGTTATCGTAGGTTGGAGACGATATAAAGCACGACGATACTTGTAAGTAAGGTCTTAGAAGATGTAGCATAACTATACTTTGTATAGTAAGGTCTGAGAAGTGTTGATTGAATGTGCTGTGTATGTAAGGTCCGGAGAAGGTGTAGTAGGGTTTATACTGTGTATATAAAGATTTGGGTAGGAAAAAATTATAATTGCCATGCTAGTAAGATTTACAAGGGTACAGGTAATATTGTGGTTGTTATTATTATATTACTTATTTTAGATTTGAGAAGATGGCAGATATGTCATGTATAGTAAGTCTGATCTGATTTGAAAGGAGATACTGTGTATAGAGTAAGGTCTATAAGCATTTAAATGAATGTCTTGTGTGTATAAGGTCTGAGAAGATGTGAAGAATGACCGGGTATAGAATAGGTCTGAGAAGGAATGTAGAAAATGACGTGTATAGAGTAAGTGTCTGGAAGATGTAGAAGAATGACCGTGTATAGAGTAAGATCTGATAAGATGTAGAAAAATGACCGTGTATAAGCAGGAGGCTGAGAAGAATGGCTGGAAAAGTGGTGCTCATTTGGTTGTAAGTCAAAGAGATATTCAGAATTGTATGACTCATGCCTGAAATGGTATGACAATGATCTCACCTTTTTCTATACGGTCTGAGAAAGGTTTACAAATAGTCCTTTATCTGTATGGTCTGAGAAGTGGTGAAGAATTGTTTATGGAAACACAATGAGAAATGGGTGCACAGTAAGGTCCAGGAAAATTCTGGAGAATGGAATACATGTAATCTGAGGGTGTATAAAATGCATAGCGTCATTGTTCTAAGGTGCTGGGGACTTATAAAGTCTGAGAACTTCCTGACTCAAATATTAAGAGTATAGTAAGGTCATAGTGTGTTTCAGAATAATATGTTTATGTGGCCTGAAAAGTGATAAAGATTTTGATATTTTGTTATGTTATGTCTGAGAAAATGCGTCAGTAATATATCCAGTAAGGTCTACGAAGAATTGTGTTACAACATTATAATGTTCCGGTGGACCAAACGCTCTGATAATAAACATAGTATCGTATTTAGTAAGGTCCAAGAAGCTGCGGGAAGTGTGTAATATTTGCCTACATCATGTAGAAGAATAACTATGTGTGAGGTAAGGTCTATGCAGATGTAGAAGAATGTCAGAAAAAACAAAAGGTATAGAGGTTAAGTAGGTCTGAGTAGTTTAAGAAGAAATGATAGTCCTATAGAGGTGTAAGTAAGGTCTGATAGTTGTAGAAGAATGCCTATGTACGAGGTGTAGAGTAAGGTCTGCGTAGTTGTAGCAGAATGATATTGTAATGAGGTGTAGACGCAAGGTCGCGTATTTTTAGAAGACATGGATAGTGTATAGAGGTGTAGCGTACGGTCGAGTAGTTGCAGCCATGATCGTGTCTCGCGGTGTCGCGCAGGTTCTGCGTAGTTTGTCGCCGAATGATCAGTGTATCGCGGGTGTCCGTACGTCTGCGTAGTTTGTCGCCGCCGCTAGTGTCTCCGCGTGTCAGAGTACGGTCTAGCATTTGCAGGAAGAATGATAGTGTCTCGATTGTATAAGTAAGGTCTGATTTTAGAATGATCGTCCTCCTAGAGTGTAGAGTACTCTAGCAGTTGTAAAAGAATGATAGTGGTAGAGAGGTGTAGAGTAAGGTCTGAGTATGTTGTAAAGAATGATATGTATAGAGTGTAGAGTAAGTTCTGAGAAGTGACGGCAATCTGATCGTGTATATCGGTGTAGACCGGTCTGTAGAAGTTTTAGACTGATGATAGTGTCATCTCGGTGTCGGACACGACAAGGTCTGGCGTAGTGTCTAGCCTGCTCGTTAGAGACGGTGTCGAGTATGTCTGAGGTAGTTGACGACTGATATTGTATAGTAGGTGTCGATCACGGTCTGGAGTAGTTGTCGAATATGATGCGTGTATAAGGTGTTAAGTAAGGTTCCTGAGAAGTTGTAGAAGAATGATCGTGTATAGGGTGTAGAGTAGAGGTCTGAGTATTTGTAGCAGAATGATATGTATAAGGTGTAGAGTAAGGTCTTAGTAGTTTGAAAGAATTATAGTCTATATAGGTGTAGAGTAAGGTCTGAGACGTTGTAGAAGAATGATATTTATAGAGGTGTAGAGTAAGGTCTTAGTAAGTTTGTGACGAATGTAGTTTATAGAGTGTAAGTAGGTCTGAGAAGTTGAAGAAGAATGATAGTGTTAGAGGTGTAGATTAAGTTCGGAGAAGTTGTAGAAGAAATGATAGTGTATAGGGTTTAGAGTAAGGTCCTGAGTAGTTGTATAAGGAATGATAGTGTAGAGAGGGTAGAGTAAGGTCTGATGTAGTTTGTAGAAGAATGATAGTGTATAGAAGGTGTATTACGGTCTGAGTATTGTAAGAAGAATGAATAGTGTAATAGGGTGTAGAGTAAGGCCTGAGATTGTAGAAGATGATAGTGTATAGAGTGTAGATAAGTCTGAGAAGTTTAAGAATAATGATAGTCTATAGAGGTTTAGAGTAAGGTCTGAGGTAGTTTATAAGAATGAAGTGTATGATGTGTAGAGTAGGTCTGAGAGGTGAAGAAGAATGATAGTTATAAAGTTGTAGATAAGGTCCTGATATGTTTTAGAAGATGAATAGTGATAGAGGTGTAGAGTAAGTCTGTAGAAGTTGAAAGGAAGAATGATAGTCCTATATAGGTGTAGCGTAAGGTCTGAGTAGTTGTAAACAAAAAAAAGAAAGAATGTGTGTTAGAGTGTAGAGTAAGGGGCTGAGTAGTTGTAGAAGATGACTAGTGTAAGCAGGTGTCCGATCAGGTTCGACACGTCAGTTTGTTAGACGCCTGTAGTGTATCGAGGTGTAGACTAGAGTAGGTCTGAGTCGTTTTAGAAGCATGATAGTTGTATAAGTGTAGCGTAAGGTCTGAGTAGTTTTAGAGATGATATTCCTATAGAGGTTTAGCGTATGTCTGAAGTAGTTGTAGAAGAATATAGTGTATCGCGGTGTACGAGTAGGTCTGATAGTTGTAGAGAATATAGTGTATAGAGGTTAATTAGGTCTGAGTAGTTTTTAGAAGAATGATAGCTATAGAGGTGTAGAGTAAGGTCTGAGTATTGTAGAAGAAGAAGTGTATAGCGGTGTAGAGTCAACGGTCTGAGTAGTTGTCGCCGAATGATCGTGTATAGCGGTGTCGCGTAAGGTTGTGCGAAGATTGCAGACGAATGTAGGTATATAGGTTTAGAGTAAGGTCGGAGTCGTTGTCGGCCGCTGATCTGTATCGCGGTGTCGCGTCCGGTCTGCGTCGTTGTCGCCCCTGAATCGGTTCTCGCGGTGTCGAGTCCGGTCTGCCAGTTTCGGCCGCTCTGCTCGTTTTCCCTCGGGGTGCGCGTCCGTCTGCGTCTTGCTCGCCCACCCCCCCGCCTGCTCGTGTATTAGACGGTGTCGCGTAGGTCTGAGAATTTTCGGAAGAATGATATTTATAGGGGTGTAGAGTCAAGTCTGAGTAGTTTGAAGAGATCTTGTATCGATGTTAGAGTAAGGTCTGAAAGTTTAAGAAGAATGATAGTGTATAGAGGTGTAGAGTACAGGTCTGGGTAGTTTTGTCGAAGAATGATATTCGTTATAGGTGTAGAGCTCAGGTCTGCGTCTTTGTATAGAATGATAGTGTCTCGAGGTGTCGCCGTCGGTCTGCGACCGTTTCGGCCGATGCTCGTTTCTCCGGGGTGTCGCGTAAGGTCTGATAGATTGTAGAGAATCTAGTGTATGATGTGTAGAGTAGGTCCTGAGAAGTTGAAGAAAGATATATTTATAGGGGTGTAGAGTACGGTCTGAGAGTTGAAGATTGATCGTTGTTAGAGGTGTATGCGGCCCGGTGTGCGTCGTTGTCGCAGCCTGCTCGTGTTGCGTGTCGCGTCAGGTCATGAGCAGTTTAAGCCGCCTGATATGTATCAGGGAGTGTCGCGTACGGGGCTGACGCCGTTGCCGCCGCATGATCGTGTCATAGCGGTGTCGACAGGTCACGGTCGGCAGAGTGTAGAAGCCTGATAGTGTATAGAGGTGTATAGTACGGTGTGGAGAATTGAAAAGAAGATAATTGTAAGAGAGGTGTGATTCAGTCTGAGAGTTGAAGAAGATATGTATAGAGGGTAGATAAGTGTGCGTAGTTGTTAGAAGAATGATAGTGTCTAGAGGTGTAGAGTAAGGGTCTGATGAATTTGCAGAAAAGATAGGGTAATAGGGGTGTAGTACGGCTGAGCAGTTGAAAAGACTGATACGTGTTAGAGGTGTAGAGTAAGGTCTGAGAAGTTGAAGAAGAATGATTTGTATAGAGGTGTAGAGTAAGTCCTGAAGTAGTTGTAGAAGAATGAATAGTGTCTAGAGGTGTAAGTAAGGTGTGAAGAAGTTGAGAAAGAATGATAGTGGTATAGAGTGTAGAGTAAGGTCTGAGAAGTTTAAGAGAATGATACGTGTGTAGAGTAGGTCCCGAGAAGTCTGAACAGGTGTGGTCATTTCATTTTCCCATGGGGGGCTAACATGAGAAATGGGAATTGTTTTTAGAGGCTAGATGGGCCGATAATTACTTAACTCAGTTTCTTCCCAAAACCTATTAACTGTATTCACTATATATCCTATTTCTTCTACGTTAATAATACAGTAAAATAAAACATTACAATGATTCACAAAAAAATTGAGACCTATTGCATTAATATTTAATGTATGGGGAAGGGAGCTCAAATATTACAGTGAGTCAGGCGAGCCGGTTTACCGATTACATGAGGGCCGCATGTTGGCCTGCGGGCCCTGGAACAACCTCTCTCTTAGAAGATGAATAATGTGCTGAGTAAGGCCTAATAAGATTCAAAATGACCCATGGTCTAGAGTCCGGTCCAGAAATGTCAAAGAATGATATGTGGCAAAGTAGATCGAGAAGATGCAGCAGAATGATGTTGTAGACGTACGTCCAGATCTGGTAGAAGGATGATCATGCGGTGTAGGAGAGGCGTTTTTTTGAAGTAGCTGGCGACAACTCGGGTGGCTCAGCTGACTATGGCACATCATATATTAGAAGACATCTATATTCCAGTGATTTTTTGAGAACTTGGCAGCGTGGAGAGATGTATTTATAACATGGTCTTTGGTATTTGGAAGATGTAGTTCCAGTACAACACATATGACAACCTCAGACAATTTAGTGAGTTAAATATGTAAACCTTCTAGAAGAATTAGTGGAGTTTTCATGACTGATTTAGCCGCTCTGTGGCAGGCTGTAAATCATCTGTGTAGCGCTAACTAAAAACGGCATTATTATTATGATGAGCGCAAATTTGAAATTTAATAGAGTTCGTTATTGACACCTCATCAATTATGTAGTAATTGTGGAAAAAAGCTTAAAGATGTCTTAGAAGGCTATTATACATGATCATTTGTGTAAGGAATAGTAGTGAGTTAATTTTGGCAAGGTTCTTGAATTAGAAAGTACATTACTTCTGGACAGGTCTGCGAAGATTATAGAGGTCCATTACACAGGGCATTTCTTAAAGATAGAATTAAATCACAGATTAGGGACAGCTATTAAGTACAATAATAGGGGTTGCTTTGGGACATGGAAGCCTTTAAGATTTAGAGTTGGGATTACGGACAACACACATTGTAATACGAATGTACAACTTGTCAAACCCAGTAGAGTGAATTGTAATACTTGGACAGATATCTAAGATGCTTTGGTTATGGCAAAGTCTTAGAGAGATGTTGAAATTGTCTTTATTAGTGGTAAGGTGGGCAGTGCCGTGATTATGACAAGTCTTGGAAGTGTAGTCCAAGAGTTGCTATACTATCGGATATACAGTATGGCTCAGCGATGTAGTAGGGAGGGTTGCAGCTATTAGATATACAGTATGGCCAGAAATTAGTAGAGTTGCTATCAATACTATAATACGTTTTCTCAGAAGATGTAGTAGAGTTTGTTATACTAATTGATATACAGTATTTCTCATAAGATGTTAGAGTTGTTATACTATAGATATACATTGCAACTCATAAGTGTAGCAAGTTCTATACTATAGAATACAGTATATCTCAGAATTTATAGAGTTTCCATACTATATATTCATGCCGATGGCTCAGAAGATGTGTAAGAGTTGTTTACTTTAGATATACAGTATATCTCAGAAGTGTAGTAGAGTTGCTATACTATGATCTACATATATCTCAAGAAGATGTATATAGTTTTATAACTATTGATAACAGTATATCTCATAAATGTAAGTAGATTGCTATACATTATATACAGTTGGCCTCATAAGATGTAGTGAGTTGCTATAACTATAGATATACAGTATGGCTCAGAAGATGTAGTAGAGGAGTTGTCTATCCTATATTATACATATGGCTCAGAGATGTGTAAGTTGCTATAACTATATATATACAGTATGCTCATAAGATGTACAGATTCTATACTATAGATCTACAGTATTCTCAGAAGATGTAGTAGAGTTGTTATACTATAATTATACAGTATGTCTCAAGATGTGTAGAGTTTCCCATACTATAGATATACAGCTGTCTCAGAAGATGTCGAGAGTGTTTTATACTATATATATCCAGTTATATCTCAGAAGATTATTAGTAGTGGTATACATGTATACATATATCTCAAAGAATTTAGTAGAGTTGCTATACTATAGTATACAGTATGGCTCGAATGTAGTAGAGTGTTTCTACTATTGGGGGGGGGGGGGGGGGGGGGGATATACAGTTATCTCGAAGATGTTAGAGTTGCTATACTATAGATATACAGTATATCTCAGAAGATGTGTAGAGTGCTATACTATAGATTATACATATGTTCAGAAGATGTAGTAAGAGTTCTATACTATAGATATACAGTATGTCTCAGAAGATGTAGTAGAGTTTCCATAACTATAGATGACAGTATATCTCAGAGATGTAGAGTTTGCTATACTATAGATATGAACCAGATATCTCAGAACGATGTATGAGAGGTGCTATATCTATTGATAATACAGGATGTCCTCAAAGATGTATTAGAAGTTTCACTACACAATAAAAGACGCTTTGAAGTTGATTATGGAGCAGTCTGGAAGATATTGTAGAGTTTCATAACTACAGATGTACATATGCCCTCAAAGATGTAGTAGAAGTTTGCTATATACATTATATGTCGTATAGAGTTTACAGTCTCTCTCAGAAGATTATAATTTCCACTACACAATGAAAGACCTTTGGAGTTAATTATGGACAATCTGGAAGATGTAGTGAGTTGCCATACTATATGATACTACAGTATATCTCAGAATATGTAAAGTAGAGTTTCCTACTATAGATATACAGGTATATCTCAGAAGGTGGTAGTAGAGTGGCTATACTTTAGATATACAGGATGTCTCAAAAGATGTAGTAAGAGTTGTTATACTATGATTACATTATGTCTCAGAAATTAGTAGATTTGCATACTATGATATACATATATCTCAGAAATTGTAGTAGATTTTCCATACATAGATATACATATATCTCAGAAGGTGTAGTAGAGTGCTATACTTTAGATCACAGGAGGTCCAGAAAAGATGTAGTAAGTTGTAACTATAGATATACAGTAGACTCAGAAGATGGTAGTAGAGGTTGCTAGAACTTTAGCTATACAGGATGTCTCATGAAAATGTATAGAGTTGCTTACCTATAGATATACAGGATGTCTCGGAAGATGTAGTAGTAGTTTCTATACTATGATTATAATACAGTATTTCTCAGAAGATTAGTAGAGTTGCTATACTAATAGATATAAGCAGTAAATGTCTCCGAAGATGTAGTAGAGTTTCTATACTTAGATATACATATTTCTCAGAGATGTAGTTAGGAGTTTGCTATAACAGTGATATACAGGAATGTCTCAGAAGATTAGTAGAGTTTTTTCACTACACAATAAAAGACGTTTGAAGTTGATATGGACAATCTTGGAAGAATGTAGTATAGTTGCCATACTACAGATGTAACAGTATGCCTCAGAAATGTAGTAGAGTTGCTATATGCAGTATATAGCAGTATAGATTTACAGTATTCTCAGAGATGTGTAGAGTTTCCTACCAAGAAGACCTTCAGGTCCCCCTCTTATTTCACCCCTCCACAGTTCCCCCTCTTATTTACGTCCCGAGCAGGTCCCCCTCTTATTTTGTCCTCCCCACCAGCAGCTTACTCTCTTGTTATTCCCAACAGCTTTTGAATCTTAATACTTTTCCTTCACTTATAGTTTCCAGGCACTTATTTTGGTGCATAATTAGACCCACAAAAAGAAAGACCACCAACTTTTTAACCCCTTCATGAATGGGTTCTCATTTTTCAGATTGCTTCAGGCTTGTGGTTCTGTGATCTACAGAACCAGAGATACAGGATAAGGGCGTCCGCAATAAAACTCATCTTCTAGTCTCTACAGTTGACTGTCCTCTGCTCATTGTCACACAACTTTGTAGAAAATTTTAACATACAGGTAAACGGGTGAGATTTCACACAAAAGAGGGAATTAAGGACATTTCTTTAGGATGGGGGGGCTGCTAGTTTAATGGGGTAAAATTTGGTGATAGAGTCCAGCAGATCTCAGTTTTTCTGGTTAGTGGGGTGTGTTTGCTAGGATGCCCAGAACCTTCAGTCAGGTACATGTGTCAAAACCCAAAGCCACCCCCAGATTTCCTAGGATGGACTGCTAACCCCAATTTTTATGAAAGAGCAGGTGGTAGGTATCAGGAAAATAGATATAAGTGTCCCATCAGTGGTGGTCCTTGTGTTACGGGGTAAAGATCAGTGTAATACACAGTAACTGCTCCAGAACCTCTTTATAATATACAGGTAGCACTTTGTATAAATTTTGCTGGGAATTGATAAAATTGGGCCACATTTACTTACCCGTCCTGACGTGTTCCCTGAAAGTGCATTGTCCAACCGGAATGCCGCGGATCACTAAGATCATGCGCCCGATATCCTGCATGTGTCGCTTCTCCGATCAGGTCCGCCGGAGTTCACCATCTTCTTCCTGGTGCATGTAAGTGCTTGATCTTGCGACACAATTTGAAGATTAATCCCGTGCTCAGTCCAAATCCGACGGTCCGTCCCCCGATTTGTGTCTCATGAAAGCCGGCGCAGCTGCGCCAAAATCCGATCGAGTGCGACACAATTCCCAAGATAAATACCTGCAACAGCGGAGAAAATCCTGAAAACGTTGGAAAATCCGATGAAAGTGCGTCCGAGGACCCTTAGTAAATAAGCCCCATTGTGTGAATTTGGATTCTTGGGTATGTTGGCATTGTCTGAGCCCTTGTCCACCAGTGGATAAGCCAGCAGAGGTGTCTGCTGCGTTCACACATGTCATTTACAAAGCGTTTTGAAATGTGTCATAACATTGCATTAACACAATTCAAAAGTTAAAGGGTTTGTCCACTTCAAGCACATTCCAACAAATAATTGATATTGTTTGAAAGTTATAAAACTTTCTGTATCTATTCTTTACAGTTTAATAATAATAATAATCATTTTTTTATATATATAGCGCCATCAAATTCTGCAGCACTTTACAAATCACGTTTCCAAGATCTCTGCTTGCTGTCATACAACAGGAAGCTTCATCGTTTACTTCGTATAGATAAACACCAGTCCATAGTCATGTGCTGTCACACAGATGAATGGCTCGTTATAACACACCCTTTACTAAGGGTCCGAACGCCGCACTTTCGACGCGTTTCCCGAATATTTCTGATTTGCGCCGAATTGCCCCAGGATTTTGGCGCACGTGATCGGATTGTGTCGCATCGGCGCCGGCTTTCACGCAACAAAAATCGGGGGTGTGGCCGTCGGGCAACCCGACGGATTCGGAAAGACCGCGGAATTTAAAAAATAATTTGTGTCGCAAGATCAGCACTTACATGCATCGGGACAAAGAAGGTGAACTCCAGCGGATCTCGGTGCAGCAGCGACACCTGCTGGATATCGGGTGCACGACCTTAGTGAATCCTGGCAGACCCGATTCAGCGTCGGACAACACGCCACGGGATCGGGACTGGACCGGGTAAGTAAATGTGCCCCATTGTAATCAAAACTGTGTCATGCTAACGAGACGTGCACATGTGTCACATGATCATGGATCGGTATTTATCTACAGGAAGTAAACAGTGAAGCCTTTTTGTTGCATGACAGCAAGCAGAGATCTAGAAAACCACGAGGAATTGATACAGAAAGTATATCGGAATATGTAATAACTTTTCATTACACTAACAATATGAATAATTTGTGGACAACCCCTTTAACCCTTTCACGACCCGTGACGTAATAGCACGTCACGGGTCGGCCGCGGGTGCTTCTACTTTTGATGTTTGTAAAAGGTTTTGCACAATGTTAAGAGTTTACCAGTTTAATAAATATTTCCTGAGTTAATGACTTCTCTCTTTTCGGCTTATTACCTCTTTCTCTTGGTAAAGGGGGGGGGGGGGGCTTCAAGGAATTTTTCATTTGTAAAACTGATTCAAAAGTCAGAAGCAGCAGCAGCTATATATTGGCAGACCATAGAAGTCCATAAGAGCGAGGGCACTTATAGTGACACCTCACAAGCTGTTGTTGAAATGGAATTGCTAAGAATTCTTGGGGCGGAAACCCTCTGTTATCTTACAAATAAGTAGAATTTTCTAAATCTATAACCTACCTATACGCACTTGTAGTTGAAGCTGGAACAATTAAAGATTTTCTTTTATCTTATAGATGTGAGTAAACCAGTTGGAAGCTTCTTCTTTAAATCTATATCCAGAACATGGAATCGTGGAATACCAACTAATGAGAAGTACTGCGTAAGTGGCAGCCAACTTGCTCTCCTCATAGGGTTTGCGCAGGCTTGGTCTCCTGCCTGATCTGATCTCAGATGAGAAAAGTCTAGTTACCGTATTTTTCGGACTATAGTCTGGTGCGCCTTTATATGTGAACTATACTACAGACAAGATGTACTGTACATTTAACAGTGTTTAAGAGCTCCACCCCCAGCAATATCCTGCTACTGCCCATACTGTACACAGGGTCCCTGGCTCCTGCAGTGCCCTGGCATCACAACCAACATTGTGCCCATCCTGCCCTCCCCTAGACCGGAGCTGCCATAGTGCCGACCACAAGGCAATCCTCAGCAGCCGTAAGCAATCCCCCATACCTGCCAGCCCTGTAAGAGAGGAAAGAGAAGGAGCCACGGGGAACCCCGCAGGAATAACATCTGCCTGAAGGAAAGAGAAGGGGCAGAGGGAGGCAGCTTAACCCCTGCTGCATCACCCTTGCTACATTGACCCCCAGCAGCCCATACCTCTGAGATCGGAGCTCTGTGACACGCTGGAGACAAGTTTCCTGGGAACTGCAGCTGCGTTGAACTGTGCAAAGGTCTGCGCCTTATAATCCGGTGCGCCTTGTATATGAACCTAGATGTCTTAGCAGGCATTTATTGGTGGTGCGCCTTATAGTCCAAAAAATACGGTAATTTGGTGTTCTTATTGGTTATAATGGGAAGTAGAACAGGCCTGTTCTAACCATTTAATGTGAAGATTACCATCTGCAGTACAGTCCTGTCTATTTGTCTTTCCAGCCTGTTCAGGACCAAGAACTGCTTTATCTCCAAGGTCAAATGCAAAAAATGTCTATTCGCTTTGTGTGCATAACAAAGATGCCTGTGTATCAGCACTTGAGCCATGAGGTAACATGCCACTGAGGCACTCTATTGTTCAGTAGGTTTTATAGTAATTTTAACTTTTCAAAAACCTTATACATTAGGGTTAATTTACACATCTCCCAATAAAAGAAGTTACGGTCCAGCCAAACATTTCCAACTTCACATTTCTATATTCAATATTTCACCATTGGTAGTTCCTAGGACATAGGTAGCGTCTACGCGTTTCGAGCGGAGCCCCCCGCTCTTAATCATGACAAACATATACTGACATTCTGACAATGCACATCTTAAAACTCCCACTCTGTTAGCATCACTTCTGGTATAGTTCACACTGTGTGTTAATTGTTCTGCCATATACAAATATAATTAATAATGGCATTGCATGTTGCATTCAGCGTTTAGGAGAAGCACAGTCCCGCGACGGTGTCGCTCCGGAATTAATGTCGGGATGTAGCTTGGCCCTCGACGGAGAACGATCTCGTTGCGGGGTGGTGCCGGTCCAAAAACGAGCTAAAACAAGATACATTACAATTAAAAACCTACAGTAGTGTCTGTTATATACAACAGAAATGCTATCTGAAAGAATTGATGATAGCAATCATATCATGGATAGCATTATGCTTAAATATAAACATAAAGATTGGCAGCAAGAATACCCCTGAAAAAAGTTATTAGCGATTTCTGCAGTAATGGTACATAATTTCCTTCATGTTTAAGCCAAACGGGGAGCGTGTATTTAGGTTGAAAATCCAGAAGGCTTCACAATTGCTCAAAATATCACTTCTATTGCCTCCTCTTAAGGGTTTGCATATTTTTTCAATGACCTAGTTACTTAAGCTGTCAGTGTTGGCCCTGTGGACGTTCAATAAGCTGCGTCCCTCAGGATGTGAAATATTATACAGATGTTTGTAAAAAGGAATTTTGAATTTCCTCGTGGTTTGGCCAACATACATGAGGTTGCAGGAGGAGCATTTAATGATATATATTACATTATGTGAGTTACAATTCATGAAACCTCTTATTTGAAATTCACAGTTTCCCTCACTGTTGGTGAAGAATTTCTTTTTGTTTTCAACAAATTTACAGGTGGTACAGCTCAGAGCTGCACATTTGAAAAATCCCTGTGTGTTTAACCATGTTGATGTATCACGTGTTCTGGACTCAAATAAGTAGGGTGACAACATGTTGCCTAATGTTTTACCTTTTCGGGACACAATTGTGTCCCTGTGATAAGATCTTATCCAGAGTAGGGTCTGTTCTCAGTAAGGGAATATGTTTTTGGATGATCTTAGAAATTTGTGTGAATTGAGGACAGTATTGAAATACTGCTGTCGGTAAAACTTTTTGGTCCAGTCTCTAGCTTGTCATGTGATACACTCCTGATGCATTGGTGGTATAGATCATAAAGGGCACTTTATCACTGCTTCTAGAAGCCGTGGAATAATCGCAAGTTCTTGCGCAGTGCAAAAATTTGAGACTATAATGCAATTACGCCACACTGTGGGTGAGTAGAGTGGCACAGCAGCCGGCTGCGCACCTTTTGAAGCTTTGGCGGCAGCCGCACCTCCTTTTTGCATCAAGATTGTGTCTGCTAGGTCACAGGGGGGCATGGACATTATCATATGTTGGCGCACAATTTTTCTCTATGGGGGAAATTTAAGTCACAATGGGGTCTATGAAGAGCAGACAAGAGGCTGAACAAAAGGCAAGTCAATGTCTCCCACACGCTACACTTCTTAAATGAACATTGGGGTAAGTTGGGTAAGCAGTGCAGAAAGGGAAACTGTTTTTTCCTGGAGTATAACTGTTATGGCTACCTGCATGTACCCACTTCTGATTACGACAGTGAGTGTCACATTCTTACCCCAGAATGAGACCACTGTGTCTTTGACACAAAACAAATGTGCAAATTTATCACTACACCCAAAATTGTTTTAGAAAAGTTCCCAAAAAAACCTCATTTGTACTTTTTAAAATGGTTATATTTGTTTAGTTGAGGAATGTACATACAGCAGGAGGATATGCAGCACATAATGATCTTGTATTTCTTTGGTAGGAACTGCGTCTGAAATATTATGAGCCTTCTGTTGTACAACCAAGAGAAGGTGTTTCTTCTCCAGAAAGACCAAGACCATTTGTTTTCAACAACGTCAACAATTTCAACTTCAAGATGTCAACTTCAAGATCTCTGACCACTAGATCACCTTCTGACATTACCATGGGAAAAACTGCAAAACTCTGCAATGTTATAAGCAATAAATCTTTGCTTCCAAATTGTTTGGAGAAATCTGCAATTTCCACAATAAAGAAGTCTGGTAGAAATGAGAAACCTTGTAAAAAGCTGAAGTCTGCGGCATGCTTGCTCAAGTTTGGATCCGTTTTGAGTCTATCTGCTGTGACTGACAGATCGGCTAATGTATTTGGTAATACAGAAGGTATGGCTCTTGGCTGCCTGATCAACCTCCTCTCTACCCAAATGACCAAATAAATTTGAGAATTGTGGTGACTTTATCAATTTAACAAACTTTGCTTACACACTATGAGAGAAATGTTTAAATCTTGATTAAAATAACCATTTATTAATATATGAACAACTTGCAATTGCCAAACTTCAAATTTAGATCATATTACTATTTAAAGGGGTTCTCCTGCTTTATGCAGAGGGTGGGGGGTTGGATCTACCTTCCTTTGGCTCTCATGGTGTGGTCCTCAAGTCCAGTGTTTACACCACTTGATAGAGGTAACTGGAGGCCTCCCACTGGATACAGGAATCCCAGGACAAATGGAGACATTGATCCATGTACATAAGTAGAGGTCCTCTAGTCCAGAGGGATGCATTTATTTACAAGTGTAAAACTTTTTGGGGGTACATTCACACAGCCGTATGGCTGCCCGTCTGCCGCTTGGCGGGCATACCGCTGTGCACTGGAGAAGAGTAGGAGGTGATAAACTCCCCCCCTTCAAGAAGAAAAGTGAGGTCACTGCCACACATACGGGAAAGATATAGCATGCACATCTTTTACCTGTGTATGGCGCGGAACGGCACCGTATCGCTGCCATTGCCATCCATAGGGATGTATATTCCCCCCCCCCCCAAACAGCCGTCTGAATGCACATTTAAACCAACTTGTTACTGATGGAACCAATTATTGTTGCTGAAGAATTGCTTGGTCAGATCTGTCTTGTCATTTTTATCTCCATTATTTTATCTCCTTCTGATAATGTGTTTTTTGTTTCTAGAGGACATGTTGGTCAGTTCTGCCTCCTCCTCAGAAGAATTTGAAGATGCAACAAGTAATATAGAAGCGGATGTGGAGGAGCCCCGTGAAGGGAGCAGCAGTCGTAATACAGATGGGGGTGAATCATCATCTTTCCAAAAGAACCAACTTTAGGGGTTCTGGATGTGCTAGGATGTATTAAGCGGTACTTCCAGTTTTGTGTAGGTTATACTAATAAGATCACTAGAAACCATGTTGTCCTGTACGTCAATGGACATGGCCAGCTTAGGAACAAGCTAAGCACAGCTGTAGGCACTCCTCTACAAATCTTTTTTCACAGCAGGATCAATACAGGATCTAAGCAATTTGATGCCCATGTTATGCATCCTGGACACATTTAGTTGGGGGTCTTTACTCTGCAAACTTCAATAGCCTAAAAGTATGGAAGGAATGCTGGTCACCAGTTTTCTCTGTCCAACATTATCCTGACTTCCACTGTTAATGGGCGAGTCTCTTACTTTTCAGCACTACTTTACTGTCTCCATTGACCACTGTCCAGTGTGGACCATCCCCTTCATTGTATTCTTAAAAAGGTTGAAGCGTGTGGCTGTGTCTGGTATAAATGCTCCATGCTTAGCCTTAGACTGCATGGATGAGAGCATTGTTGGAATGATCTTTCCATCTATTTGGTGGGTTCCAGAGGAGTGAGACCACCACCAAATATATACATTGATAACCTATTTGGGTTTTTTGGGGGGGGGTTTTTCCCACACAATCGTGTTAACTGCACCTACTGCTTTAAATGGAGTTTGTACATCAGGAAGTCATTTACTTGTATAAAGTGCAAATATGGTTTTGGCCAAGAGGGTGACCTTCCCTAACCTGGCTTTAGAAGGGTCGTGTTCATTGCTGTAATTAAGCCTCTTTACCAGCATCATTACAAATTATTAGACTTTGCTTTGTGTATACATTATGCTTTTAGATTACGTTACCAGCATTATATGTTCTGCGGTAAATGCCAGTAACCACAACCTAATCCAAGGAAGTATATACCTTGTGCAAGTTTATTTTCTGCAGTTCTCTCTTACTGGCTTCCCCTGTAGTTGCACTATAAAAGGCTCTCAAAGCCCACATTTAGGTAGTGTGCCTCTTGGTGAAAAATCGTTGATTGCTGGGCGTGCCTCTGAGATGGGGTGCAACATTTGAGGGAGGCAGAATGGTTCCACTTTATTTCTTCTTGATCCTTCTATAATGTTTTGCTTTAGTCTAGCATTTGTTGGTCAGATGATTGTTTGGTAACATCCTAAATAAATATTTAATGGGGCCACAACTGATAAATGAAATACTGATATCCTGCAGCAGAGTTAATTTTTTGCCGAGAGTCACATGTAGAACAATGCACACCAAAAAATGTTGTAATATTCAGTCCAGCTGCACAATGTTCATGTACCATAAATCTCTACATAAATAAAGCTAAGAACAGAGGCCATTTCATATCCCTTTACTGCTTTAGTGATTCCTGATTGTATAGGAGTTATATATTCTTTGTAGGAAAAGGGTTAAGCAAATCTAATAAACCTTTCCATATTCATTTCGGGATGTGTTCTTAAAGGAAATTTACCACCAGGATCAAGAATTTTAAACCAATCACACTTTCTTGCTGGTGTGTGTCCCCTCTGGCAGGATCTGCTCTTATTTTAGCTCCTTATGGCCTTGTTTTTACAAAAAAAGCTCTACCAATTATTCAGATGAAACTGCGGTTTCCAGACTCAAGTTAACAGATATGGAGTCTAGAGCCCCTCTGCCTCATTTTGCATAATTTTTAAATCCTTTTTGTAAAAACAAGTCAACAAGGAGCTAAAATAACAGCAGATGCTGCCAGAGGGGGCACATGTTAGCATGTAAGTGTGATTGGTTTATAGTCCTTCATCCTGGTGGTAGATGTCCTTTTAAAGGAAGCCTCTCATTCTGTAGATCAACTGGGTGTGTGGATTCAAAAGAAAGGCGGTTTAAAATAGTGGCATTGATTATTGCCTGATTGACACCTGTCCAGATTTTGGAATATGTTACTCAAAGTGCACAAGCACTACGGATAACTAATTGGTTGGAATAGCAATGGGCGAGCAAAAAGAGCCAACATGGCTAGACAACTGGTCTGCACATCTTATACAGCTGGCCATGTAAGATCCTGATATTTCGGAGGGTTTTTCTCCATGGTTGTCTGGAACAGCATTGCTAACAATTACATTATGCTTTTTTTTTTTTTTTTTTTAAACATTTTTGTACATGTTATCTATGTATATAATCATATTTGTAACGGAAACAACAAATACCATATATTAAATATTAAACATTTTGTAGTTTCACTTTGTTTCAGTAATGAATCAAATGTGTCTGCTTTGGAAGCTGGGATGTGTCTAGAATGACTGATAGGATACAATTGGTATGTTGTTGGTGTGATGTTGGGATTTATCCCCTATATGCGGGTGGTCTGGTTATAACCTGAGGTGTGACTGGTAGAACTATATCCACTTCTAAAGTGCCTGTATCTATTGCATGAATTTAGAAAACCATCAAGTACAGAAGTCCCTTTACCCTTCGCTTCACAATCTAAATACAAATTAACCTATAAGTGTGTTTTGGTTTGTGAGAAGACGCCTAGACAAGCACTTGGAGAACATACAAACCCTGTACAGAAATTGCTTGTTGTATTTGACCCCAGTGTAACAAGGCTGTGTAGCAGTACCCTCCTATATGTGGACATAGGATATTTATACTTTGGTGAAAGGCTTTCGGTTCTGAAAATGCTTGTTAGTTTAGTTTTTTTCCCAACACATCCATCCATCTAACCTTTTACAGCTGATGCCACAATAGGTGACATTGCACCAATCTATACTCTAGTGCCACTCCCATTCTGTGGCCATTTTGTATCTCCAGCGCATGTTAAAGAAAATCTAAGGTGTCTTGTCTTGCTCTCCGGTGGTGCAATTATAATTCATAATAAACTTATTGGTCAGAGGGATAAGCTGCTGGGTCTTCCTTGTATAGATACAAATTCAGCCCAGACACAGATGTGTGCAACATCCTGGATTATGTTTGGATCATGCTTAAAGGTGCTGTCCACATTTAGAAAATGATTGTATAACTTACACAAACCGTATGAATTTTCTAGTATTTCTGTATAAATTCCGCACAGTGTTCTACATCTCTGCTGTCATTCTATAGAAATAGTTTGTTTACTTCCTGTGGTTATAAATCTGTCCCTGGTCATGTGATGATGCACAGGTGCATGAGCCGTTATCCCACAGCTCTGATTATGGCTCGTGCACCTGTGTCACATCCTTTTGACCATGGCTAGATTTGTATGCAAATGGCAAATGCCCTGATGGGCTCCAGGAACACGTATGGTGCCTGGAGCCCCTCAGCCTCTTTTGCATACAGTCCTTCATCCTGGAAAAGGCATCAATTCCACCACTGTCATTTTACACTTTACAACTTGTGGCCTGTATAACAGGATACCTTGTTTATATTATTTCCACCTCGTCCCCATGATGACCCACCTGGAGGATGTTGCTTGACCTCTATAGGGACAGTTAAGAAAAGAGGTTAAAAGACCCCTCTTGCAGCCTCCTGCCAGTGTTCTTCCTGTCCCTACAGCAGTCAGGAGTGGAGAGGTTCCTCCTCCCTTTTCTCACCTTATGCAACTACAAGTTGAGTGATAAAAACTAAAGACCAGTTTATAAATACTGCCTGGATAAGATTGTAATGGAAGACGGCTAATCTTTTAACGATGACTTAAAATCTGCTCTAAGGTCTGAGATAATCCCTCCCGTGTCAGAACCTACTCCTGCACCGCCACCTCCTAAAATTCCCCAGTTTTAGATGAATGGAAGGAACCAAATAAAAGGTCATAGGTACCCAGGGAGTTCCATAAGTGTATTATTTGACAAAACTGAAACCAAAAATTGGGATATTATTCCACAAATGGATGTCCAGATGTTGAAGGTGGTCAAAAATACTGACCTCCCCCTTGAAGATGCAGCACAACTTAAAGATCCTATGGACAGAAAGACTGATAGTATTCTAAAGAAATCGTAGGAAGCCGCTATGACCAGTGTGAAATCTAATATCACAGCCACCTCGGTAGCCCGAATCATTTTATTTTGTCTAAAATTTCGTATTAAAGCACATCAAAGGAACTTCCATTAAAATCTATTCTTGTCCTTAAACTGGCTACAGGGATTTTAGCTGACTCGTATCACCTGGACACAAAAATCAGGATCCCATACCAGGTAAAAACATCCCTACGATGGTGGACATTCACAGAAAACCTCAAGAAAGGTTCTTATTGGCACTTGCATCCACAGATTGCCATACAGGATGGGGCGTAAAATTCCTTGAGGCTCATTCAACATTGGCCATGGCGGTATCTTCGGCTGAAAAGTGAGGAGCATCCATAGACAAGATATGCAGGGCAGCTAGCTGGGTTTCTTCTTCAACCTTCGCCAGACATTACCGTTTAGACTTACAAAGATCTAATGATCTAGCATTTGGCTGAAAAGTTCTGCAGGCTGTAACCCCTCCCAAATATTATCCAGAATACTAGTAATTATGTTCTATTTTGATATGTGAACTTAACATATTAAAATGTTGTTGCATCCACTCCAGTGGACACTGGCAGGAGGCTGCGGGAGGGGCCTTTTAACCTCTCTTCTTCTTCTTCTTCCTGTGTCTATAGAGGTCAAGGGGCATCCTCCAGATGGGCCGTCATGGAGGACTAATCTAAACCAAATTACCAGTAGGTCTAATTTACAGTTTTTATACATCTCTTGTGCACAATATATCCTTTCTCTTGGCAGTTTTATTAGAACATACATAGCAGTGTATACATGTGACCATTTAAAATACTGTGAAACCTGTGGGTCTATCTGAGGGACAGTTCACTACTTCTTTAGGTTATTGTGGATAGACTTGCACCTGTTATGTGTGCTCAACCACACCTGGTTTTGGCTCACAATAACAACCTAATGGATTTGTGAACTGGCCCTTAGGAAATAGCTGTCATTTACTATCCATGCACAAACATTTCTTTGATTGTGGACTTTCTATGGGGAGGACATGACATGGGTTAAGAAAACAGCACATCAAAAAGTTCATGTACCAGCTTTAACTCCTTTCAGACCGCCCGCTGACTTTAGACGTCATCGGACACAGGAGATGCAGTTTATTACTGCTTCTCCATTCTCCACTCCTCACAGCATCAAGCTAAAGTAGCGAAATGCATAGAGGAGCAGAGCCAGGGCTTCCGCCAGCTCTATAGGCTCGGTGGTCATGTGGCTGCTGAGTCTACAGGGGTTAACCAGAGCTACTGAGTCTGATCAGTTCTGATCAACATTGGCCATAACAGTGGGTAGTTTACACCTGTTATTGGGGATTTTATAGATGCCCCAGTAACCGGGAAAACTTATTAAAGAAAAAAAAGGTGAAAATAGTTCCCAGTCTTTTATGACCTCATAGGACACACACACACACGTTTGCCAAAACTACAGAAACAAAGAGGGAATTCATTAATGATGTTCATTATGAGTTACATTACAAAAAAGCCTTTTATCCCACTTTTAACCCCACGTGAAACTAAAAATGGGAGAAAAATTATTTTAAGTAGGCTTATTTGTCCCAAAAAAGAAGCAAAAAATTCTAAAATAGTACACAAAAAACAAGTTATGGCCCTTAAACTGCCATGTACAAAAAATTGCTAAAAATGCCCAATCATTAAAGCTTTTTCAGGCCGCGTCACTAAGGGATTAAGCACTTTTTGAACTGTACAATAACAATTTTGTAAATGGGTTGTTTAAGGGTTCAAACCGTGAGCACCCTACTTGTTTGTTACATGGTTTTCTCTTTGGAGCCACCATTTTGACCCTAATGAACTTTTTATCAAGACTGTTATAACTGTCCATAACTATAGGAGAACTGGGTAGGTCCAAAATTTTTCCCCATAAAGCTCTCTACCTCATAATCAAACAAAAAGGCCTTTCATAATGTGGACTACAAAAGTTGTTTTCTTTTATTCCTCCAAAACACTGAGGATTTCCAAAATGTCAAACACCTAGTAATCTAGTAGTATAAAAATGATCCACCAGCTCAGTTTCCACCTGACGGTCTTAAGGGGCCTTTGACCTCTATTTCAGATCTCTTGGGAAACAACCAAGACTTTTTTTTTTTTTTTGAAAAGTACTACAAGATGGATGTCTTGCCCAACTCAGATGTCTCATTTGGTTGCAAAGGCCTATATCTGCAGCTGTCCCATCCTAATAATGTTTGACAATCTTCATATCCTGAAAATTCTTGAGATAAACTTCTGGGTTTAAAATGGATTAGGTACTGCAGACAATAATACTATTAATATTACTGCTGTCTCTTTTCAAAATTGTCTGCTGTCGGCATACTTGTGTTTTCTTGCGTATCTCAGTCTTATATACAGAAGAACATATGCTTCTTTTTAGGGTGCATTCACACTGCTGTCTGCGGGGACGTAAATGCGGCCGCATATACATCTCCATGGATGGCAACGGTGGTACGGTGCCACACATGTGTGGCACCGTTCCGCAGCGCACACTAGGAAAAGATAGAGCATGTTCTATCTTTTCCCTGGTGTGCGGCACTGTTTCCTATGGAGGGAGGATGGGCCACCTCCTCTCCAGCACACGGCGGGCATACAGCGTGTGATTGCAGCCTTAGTGGTGTGAGTTTGTGCATTTTTAGGCGCTTGTATGGATCAGTGTACTTTTGATTTGCATCTAAAATTTGTTCAAGTATGTAGGGTGAGGAACCTGGGGAAAAAAAATCTGCCTTGAAAAGATACTAAAGGCACTGTACTAAATAAATAGGGAATTTGATACAAGACAAATACACTATGATCTAATAACAATAATCACTTTTATTACAAACATTTAAAAATGCACAATGACATTCTGATTTTGACTAATAGAGAATAAAACGGTAATGATTGAAACTTCAGTTTTTTTAAATAATTACCAAGCTGCCCTTTACTCAACAGCTACTTTTGAGGTTTTCTTAAAGTTTTAACTTTGAGACTGTAAGATTACAAATATTTTTGTTACATTGCTTATTTTTATTCAATTTACAGAACTTTACCATTCTATGGGTACATGCATACAAACTTTTTCGCCTGTGTGGAATCAGAACACGTTCATGTGCAGGCAGCCTTATAAAGTGGAATAGAACTACGTAAAATGAGTCCTCGGCTATATTTCCATTTTCAGAACACAGATTAAATGTAAACGCATGGACGGATCCATATGGATTTCATTTCTGTTATGGTCAGTTTCCTATGGCGAACTATAGAAGCATTTTATGCTATTTCATCAATGATAGAGCAATTCTCTAATGTAGGCTCCTGATGTGGAATGTAATCTTAAAAGTTGCTATACTGTTTGCCACACAGCATGTAGTTTTTCATGATACGTCAATCTCAGCTGTTCAAAGGCCAACGCAACTGGGTCGGTATCACACAATTCTTTCAAAGAAACACTGATGGGGGAGAAAAAAAACAATTCAATGGTTATTAAAATTATTTCATTTTCCTTAATAGAATAAAACAAAAAGATTAAAAAACAAAGCAATTTGAAGGAGTTCTCTTAGAGAGAGAGAGAAAAAAAAAACTCGGCCCCTCGTAGTGCCTGGCCCTGTTTGCTTACAAGGGCACGGAGGCTGCATTCAGACCAGCTTCCAGTCGGCCAGGCATGTTCACCCATGACCATATCCAAGAGCTTGATACAGTACTGGTATAGGGAATTGGTGGGTTTGGCCAGGCACTCTGCCGGCATGAAGTGCGTCTGAGTGCAGCTTCTGTGTCCCTCGGAGCACAGCATGGAGAGACCATGGCAGGGACATCAGGAGGGATTGAGGAGGTAAGTACATGTTAATTATTTTTTTATAATTATCTTTTGGAAAACCCCTTTAAGGATGAGAAGGGATATTTACATCAAGTATTATAATTAGAAACCCAGCAAAGATTTCTCAAACAAAACTATTAACAATGTAACATGTGTTGCATTATTATTGGTGTAGTTACAAACAATGCATTTCAGCTTCATATTGCAGCCTTTCCAGGTTGACGTAAATTGATTTTTTATAAAGCAAGGCAGAAACACATTGTTTTATTATATCCCAATTATAATAAAACTACTGCTTATTACCCCCCCCCACACACCTATAAAATATATATTTGTATACTTGCATGTTTATACACCCTTACACACATACACCCATTTATACGAATGCGCGCACTCATTTATGCACTGATATATCTTAGTATCATAGTTTATACAGTTGAAAAAAGACACATGTCCATCAAGTTCTGACAAGGAAGGGAAGGGTTAGGGCAGTGATGGCACACTTTTTAGACCCTGAGTTCCAAACTACAAACAAAACCAACTTATTTTTTTGCAAAATGCCAATGCAACTATTTAGGTTAGTAACTTATCACTCCCTGCTGTGTCACAGGTTTAAATCGTATAGGCACCTGAGGACACCAATAAAGTAGAAAGAAAGAGAAGTTTGTATTATCAATGTAGCTTCGTTCCAGGGTCTTGGGCTGCCTGGGACTGCAAGAGGCTTTGAGTCTTGTTTAGCAAACTCTGAGATGGGTTGAAGGCGCGGATGTCCATAGAGAGGGCTTTGAGTGTTACCTCTGGCACCCGTGCCATAGGTTCACCACCACTGGGTTAGGGGAAACAGTTCTATATAACATAACCATCAATGTTATTTAAATGTAAAAAGGCATCTAGGCCCTTCTTGAAGCTTTCTGCTGTCCCTGCTGTGACCAGCACCTGAGGCAGGCTATTCCACAGATTGACAGTTCTCATAGTAAAAAAAAAAAAAGCCCTGTCACCTCTGGTGATTAAACCTTGTTTTCTTCAGACGGAGACCGTGCCCCCTCGTCTCTTGATTTAATCTGGAACAACTTTCCACTATATTTTTTGTATGGACCATTTGTATATTTATATAAATTAATCATGCCCCCTCGTAGTCGTCTCTTTTCCAGACTTAATAAATCTAGTTGTTTTAATCTTTCCTCATAAGAGACCCTCTATAACACTTTTCATTTTTGTGGCTCTTCGTTCCACCCTCTCTAGCTCCAGGGCATCCTTTTTATGGACCGGAGCCCAGAACTGAACAGCATATTCCAGGTGAGGCCGAACCAATGCCTTGTATAGTGGTAATATTACATTCCTATCACAAGAGTCCATACTACTTTTGATACATGACAAGATCTTGCTGGCTTTAGAGGAAGCTGATTTATTTCATGCTGTTATTTAATTTATGATCTACTAGTACCTCCAGGTCATTCTCACCAAGGGACTCTCTCAGATTTACTCCCCCAAGGACATATGTTGCCTGTGGATTATAAGCCTCCGGGTGCATAACCTTACATTTATCCACATTGAACCTCATTTGCCAAGTAGATGACCAAACACTCAGTTTGTCCAAGTCACCCTGCAGCCAATGAACATCCTCCATAGACTGTATTACACTACACAGCTTGGTGTCATCTGCAAAAATAGACATGGCGCTATTAATTCCTACCTCCATATCATTAATAAATATATTAAATAGTAGTGGGCCAAGCACAGAACCCTGGGTACACCACTTATAACTGGTGACCATTCTGAGTAGGAATCATTGACCACAACTCTCGGGATTGGATTCTTCACCCAGTTCTCAATCCAATTGCAAATGATTCCTGCCAAACCAATAGCCCTAATTTAACCCATCAGGTGTCTATGAGGGACAGTGTCAAATGCCTTTGCAAAGTCCAAGAATACAATATCCACAGCAGCTCCTCCGTCCAGGGATCTGCTCACTTCTTCATAGAAGCAGATCAGGTTAGTCTGACACCTTCTATCCTTAGTAAACCCATGCTGGCTGTCACTTATACATTTATACACTTACACGGGTCTGATAACCACATGTGGGAAGTACACAGCATGAATTATAGATGTGAGCATAATATGTATATATTGGTGCACATACTCCATTCTTCCGTGTGTCAGGTTGGATGGCGGGGCTCCCTGACACTGCGGGCCCCATAGCAGCTGCTCTGACTTCTTCTGCTGTAGTTACGCTCCTAAGTAAGTGTCCTTGGTTTATCATGCTTGTTTTTTATGGTAGATTTCCTTTTAATTGTCTTGGAAATTAGCAAATAAACCGCCATGTCTTATCTTTATTTTTTTTATAAATTGCCAGATTCTTACCAAATCTACAAGTCAATGAGAAGGTTTTCTTATCTCTCTGGTTAAGGCTTTAAATGCTGGTTGTAGTTATGACCAGGGCTCAAATCATATTTAGAATCTTTGTTTAACACCTTTCCTCACCTGGACGTAATAGTATGTCCTTACGGGAAGGTACTTGGTATTATATTCAGCTTCTGGCACCAGAAGCAGAGCTGGCACCAGAAGCAGCAGGTGTCAGTTTTTATCACAGCTTTTATCGCAGCATGTAATGGTCTTAGGGATCGGACCCCCATGCGATTAACGGGTGATCCGAACCTCTTAAAGCAGCCCCAAGGCCTGCCAACTGCCCCGAGGGACAGTATTGTAGTGGAGTGTCGCTAGTTAAAGTCCAAGTTTGTATAAAGTAAAATTAGTAATGAATAAGTTTAATAAACAAGTTTAAAACAAAAAATAAATAAAAGCCCCTAAAATTATACATTCCCATAGAAACATTTGTGATTGTGGTGACCCATAGAATAAAAATAACATATTATTTTTATGGTATAGTGAAAGGCCCAAAAAATAAAAAAAGCTGAAAAATTTTACCAAAAATTGATGATTAAGTTAATAAGATTTCATCAATTAGCTATAGATGCCCCAAGATTATGAACCAGAAAATGCATTTCATCCAGCAAATAAATTAGCCCTTATATATCCACATTGAAAAAAGAAATACGTAATTATAGCCTGTACAATGTGACAATGTAGAAGGCGCCTCCTTACGATCTATGTGCGGCCATGTGCCTATACAGCAGTTTACCACCACATATAGGGAATTGGCATATTTGGGAGAAATTGGGTCTCAAACTTTGTGGAGCCTTTTGTCATTTAATCCATTGCGAATGTTTCATTTTCTGGAATTTATTGCCAAAAAGTATTACAATTTGTTGACTGCACCCCATTTTATTTTAACCCCCATAAAACACCTAAATGGTTTACAAACTTATTAAATGTGCTTTTTAAATGTTAAGAGGTATAGTTTCCATAATGGGCTAATTTACAAGTCTTGCTATTATTTAGGCCTCTCACAGTCAATTGAAAGATGAGCAGGTCCTTCTAAATACAGGTTTAGGGGATTTTCCAAAATTAGTGAAAAATTTTACCCAAATTGTAAACCTCATAACATTGTAGTAAAATATGTGGATTCTTAAAAAAACATGCCAGCATAGGGAAATGTTAGTGCTATGAAATTTAGGTGCTATGACTATCTGCTCAAAAAGTAGAGACTTTAGAACTTTGAATATCTTTAGTTATGAAAAAAACATTTTTTGAAAGATTCTCCATTTTCAAATTTTCAACTAATTTGAAGTACAATGTGTCACGAGAAAACAATCTCAAAATCCACTGGATATGTCAAAGCGTTCCAAAGCTATAACCACTTATAGTGACACAGGGCAGATTTGAAAAATGGGGCTGTGTCCAAAGAGCCAAAATAGGCTGAGTCCTGAAGGGGTTAAAGCTACAGTAGGTACAATACTAGGGATACAGCACTAGAACAGAAATAATGCTTACCTCAAAGAAGCTATGGTAAGGTAGAAGTCCCTCAGTGAATAAAAGGCGGCTCCTGAATTAAACCTTTAAGTGAAATATAAAACGGGTTTAGTAGCTATTCACATATTAAACATTTTTGACACATATTTACATTTTTTTTATTACTTGTTTGCATGGCTGATGAACATGAATTTACAGGTGATTTTATGTTTTTCTTTTTTGATTTTGACTTATTTTATTTTTTACAAAAATGTTTTTTTGTTTGTGCATGTCCAACTTTTGGCAGCCTGTTTTAATTACTTTATTCTTTGTTCAATTGCTCTTGATGCATTGCAGATTCTGGATAGCTTTGCTATGATTATAGAAAAACTAAACAAAAAATGTCTGTGATGCATTAGGGATGTGAACACATTATAAAGCTTTAAATCAACTGTGTCTTGGGATGAAAAATATTTTTTTATTCTATTAAAAGGCTTAGATTAAATTCACAAAAGTTCAATGAACTTGCGTGAAATATTTTCACAAAATGAACTTTGGGAGGAAATAAGGAAGTGGGCCAGTAACCTGCACATAGAAGAGAATATTCTCATCACTATTTTGTGTTGGAATTTGAAAGTCAAAATCATAATGTTGATGGTGCAAATCTTTTTATAGTTTTTCTATTGGTCTTGGCTTACAAATACTTCAGGAAAATAATATTCAAAACACTGCCATGTGAAAGGGCTGTCCTAGGTCACCTGGGGATTTGCTTAAAGGACATCTACCACCAGGATGAAAGACTGTATGCAAATGAGCCCGAGGGGCTCCCGCCTCCATTAATGCCCATGAAACTTGGAGCCCCCTGGGCTCATTTGCACACAGACCTTGATCCTGGTGGTAGATGCCCTTTAAATGACAAGGGTCAGTGAAACCGCTCACATGATTATTCATGACAAAATTGTTATTCAGTCACTGTTTTCATTAAGTTACACTTGTTATGAATTACTGGCATGAGGTGTTAATTTGATGTGGCCGGCCCGCAGCTTGAGTGCATCTCGATTGCACTGTTTATTTTAACCCTAACGCTTACATATTACAGGCAAACATGACACTGTTTGACTAAGGAACCTATTGTTAAACCATTTTTAAACATGTGTTTGAAAGTGCCTGTGCACCCAAAACCCAACACATTTAACTTTATTGCCATAAGCAAAATACAGGCAAAGGGGTATTCCCATGAAGATAAGATTCTTAAATGTACTCAGGATAACAAAATAACACAGTCTCAAATTCAATGTTATTAACAAGAATACAGCATTTTACTGATATTCCAACCAGTCTCTATCAGTTCTGGTATATACAATTTCGGTTGCCCTGGATCCAACCCTGAATCTTTATACAGTATCTTATATCTCTTCTTCTGTGTTGCATACTAGTAGAACGTTCTGAAGCTAAATAAAAGTGTAGATAACCCCTTATAATCTAAGCACATTGTCCGCACACAGCACAGAAGAATCACAAAGTGTCTGCTTAGTGATGGTCAGTGTAAAATTCCAGAGTCTGAGTTATTGGTGCTAAAACAGCAAACTAGGGCAAACTAAGATTGTTTTGCATCAAAATTGTTACTCTGACCTCCACTGTACAAGGGGTTGTAGGAAATGACTGCACTGTGTAGCTTTAACCGCACAGACGGATTAACCCCATGCCCCCCTCCCAAAAAAAATATTTACTGGAATATTTATTATTTATATTTCACATGGACAGGGTGAAGACATTTTTTAAATTCAAATGAATCTTAAACATGGGAGAGCTGTACATTCTTTCCAAAATTAGGAAAGAAAGATGTTGACGGCACATACACACATAATACAATAATCTATTGGCGTAGGCTACATTAATAAATTGAACTTGAGGTTCTAAGGTACATTTTCATCAAATTGCATAAGCCCACTAACCACAGTGACCTTGTTCTAGTGGGTCCCTTACGCTACTGGGTGCATCCCCCTGTATCTATACAGGCAGGATAAGCTCCCATGGCTATGGGCCCCGGGGCCGGACAGGCACCACACCACAGAAAAAATGGACACCATATAGTATGAACAGGTCTGGAATACTCAACATTCCATGTGATCTCGAAAATTAGTAGGTGACCACTTTGTCTCCTGTAAATTGAAAACCATTGTTTTATTCTTTCCAAATGTTGGTATAAACATTCTTCTATGATATTTTTGTTTAAAAATTACAACTGTGCTTAACGAATGATACCTTAATTGGCAGAAACATAATATTTGCTCAAAGCTTTTAAGGTACAAAGGGCCTCTTCATCAGGCAAGGTTACAAATGAATCGCTGAGAAAAAATCAATATCTATATATGACCACTCTTTGACCATAGCCTCAACATCATCATTATGTTATCTAGAGCTCTTATCTATCATCTAGCATCATTTTTCATCATCATTTAATGCAGCTTCCTGAAACATTTCCACTTAAGTCCGTTTTTAACACCCCATTTTACCATTTACATGTACGTCCACCCCACAATCCACTCAACTACACAATCTCATACCATCTTTGCTCCACGATCGTACAATACACACAATGTGCATGCGCCTGTATCAACTACTACACTCGCGACACTTTCCCCAACTTCCTGGGCTCAGCTGGCATCACCACACATAAAGCAGAACAGATTGGCGCGTGGCCATATCACAGGCACGCTGAACACGATCAGCTACAGCTATGAGTTTTCTCATCCCACCAATCTCCTACCCAGTGTTATATTCATACTTTTCCTCCCTTCTGCTCCACAGACACCCAATATTAATTTATGCTCAACCCACCCTACCCACATACTGGCTTATACTGACATATACTGGCCCACTCCATAAAAGCTCTTCTTCCAGCAGCTTTATATACCTGTCCATTGCTAATAAATTATCCATGTAGAAAATTTTGCTGCACACATCAGGGTTTAGAACAGGAGCCCTGGAAAGGGTCCCAACCCCCTTTTATATAACATAAACCAAACAAAAAAGGCCATACAGTAATACATCTGTGTACCAGATAAGCCAAAAGAAAACCTCTTGAGAATCAGAGACTACCAAAAAACGAAGAAAAGCAGAAATGAAAACAAAGGCTTCAACAAAGATACAAGAAGTGTTAATCCTTATTAATTACAATGATAATAAGACAAAATAATAAGGCGCTTATAGATATACAGTAATGTGACCCAACACTGTAGTGTAAGAGAAAAAAAATGGCAAAGTGAAATTATTAAATGGCTTACACAAAAGCCATAATAAAAGCCAGAGTCACAAAAGCAAAAAACACAACCAGTGATGAGAGTATGAACACCAGTAAGGCGAACATAAGGCTAATGTGACATACAAAAGGACAGTCTATTACCTGGCGTGCACCCCAACGTGCGTTTCAACTGCAGCAGGCCTTTGTTGAAGCCTTGGTTTTCATTTCCGCTTTTCTTCATTTTTTGGTAGCCCCTTTTATATTAATTATTTGATATTTACAATTAAATTTACAACTGGTATTTATTATCAATTTTCAGAGAATAAATATATATGTGTGAATTTATGTGTATATGTGTGTGTGTTATATGAGAGAGTGTGTAAATGATATACATACAATATATATATATATATATTTGCATACTCTATCACTTTTACTTAGGTAATTTTTTCTATTTTATTTTGTTTTTAGATTTCTACCTGTACAGTTGCTATTTTTATTTGCCTGATGATGATGCCGATTTGGCGTTGAAAAGCATTGCTCAGTCTATCAAATAAATTACCATGTTTTAAACTAATCCAGGGCTTGCACATCATTAAACAACCCTGTTTTTTCCCATTGCTTGTTCACATTTCCACTGGGTATACTGTACCTCAGTTTGGAGTTAGACACAAAAACTAACCGAACCCTCCTTTTCCCTTTATCATTTGTTTTATTCACTAAGTGCTAATACTTAAGCACACACTCATTAGCCTCTCTATACACTTTTTTCTTAGTATTTTTATGGCTTATATTTGTTAACTTTTTGTTATATAATACAAAAATATTCTCAAAACGTGAAAAAAGTGTAGCTACACTTCTGCTATCTTATGTAAGCATTCAAACAAATCTGTAACCCACTGTAACGTACCGATTGTCCTTTGCAATGGCATTCAGAGAGCCATGTTTGAAGAAATCCAAAGCATAGGCATTAAGGTATCTTTTTCTGCCAAAGAGATCAGTTTTCTTATAGGCTAACAGTGGGATGTGCATCTCAGGGATGTTAGCTGTCTGCATCATGAGCTGTTGGAATATCATAAGTATTATTTAAACTTTTTTAACATAAAATTTCCTTATTCAACTAAAAATAACCCAGTGAACTCAAGATGTTTTTTCTTTCAAACAAGCCCACTCCTAGAGCAAACCCTTACTGAACTGCTTCACTCCATCATAGACCAAGGGGTTCAATGAGCTGTATAATCTCATATACAGGAAGCCCCACCTAGTGGTAGCAATATAATATCACAAATTCATTTATTATCTTCACCACAATCTCATAAAAGGGAACTTTATATACAAACATTTTACTAGTGTGGTGCAAATTCTTTTACTTACACTACTCAGATTTTCCATACTCATTAAGTCATTATCTGTATTTCCAGAGAGACATGCAAAAGGGTTGATTCCACTTCTTCCTCTACAGCATGACATCAAATGATCCACCAATCCTGATTCCACACACTTTCTACCTGAAAAGTCTAAATATAGAAAGTGCATTAAAATGAAACGCTCAAGCAAACGGTAAAGGAATTTCCAGTACATCCAGAATGCTACATACTGTATTTTTCGGATTATAAGGAGCACAAAAAATCCTTTGATTTTCTCAGAAATCAAAGGTGCGCCTTATAGTCCAGTGCGCCTTATGTATGAACCGTACTTACAGACAACATGCCTTGAACTGTGCACAGGTCTGCCACCTGCTGGTCATTCATCCTTCTAATCAGGTGCGCCTTATAATCCAGTGCGCCTTATGTATGAACCTAGACATTTTAGCAGGCATTTATTGATGGTGCGCTTTATAATCCGGTGCGCCTTGTAGTCCGAAAAATATGGTAATTGGAGTGTAGTGTTACCTGATCAGTTTGTCCAAGCACCAGCAGCCTGGTGCCAGCTCCTGCTACTTCCATTCAGGTTTTGTAGTTGAGATGATGTTTAAGGTCAGGCCACTACTTTAACCAACTACTGGCATCACTTGGCGCCTTTGCACACCTGGCATAACACCGAATGACCTCCGTGGAGGCAGTTACATACTTTGTGTGTTCATTTAATCTTTTAGTGTTCATATAGCAACGGCTATTGCTGAAGCTTCCAAAGGGGAGGGACGGACAGGGGGCTTATTAAGAGATGTATTCCTGTGCTATGAGAAACATGGCAGCTTTCTGTTGCAGATACTTTGAAGTTTATTTTGTATACTAGTTTTACAGTTATGTCAACATAGGCATAGGCTTGCTTTTTTTTAGAATAAGCTGCATTTTTCAAAGGGCTCTGTTTTTATCATAATAAGGCTGAGTTCACATCATGTTATTTCCCATACAATGTAAGGACAAGTCCAGAGGGGGTGATTTCGATGTGTCCTTACAACGTATGGCAGAGACAAATCCCACTGTATGCTTATAAAATGGGATACCTCGCCTAGTGATCGCCCTGAAGGGGGGGGGGGGGGGAGTGTACATCATCAGCACCCGGCAATTGGCTGTTACCGACGTCCGGGGGGTGTTTCCCCAGTGAGGTCACTGTCTGAATATGGCCAGTGACTTCACCTGGTCCCTCCTGCTCAGGTGAGACTGGGGGGGGAAGGATGCAGTGTGTTGCATTCGCTCCCATAGCCTCCTATTACCTCCGCTGATGTCACTTAACAGGAGGAAGCAGGATGGAAAAACCTAGTATGCTATGTCTTACCCTCCTGCCTTTTTCGGTGGATCCAACATATGGATCACCACTATATGTCAATGTATAGGCTCAGTGTATCCGTCGGGAGCTTTCCCAACATATACTCTGAGTGTATACATAAAACAACATAACATTTACAACATTTATTAACTCTTTATTGGGCAGAGAATAAAACAAAATGACAATTCTGCCACCTTTTTTAATTAAAATTTTTGTGCCATTCACCATACAATGTAATTAGCATGCTAACAATTATTTGAGGGCCCATGTGATTGTAAAGATACAAGATATGTTTATGTTTTCTTACATCTTACAACTTTTATATAAAAACACCTTTTTTGAGAAAAGCATTTGTCTTTATATTGCCCTATATTTTATATATTTTTTTTTCCATAAAAAGAGTGGTTTTATGGCTAGTTTTATGTAGCTTGAGATTTCGTTTTGTGAGGAATAATTTTGGTTACATCTGACTTTTTGATAGCTTTTTATTTCAATGTTTTGGGAGGCACAGAAATGTGTTTTGATGTTTTCTTATGGCAGACCATTATTAGGCCACCCACTGCCATGGCAACTTCCCAGCATCCAGGGAGCCTCCTTCCTTCATTGGTTGCAACAGTTAAAGGGTTAAAGTCCACTAACTGGAGCTTTTTCCCTTCAGGGCAGATGAAGCAGGAGCAAGGCTGTGTGTACACATGATCACCAGGATGAGTATGGCCTGAAACCCCTTATTAGTAAGGACATCCACATCCTGGGTCATTAAAGGGTTAAAACACCTCAAACAACTGTACAAACTGTAGAAGAGAAGTAAAGTTTTCAGCAGATATTTCAGATAATACTTACTGATATTTGAAAGTGGTAGCTGATATTCCTTCTCCAGATCCGCTAGTTTTGAGCCTGCAAGAATACACTGTCCAAACACAGTTGCAACCTTCCAGTTGTGTTCCTTGACAGCAGCAATAAAATCATCTGGAAGGTTATCAAGAAAAACCTGTAGCAAAAATAAAGGTCAGATATTAAAACATAATAGGTCAGATAAGTAAAAGCAATTCAGCCTACTGTATGAGCTCCAAATCTTATACAGGGACATAAGAAGGTGCCATACTCTTTTTGTATTTACTGAAAGTGGGTGGCCCTTTAGCTGCAAACATTTGGAACTCTTGTTTACCTTTGACTGAAAAAATGTTTCTTCACCCGGGGAAATGGTTGGTGGCAAGTAGTGTCTCCCAAATAGGTTTGCTAATATCAGCACAAGGGTTTCCATTACCGAGTCTGGAAATTTATTAGGATCTATGCAACAAATAACAAAAGCTATGAGAGTTATCCCATATGCCCCTTCAACAAAGATTTTCCCATCACTAGGATAGTTACACAACACAACAGTCACATGCAGCAGAGGGTTTAGAAATCTTACCTAGCTAGAAAGTTCCAAAAACTGGGCTATAAAATAATGACCATGTGGTACCATGTACCTAAATTGCAACGGGCACCCTGCTACACATCTTAAATTTTCAAAAACTGCAGGAATTTTAGAGAGTATATGTGGAGCTCTGTCTGGGATCATGGTGAATGTGCCAGTTCTACAATATGCAATGAGAACTTATAGGAAGACCATAAAAAGACAACTAGTTAATGCTGCAATCCTGTGTCCCAGGCCTAGGGAATTCCCATCCACATCTTGCTGACCTAATGGGTTAGAAGGATAAAGAAGGCCAAAGATGGAGGACCTCATCACAGGACCTGTCATCAGCTCTCTGTCAATAATTCTGTCACCACTACCTGTTGGAGCAGCTCACAAAGATTCTATCCCTGCGTTTATCTAGTCAGAGAAAGTGATGTCACCCCTGTTGCCCCTCCCCTCTCCTCCCCCTGCTCATGTCTGTGTGTAATGTATAGTAAAGTAATTTCTAGTGCTTGTGTGAGAGACACAGACATCAGCTACACAAGTACCTGACATGCTCTCTCCTCCCATTCACATGGCTGTATCCTGGAGCAGTTGTATCCCTTGTACACACACAGGCTGCAGGGGGCACCACCACCACCAGGAAGCACATAGAGGAGCCAGCACCAGGAGTGTCACATCATTACACAGGCTGTCAGTCATGTGTATAGGAGTATCTCATACACACAGGCTTCTGGGGGCACCAGTACCAGGAAGTACAGAGAGGAGCCAGAAACAGGAGTGTCACATTCTTATACAGGCTGTCAGTCATGTGTATAGGAGTATCTCATACACACACAGGCTGCAGAGGGCGCCAGCACCAGGAAGCACATGGAGGAGCCACTACACCATTATACATCACATCATTATACAGGCTGTCAGTCATGAGTGTAGGAGTATCTCATACACACAGGCTGCAGGGGCACGGCCACAAACACCAGGAAGAACATAGACGAGCCAGCTACAGGAGTGTCACATCCTTATACAGGCTGTCAGTCATGTGTGTAGGAGTATCTCATACACACACAGGCAGCAGAGGGTGCCAGCACCAGGAAGCACATGGAGGAGTCATTACACCATTATACCTCACAACATTATACAGGCTGTCAGTCATGTGTATAGGAGTATCTCATACACACACAGGCTGCAGGGGACGTGGCCATCAGCACCAGGAAGCACATGGAGGAGCCACTACACCATTATACCTCACATCATTACACAGGCTATAAGTCATTTGTACAGGAGTGTCTCATACACACACAGGCTTCAGGAAGCGTCAGTCAAGCAATGGGAGGGTGTGGCTGTGCCTCCCATTCATGTATAAGCTAGACTGCTGAATATGATTATGATTCATTGGACCTCTTATCAGGTCATTTGCATACAGATTTAGAACCTGACCATTTGAGCTTACAGGCATGTAGAGGGACAGCAGAGATAGGGGCAATGCTTTCTAATGGCAGTTTATAAAAAATATATTTAGTTTTGGGGGTTGTCTGACAGGTTCTCTTTAACACTCATGGTGACTTTGTCTGAGTCTCGGGCCTGATTTTGTTGCAGAGTTTATAGGCATGAAAGGATCTTTTGTAGATTATATGTGCTTAGAAAGATGTGATTACTTGGGTGGCAGTTTCCAGTTGTTTTACACCCCTCCCCCACCTTAATAACTAAGCCAATTTTTAAATTTTTCCTTGCCCATTTAAAAATGCTAACTTTTTAACCATAAATTTTCCCATATTAAAGGGGTATTCTCATCTGGGCATTCACATTCAGTTTCATTAATCTGCCATATATAAACATTTTTTCAATTAGATGTTATTAGGGGTCCCTGAGGAAGCTACCACGAGGTAGCGATACGCGTGGGGCATCTATCCCCAGCACCCTGCTCTCATGGCCTGAGCATTAGGTATACAATTTTCTTATTTGTACATGGCTCACCATTTATAATATCAATTTTTGTACATGGTTGTATATTATATTGTAGCCAGTAAGGAGAGCTGGAGTTCTGGGAATAGTGCACATTATCATGTGTTTAGCACAATACTGAGGATGTCATTTATTTGTGACTTTGTTCACAATTTTTAAAGGTTTTTAAGCATGTTTTGTGGTGTATTCTTCTATTAATAAAGATATTATTGGTTGATCTAATTTTTCATGCCTCTGTTCTTTTTGTGGCTTTTGAACCAATAAATAGCCTGGCATACTTCCCTCTGAATTTGTTCACACATCATTGTCAATGGCAGAAGTTGTTATAAATATGAAGAACATTAGGCACATGTTAAACTGGTTTACATGCACATTAAAAACAATCAATATACATGACCCATTTGGAAGGGGAACAATTTCATTGTTGTAGTCTTTGTTCAGTGCTACTCCCACTAACGTCAAGTCTGGCTTTATGGATCATGGGCAGTCTAATCTGGGTCATCAGCTCTAATTTGCAATATGAGTCATTGTTGAACCTCATTGGCAAAGGGTAGTCAACAGGTCTCATTAACGGAGACCTCCCTTAGGTTGCTACATTGGGCTTATTATGTGCCCGCCCACCAAGCTAATATCTATCCACATCTGCATAACAATTGCTTTGGGCGTCATTACCCATTTGGTGGTGCTGCCTATTGTCCCTCTGGAAAAATGTGAAAGCCCTTATATGCTCGTTTTGGGAAGTGCACATCGCTCACCCATGCTGAGACAAACCAGCCAAAGTTAATCACATTAAAAACACTGATGTATTTTGAGATGCGGTTTTTCACATGTGTTTGCAATTTGTGTTAAAATGCAATGCAAACACATAATGGGGCACATTTACTTACACGGTCCTGTCGCAATCCCAGATCCGGACTGTCCGACGAGGGTGAAGTCCGGCATGATTTACCATATCCTGCATGTGTCGCTTTCCCGCTGAGGTCCGCCGGAGTTCACCATCTTCTTCCCGGTGTATGTGAGTGCATGTCTTGCAACACAATTTGAATCCTAAATCACGTGCTTAATTTGAATCAGTCGGGTTGTTCGACGGCCACGCCCCCGATTCGTGTCGCATGAAAGTCGGCGTAATTGCGCCAAAATGTGATCGCATGCGCCAAAAACCCCTGTTAGATGCGCCGCAAATCGGAAATAGTCGGGAAACCCGACGGAAATGTGGTCCGCGGACCGTTAGTAAATGTGCCCCAATGTGAACATAGCTTAAGACATGCACAAGGTGCAATTGAATTGTGTTTTAAAATGCATTTTACGCACATCTGGAGAATCTCCTCCAGAACGCCGATATGTTTAGACCTAAACGCTTGTGTTCAGTAAGTAGTAACGTGTTTTGTTGCTACTTATCCAACTCAAACATTTAAGTGTAAATACATATGCATTCAGGGAGAAGATTCTCCAAATGCACCTAAAATGTAATTCAATCTTGTGAACATGGATGTAAGGTCCAGCATTAGGTAGGAACTATTTAAAGCAATCAGTGCCTCTGCCAGCTCCTATTGTGGCCCCTCCCTTCCAGCTTATATTGTGGCCTCTCATCTCCCCCTCATATTGTGGACCCTCTCATCTCTTCCTCATATTTTGGCCTCTCACCTCCCCCTCATATAGTGGCCCCTCTCCGCTCCTCCTCATATTGGTGCCCCTCATCTACACCTCATATTATCATCTCTGATCCTCATATTGTGGCCCCTCTCATCTCATGCTCATATTGTGGTCCCTCTCATCTCCCCCTCATATTGTGGTGTCACAATTACCGTTCATATTGTGGCCCCTCTTATCTCCCCCTCATATTGTGGCCCCTTTATATAGTGCACACAGATTACTCAGCGCTGCACAGAACTTGCCAAATCAGTCCCTGTCCCCAATGGGGCTCACAATCTAATCAACCTACCAGTATGTTTTGGAGTGTGAGAGGAAACCGGAGTATCCGGAGGAAACCCACGCAAACACGGAGAGAACATACAAACTCTTTGCAGATGTTGACCTGGATGGGAATCAAACTCAGGACCCCAGCGCTGCAAGGCTGTAGTGCTAACCACTGAGCCACCGTGCTGCCCTATGTATCTCATATTTTTCTATTTTTTATCTATCTATAATTTCATATCTATTTACAATATCTGTACATTTATCTATCTATTTATATCATATTTGTGTGTCTTATTGCTATCTACCCTTCTCATGCTTCTCCATTTGTCAATCGACCCACCTCCTTTCCATCTATTCATCCAGCCACCTCATATCTGTTCGCCAATATATCCATCTATCTGTATATTTCTACCTCTGCCCATATATTTCTTGCAATCCCCTACTTTGCTTATCAGTTCATCTTCTACTATCTATCTATACATCTGTATGAGACACATTGCATAAGATTATTATACTCTTTGGAGTGTTGCTTATTTTTATTTTTGTTATTTTTGGAGGGCTCATTGCCCGGCTCTACATAGTATGCACCCATCTGTACTGTGATCTTGGATTTTTTTTGTCTATCTTTATTTTTTGTCAATCTTTCTCCATTGCTGTTTCCACCAAGTCAAAAAGCTCAGCCAAAATCCACTTGACAAAGGAGTTGTCTCGAAGCCCAAAACGCGTTGTGGTTCCTGTACTGGTGTGCACCTACTTTCCAACCTCCCCATATCTATCAGATTTTAAAACAAAGTTGTCATTCTATTAGACCACCTTTATTAGATCTCCTTTATGTCCTTCAATGGTCTATACCAGTGGTGGCGAACCTATGGCACGGTTCCAGAGGTGGTATCCAGAGCCCTCTCTGTTGGCACCTAAGATTTCACCCCAGCACAGACTTTCACAAGACTTAAGGCCTCCTCATGCAGTCCCAGGCAGTCCAGGAGGTTCCCGCACTCAATGCTATTTTAAAGGGACATATCCTAGTCATAGGATATCCATATCATAGTCAAGTCAACGTCTGTGCTGGGGTGAACGCCTGGGTATGGACAGAACTGGATTATCATTAGAGCTTCTGCTCCGGGCTCGGAAAATTCTATCTGTTCAGAGGACCCTGAAGGGAACCTACTATGATAATCTGAATTTCTACTACATTGGTGTCCTGTAGACACTGATACAAATGAAATCTGTGACAGAGCAATAAGTTACGGCTTAAATTGCTGTGTGAGTTTTGGTTGTACTTTTGGCACTTGTCCTCGTGCAATCGCTGATATAAGCTTAGGTTCTGTAATGGCCCAGCGTCCAGGAACCGGATCTCCTTCATTGTTATAACTGACTTGGGTTGTGGTGAATGTACTGCAGAAGAACAAGTCCATTATAGGGAATGAAAAGGTAAATTTTACTGCAGGTGTATGGTAGAGGCAGATTCAGTGGTTGTAGGCCCAAATCTGGTCATTCTCATCACTATTGATAGTGAACATTCAGAATGACTGTCAATGGTATCATCGGTTGTGTTATTTATTAAGGCTTTGTTCACATCCATTGTAAATGGACCCTACAGTGTAGTGACTGATATAGCTCTGATTGCACTTGTATATCATTCTCTGCTTGCGAATAAAGCCCGGATTTTACAGGAACCCCTGCCGATCAGCTGTCACAAGAACACATGGGTATAGCAGATATTTTTGGACAGGGCAATGACTGTCTTCTGTCTTTGGGGAGGGGTCGGGTTTATATTCCATATTTAGCCGGGATCATGCTGTATCCACATTGCTTCATATGTCCTCCCTACAGTATTGTTTCAGCCCAAATGTTCTCAGTGACATTTACAGACCTCCTGGAGAGTATTATAATATGTTTCTCAAACGCTATATAGATGAGCAAGGGAGATTTTCACATGCGTCTGAGCACAACATTTACTTAAAGGGCTCCCATGATAGATACTGCTGACATTTCAATCAGCCTTGTCAGAGAGTCCCAGATAGCAGTCACCACCTGAGCAAGCAGATCCAAAGCCAGCACATACACAGCCATCCATATGTCACCACCGCTTCACGGAAATCCTATCTATTTATCTCATATCTATCTATCTATCTATCTATCTATCTATCTATCTATCTCATATCTATCTATCTATCTATCTATCTATCTAACTCATATCTATCTATCTATCTATCTATCTATCTCATATCTATCTATCTCATATCTATCTATCTATCTATCTCATATCTATCTATCTATCTCATATCTATCTATCTATCTATCTATCTATCTATCTATCTATCTATCTATCTCATATCTATCTATCTAACTCATATCTATCTATCTATCTATCTATCTATCTAACTCATATCTATCTATCTATCTGTCTATCTATCTATCCATGCATCTATATGCATCATTTCTGATATCATGTATACCTATCTAACTATATAACCTATATACTTCATGCTCTATCACACATATCTATCCATCCATCTTTCTTTCTCTGTTTCTGACTAGGGTTTGTTAAGCCGACCAGAGGAAATTATTCTGGATCCCATTAACCCCCTAAGAAAAAGATCCTATTAGCCTCCAAATTTGGGTTGTCTTTGGTTGAATCTTTGGGTTCTAGTATTTATTTAGAACCTGGGCCCACCAGAATATTCTCTTATGCCCCGGTTGGCCAGTCTGAATATTAATATTTACTTACCCGTCCGGAGGAGTTCCCGAAAGTGCATTGTCCGAGGATAATGTACTGTGCAGCGATTCACTAAGATCGTGCGCCCGATATCCTGCATGTGTCGCTTTCCCGCTGAGGTCCGCCGGAGTTCACCATCTTCTTCCCGGTGTATGTAAGTGCATTGGTTGCGATTTCATTTCTGTTGCATAAAAGCCGGCGCCGCTGCATCAAAATCTGATCTTGTGCAACACAATCACCTTCTAAATACCTGTCCAAGTGCCGCAACCCCGAATGCCATGAACAGTCCGACGGAAATGCAATTCACGGACCCTTAGTAAATAAGCCCCCTAAGTGTTGCATTGTGGCAAGGGTCAAAAACATTAAAGGGGTTTTATTATATTTTCCAGATAACAGACTGATTGGTACCTGCTGGGACCTCTGCATTCTGGAGAGCAGGGGTCCCATTCTCAGTAATGGATGGAGCAACAGGTTGAGCTTCACCCATTAGTGAGAACATGACCCCCATTTTCCAGATTGCTGGGGGTCCTGTTCTCCTGATCAGTGGGGGGATAAGGGATAACTTTTTGGTGCAAACCCTAAAATATCATATATAAATAACATAAGCTACATCTGCAGATAAATATCTCAAGTCTATGGCCAACTTGAGGGCTCTACCCCTTCTCTTACCAACCTTACATCAATGTCCCCCGGTACATAAGCTCAACCTGGAGAAAAATTAAGATCAAAAGGATCAGACATGTTGACACCCAACTGCCCAATCCTGGCATATCCCACAGGCAAAGAGTCAGGAGGCCCCAATATCAAAATCAGTGAGCACTTACCATGTGCTATTATAAGTTTAGATCTCTTCATATGGTGAACAAAGTCCTACTGAACCCAGATGATTGGGCGCCCTCTTCACCCCCCTATAGTTACGCCCCCTATACATCAAGCATCAGACTAAAAAAAGGAATCCCAAAAAAAAAATAGTGCACATTTCTCCTCCTCATCCATTATTCATCCCATCTTCCCCCAGATATAAAATGAGCCTTGTGTGTAATTATTCTCATTGTTCCTGGTGTAAGTAGGACAATAACATGTAATGCAGCGCCACTTGGCCTTATTGTTATTATCGTGAATCAAAATAGTGTGAGCCTCCTAGGAAAAACCTTCCAGAAGTGGGTCAGGAAAACCGATCTCATTACATTTCTGGGATGAATGTTGATTTTTTTTTTTTCGTTTATATTTCATCCGGAATATTTGCCACCCAGGACTGAGTATTGAGTAAAATCAGTGCAGCCACGACGACATCTTGCAGGGTATTCAGGTCAATGACTTGCATGCGAAGCCTTCTTTATTAAGAGGTTGTCCAGCCCCTGTGACAAGGTAGGGGGAGGAGGGTCTCCTGAGATGTCTTGGAGAAGTTCGGCACGTTTCGGGTAAAAATTGGGTCCTTTCTAGTCAAGGTGGTCGTAAAAGTGGGAGCTTTAACTGTATGAAGCGGCAGGAAGCCTATGAGTATATTATCTCTTCTCCAGGGAATCGTCTCTTACTGTGAAGAATCCTGTGTTTTCCTGACTAATGAGGTCAGCTAGATACACTATGGGATTTCAACGTTTCCCAAATCCTGCCTTAGTTTCCTTTTAATTTGCTGACACTACTCATGCCGCTAATGATGGGTGTTAGCCACATCCCCGCAGCTCTGGGCTGAGGGAAGTCCAGGATCCCTTTAATCTTTGCATGGTGGGGGGTAACATAGAAGGATACATAGGGCGGTATTGGTATAAATGACCCCCCTCCTTCCCTTTCCTTACCTCTCCTGGCCACCTGGTTCAGTCTAATTCTCCATAGTATAAAGTCAATTATCTATCTTTTGCTTTCTTAGCCACGGGAAGAAAAAAAAAAAATCTAAAGACTTTTGCATATCAATAATGCAATGTAGAAACGGGGTTAAAGTATTTCCAGAGGGTGCAGGAAATCTAAATCCTGTTATATGATAATCACTTATTCCCTACATGCATGAATTCAACAAACACAGCCGATGACTGACAGATCCGCCACCGTCTCCCAGTCTGCGGCTCGGTTCGGCAAAATGAAGGAGTTCACAATACAAACTTTGACTTTTCGAAATACAAGGGGAGGAATTTTAATGGGTCTTAGCTTAAGATGATCACTTTACGCTCCCGAAAACCCCAAACGCTTTCATTGACTAGAAGAAAAAGTCAATGGGAAGCATTGAAAAAAATTACGGAAAAAAAAGATCAATGATCGATGGAAGATTTAACTACATGGCCACCCACAAGTGATTGAGATATACTACGACTACTTTACTTAAAGGAATAGTATAGGATTTCATTTTGAATTCCTATTCTTATGAATATCCGACTCAGGAGAGAAAAGGGGAATCCAACCTTCAATATCCACGACAAAGGGGATTTTTATCACTCTGGTAAGTGATGCTTCTGCTCCACCGCCCAGCGATGTTGTGTCCATCTGTCTTGTGACCTGATAAGTAAATTGGGCTCGGCTGCAATACCATGTACAGCCACTAAAAGATATAGAGCGCTGTGCAGGGGGAACTTCACCATTTGCATTGTATAAGTTAAGTATTGAACTGTATCTCCAGATAGTTGTGAACTGACAATAAACCGATCCAAAATTGGGCAAAGTAGATGTTGAGTTGACATCTTAGTTTGGTGCTCATGAAGGATACCAATCCATTGTAGTTTTAAACACCAAAAACTTGGCACTCCTTAAGTGATGCAACATAAGACATTCTTTATTGTAAGTAATGAAAAGCAACCAAAAGTAGTGTGCAACGTTTTGGTCTTGCAGACCTTCCTAAGATACGGATTGTTAAGGTACAATGGGATGAGAAAGCATAGATGTCTGCTATAGGGTTGAGGAGACAGAGGAGAGAAGAACAACTTCTAGAGCTACAGGTTATTGTCAGGGTTCAGGGTCAGTGGACCCCCTTGTCGAATGGGGGAGATGTTACTAGCCGACACCTGGGACCGGAGTCTAAGTGGCCCCTGGTCTTCACCAGAGCCGCCGAAAAGCGGGATGGACTTGCTGCGGCAGGGTGCCACCAGGGCGCTCCACAGGTGCGACTAACCCGCGGTGGCAGCCAAGGTTGTAGTACAGAGCCGTAATCCATGCCCAACCTCAGGGACAGGAACGTGGTACAGGCAGTCCACTGAGATGCAGAGTCAGAGGTCAGATCCGGGGTCAGCAATAGGAATTCAGCAGAGAAGGAATGGGGACAGGAACGCGGGGAACACAGGAAGCTTTCACTATGGCAAGAAGCTCAAAGATCTGACGGTGAATCATCGGAACAGCCGGCCTTTAAGAAAACCCGGAAGTGCCAGCGCCTATCAGCTTTGCGTCTTCGGGCTAGGCCGGATGAGAGCAGGAGTGTGGAGAGATGGGTTTGGGCCAGGAGGAGCCACGCCACGGAGAGGGGCACTTATCACCCAACCAGTTTGACTAATCCCAAGGGGCGTTATCCTAGTGACCTGTCCATTTTCACCATTTAACCTTTGGGGATCTGAACTTTGCTGCAAAAGTCATACGATGATGGCCGACCCGGGCTGGTCAAGAGATTCCAGTGCCAGGAGTCAGGCAGAGAATAATCTAAGATCGGACCAGTGGGTCAAGGTGGGCAGAATATATATATATATATATATATATATATATATATATATATATCTTATATATTCTCATTCTGTATATTTATGATGCAACCACAAAATATGTAAAAAAATACATGATAGATGCAGGTCCCGCCTAACTCAGATTAGAAAACCATTGACCCCCCTTTCCCATGGCTGAATTGTTGTGAATGCGCAGCTACTCAAGTATTCAAGTGTATGGGAGCGCCAAAAATAGCACTCCAATAGACCTGAATGGAGAGGGGAATTGTATATTTGGTGGGGAACCACTATAACAAAATTAAACATGTATTTTGTGTCAATTTTATATAAACCTACATAAATCCTGTTGGTTCATCCTATATTTGGGACAGGTTCATAGTGGACTAATGAAACCTTATTAATCAGGTACTAAATACTCCTTCTCTCTGTTCCCCCGGACACGGGAGGTCGATGGAATAAATCTCCTTTTACTTCCTTTGTCTTGCATCTGATAGTCTCCCAGGAGTTTGTAAATCCTGGAATCTCTGAGCATTTCGGGCCGACTGTGCACCAAATCACCGGCCTTATCGCTCCGTTCTGTTAAAGGCTCCATGTGTTGTTGAAAATTGTACTTATAAATCAGGGAGGAATAAATCCTAAGCAGTGATAAAACAGCTCCCGGGGCCTGAAAAGAACTGAGGAGACCAAGTGTATTTCATGCGAAAAATATTAAAATTGTAGGGAAGTTGTAATCTTTTAATAATCACCAGTGGGCAGATAAATATATAAAGTGACATCAGGGAAATGAATATATAGGATATGCTATAAGGTGATATTAACCCCTCCAGGTAGACAACACAGCTGCATTGTTATGCTTTGAATACCTTGGGGAGCATCTACTTCATATAAAGAGAATTATATTTCTACAAAATGAAACAAACAAATTCCCTGAAATTCAATTTATTTCCATGTAAATTGTATGCCCTAAGAAAATCAATAGATATCTATGGACCCAGTCAAATACATAACACCAGGGTAATAATACATGGTCAGTAATTTTTCAAAAACCTTTGTATAGTGACTACGAGATACTTTGTAATATATGTTATGAGAGAAAAGTGATTCTTCTTTCTCCACCCATAAGACTCTCTTCCTCCTCTCTCTATCCTAAATTAAGATTTGCCTTTAAATCTTTCCTGCCGGCAGTTCACAGAAGTATCAGACTACATAGAAGTCAATTGAGAGGGAAAGCATGAGATACAGTAGAGTGAGAGACGAAAGGCTGCTGGAGTTAAAAGTAAGTTTCTATCTCACCCCATGTGCTTTATTTACATTTGTGTCAGTACTTCTCTATAACATGCTGTGTGATCGATGTTAGAGGGAGAGAGTGGTATAGAGTAAGTTTTTCTCTACTTTTTGTGAGCACTGTATTGAAGCTAGTTTCCAGCCACCAGTACTTAAACAGCTGAGAATTATAGGCAGCAGGACCTGATTCAAATTTTTTTAAAAAACATATATACTTATCGGTACCTCTTTTTTCACCTACAGTCCAAGAGAGGGCCTCCGATCACCACCAAATGGCAAATGGAGGTGGCGTCACATAGACATCAGAACTTTAGGCAGAAACTTCATTTCTACGAGAGATGGATTCACGTTGCTCCCCCTGCCTCCTGCTTGTAAGAATTTACAGGGAGTAACCTATCATAAGCAGGAGGCGGTGGAGACAGGATGGTACTACATCATATAGGATACACTGAGAATCTGTAATTTAAGGTAGAGGACATCATTTCTATCTCATTGGTCCTTTACTTACTGCCCTTAGGTCTCAGACAAAGCACATGTAAGGTGGTTAGATGAGCCTCTATCCCTTCCATCTATGCAAAGTCATCAGCATGATGGGAAATGTAACTTGAATTAGGAAAAGTATATCAGAGGGTATCAGTACAGAGAATGGAGTGAGAAAAACAGCTCCATTTTCAGTGTAGTGGCCAGGCTGGGTTACTGCACCTCATCAATAACAAGAAACTAGAAAACTCCTTTGATTTTTTTAGTCCTAGAACCTCATAGTTTCCCACCAGTATCCCGAAGAACAGGAACATTGTGATTATATATAATTCTATTTCTTACCCTGAAAGTTTCCGCTGTTTTGCTTTGTGTGTTTTTCTAACTACACTGTATTGCCTTTTCTGCAATTACTGCGGTTTACTGACTTCTAATTACACAGTATTTGGCACGTTACTGCCATTATCTGCACTGGCACAAACAATTATTGTAACTTCTGTCACGCTAATTATATAAATATTACATTTCCGTACAGTGAGGCAAAGCCGGCGAGTGCAGTATACGGTATAAGATCAGATATTACCATATTCATATTATAGTCTAGAAACTTGTACAGTAATCTCAGCGCTGCAGGTGTCTCTGGAAAATCTTTATCCCAAAAAATAAAAGATAAGTTGCAAAACGATGAAGGTCCAGCCGCTGGGACACTACAGTTCAGGAGAACACGGCTCCCTGGTGCTCCCATTCCCATAAGACTACCTATCATGTATCCACTGGTTTGAGAATTTGTAAATTTGAAGACTTCCAATCTCTTGAATATCCTCTACCACAAGCGCTGGCTTTCATGCAACATAAATCGGGGGGCGGCCGTCGGACGATCCGACCAATTCGGACTGAGCGCGGGATTTAACTTTGTGTTGCAAGCCAAGCACTCACATGCACCAGGAAGAAGAAGGTGAACTCCGGGGACCTGAGCGGGGAAGTGACACATGCAGGATATCGGGCGCGCGATCTTAGTGAATCGCGACACAGGGCATTATCATCGGAAGAATGCACTTCGGGTGAACTCTTTGGACAGGTAAGTAAATGTGCCCCACAGTGTCAACCAGTAGCCAACAGGACTGTAGGGAGTAACAAACCCAACCTTATTAAATCCGGTATTTGGCCCTGTACTTAAAACCCAAAATGACAATAAAGAACCGGGAAACTTACTGTTTGGGTAACGTGGGAAGGCCACAGCATTTTAAAAAAAAACATAAATTATTAAATAACATAATAAACTTGAAAAATTAACAACATGGTAGGCCCATAGACTTCTTCAAACTTTGGGATGGGACTTCACCCGAATGGCGGCTGCGGCCCGGCTGCCGGCATGTGGGAAACCTCAAAACGCCTTTGGCCTGTGTCCAACTCAGCCTATGCTGTGACATCTGTGGAAAAACAGAAGAAAACAGCCAGAACCCGTAGGAGAACACCTGAAAAGCATTTATTCTGAGGGCAGGGTGGGAGGCCAATCACCAAGAGCCTTCTAGAAGCCCTGAAACTCCACCCCCACAACAGTCCTCAGCCCCTTCGCTAGTCTCTTTGGGGCTTATTATGTCAGCACCCCCAATTCTCATAATGTCCCCTTTTAACCAACAATCACAGTTCCCTCTTTTAGCCAATTGTCACAGTGTCTCCCACAGTAGCCAATTGTCACCGTGCCCCCCACAGTAGCCAATGGTCATAGTGCTCTCCACAGAAGCCAATGGTCACAGTGCCCCTCACAGTAGCCAATTGTCACAGTGCCCCCCACAGTAGCCAATGGTCATAGTGCCCCTCACAGTAGTCAATTGTCACAGTGCCCCTCACAGTAGCCAATTGTCACAGAATAGGCCACAGAAGAGGGGCATTATAATGAATGTGCTGCAGAAAAGAGGGCATTTCTCTAGCTTCTTCACTTATACGGTGTACAGCCACCACACACAGGAAAAGAGAAAAAGACTGCTGTTGCTGAATGGGGAAAGGTCAGAGACCCTATGCTACTCTCCTGACTAGTGACGCATAAGGGCAGGGAAAAAGGTGAGGGGCCGGATAACACAAGGACAGGGGACAGATTCATTTTTGACACCTGTGAGATAGGGGATATGTTGTAGGTTAATAAAGGTACAACCATTTTGAATTCTACTGGTCATGAGAATGAGCGCCCCCTGCAAGCCCACCTTAACACCTTGTTAAGCTGGGACCCTGCCACTGCAGATACATGGGATCCAACTATTAGAATATCTTGTAATCTCACTTGAATGGAGTAATTTACCTATGAATACAAATTGGGGCATGTTTACTTACCTGGTCTGCGGAGTTCACAGAAAGTGCATTGTCCGTCTATAATGCACTGTGCCGCAATTCACTAAGATCGTGCGCCCGATATCCTGCATGTGTCGCTTCCCCGCTCAGGTCCGCCGGAGTTCACCTTCTTCTTCCTGGTGCATGTAAGTGCTTAGTCTTGTGACACTATTTGAACATTAAATCCCGCGCTCAGTCTGAATCAGTCGGATCGTCCCACGGCCCGTCCCCCCATTTCTGTCACATGAAAGCCGGCGCCGCTGCGCCATGATCCATTCCCGTGCGACACAATCCCCTGCTAAATACCTGTCACAGCCGCGCAAAACCCGAAAACTAAATAAGCCCCAATATCTCTATACATAGTATTGTAATTTGGTGGGGGTCCAACCCTTGAATGATGGTCCCTGTACTCCCATCCTTATGACACAACTTTACCACTAGTTATAGGATAGAAGATGCATTGTAGATCATTGGAGGTCCAACTATTTGGACCACCAATGTTCACAGGAACAAAGGACCCTTGTAACCCCATCTGAATGGAGTTTGGGTAAACTCTGCTCAGTCTGTCGTATATAGACCAGTCCCAGTTCTCATTGAATTGTGGCCAGAGGGATAATACACTATGACCGGAGCAGTCGCCTCCCTGTCTAGGCCTTAGTGTAGCGGCATGAAGGGCAGGGGATCCAGGTTTCAACAACCTCACTACGTTTAATTAGTAATGTCCTATCTTAGGCAAAGTTTATTAGTGATATAGGGGATTGGAGAACCCCTTTGAGTCATACCGAAATCCCTTTAACATACGGTTCTTGTAGATTACTTTGGTAAGCTGATACTCTGCCGGAATTCAGCTCTTTATACTTTAATTAATCTTTGTGCCGGCCTCTTGTGTTTATCGGTTCTCCCATCTACCTTTCATATTATACGCTCCCTTCATCTCCGTCTTCTGCCTGTACTCTGCTAAACTGGGTTCTCTCCATCGCGCTTCTCTCTCCCCTCCTTTTCCATTCTTCCCTGATAGCAGACAGATTAGCATTTAACACTAGGATGAACGCAAGGGAAATTTTTCCCGAGAAGAATCACCATGCAAATATTTTCCTTGTCTCTTTCTCCACGACTCTCGAGGCTTCTAATGTCTCTACAATGTACAAGGGACATAAAATCTGTGATGTGACGTTATGAGACCGGACCATCCCACCGGTCCGTATAGCCGAGGCCAAGGCATGGGCCAATTTACCCAGCAAGGAAAGGGTTTACAAACATCACTGTGTTCCTGTGTTTAACGCAAAGCTTGGATACACTAAATAATGGCGTAAATTGTGTCACCACGGAAGAGAAAATTAAAACAGACAACTTGGAAATGTACACAACTATTATCGCATGTAACATATACATTAATCAGATCTTTCTCCGTAATGGAGTCTCCGGGGAAATGTGCGCTAACACTCCACACACTCCGCTCATTGCCATTCATGGCTTACAATAGCAAAGTCAATTGTTCTGCCACATCCAATATATACATCCGGAAGAAGATTTGTGTGGAGCGCGCTAGGTGTAAGAGTCGCCTGTTAAAAGTTAGTCTGGGGTCTTTGATGTGGGAAACCTTGGATTACCCCCTACTGCTGTTCAGGAAACCCCCATCCACCAGTCATATCACATAACCTGGTTATAAATTCACTTGTGATGTCATACTTATCTGGAAATAGCTCCCGACATGATGTCACATAACTCAGGAGGATGTCCCAGTAGCTTGCTTACTGTGATGTCACATGAATTTCCTGACATACTTGAACAGCAAGCTACTCTGTGATGTAAGGCAATGTGATGATGTCATTGCACCTACCATCCCGAGAGCCGCACACAGTAGTATAGAGACATAGGTCGCTATGCGGGAACTTGCATTTCAATTTTTTTTTTCAATATTTACATAAGAAAGCAAAGCGGAAAGGATGGTTTTGGGTAAGGGTTCGAGCCGAACTTGCTGATCAGTGAGGGTCTCAGTGCTGAGACTCCGACAGCTCACGAAAATGAGGGGTCTGATGGGGTCCCATGTGCCTTTGTCGGACCCCTCGTCGCTCTGTCAGACTAATGGAGCAGAACGGTCATGCGCGGCCATCTGCTCCATTAGACTGAGGAGCGACGAGGGCTATAATGGACCCCACGTTTTCGCAATCTGTGGGGGTCTTAGTACTATCAGCAAGTTAGGTCCTATTCTGTGGATAGGGCCTAACTTTAGTTTGTGGGAAAGCCCCTTTAAGTAGGGGTGGTGTATAAAAGTAAACTAAAGATGGAGAGTGGGAGCTGAGGAGTGGACAGTATAAGTGGGGACGCCAAAATGGGGACATTATTAGTTGACGGGGCACATTAGGAGGCAATATAAGAAGGGGAGCATTGTACAGTTGCAAAAGGAAGTAATGCATTACACTAAGTAAAAAATTGGGACAGGGTTGGGGTGTTATAGGTTGGGGTGTTTTAGGCCCTTATAATTTATATCCCAACAAATCTTTTGTCGCTCTATGCTTTTTTGGAAAGTTGGGAGATATGAAAATGGTCTTTTAATAATGGGGGCATAGAGACTCTCATTCCGGTGGTTCTATAATTTATTTGGAGCAAGAGTAATCTTGTTCTGCATTTATGGCTCAGAACTTGACCTGGCAAATTTTAAAAAACTTGCCAACTTGTTCACATATTTGCTGGGATCATCCCAAATCTTGAAAAGGAATCCTAGAAAATCCCCTCTTACTAGTTATGAAATAATGGTGCTCTTCTGGGCTGTTTATATGAAGGTACATTTGAGTTGAGTGCTATAAGGTGGGTCAGGAAGCAATGCCCCGGTTCATTAGAAGGCCAGCAGGAGGTGGCGGTCTGGGCATCATGCCCTCCTTTCAATATGCTTCACCTGGGCTGGCAGCTGCTATAATATAGACAAAACTGCCAGTAAACAGGCTTCTTCTGCCAAACCATCTTCGGCTCCGCTGAGCAGAAGTACCCCGGCTGTGCCAGTCATTAAGTGCTGGGTGAAAGCCTTGGCACTGCCAGTCACAACAGCAGGTCCACTGCCAAAAGCTGGGGGCACCGAGCCCTTAAACAGCACAAGCATCCAGTCTCTGACAAGAGAAATCTCCAACGGTGCCAGTCATGGGAATAAAAGCAGGCAACCTCGATCCCTAGGCCCTCTATTGCCAATCAATGTTGAGCGTGCCAACCTGCGATTATACAGGATACGGGATAGTCCAGATTTGCTGATGCCAACACCTCGCTTTTAAACTGCTGGTAAAGCACCATCTTAGCAGATTAGAAAGGCTCCCCTAGGTATTTATTTCGCGATTGCTGTGCCAGTCAAATTCTATGAAGTCCTTTGCTTGTTTTATGCATATCATTAAAGGAGGGATTAACCCAAACTGCGGGCGCGATGACCAAGTAAGTGTTAATGCTGATCCCACTAGGGGGGATGGGGGGGGGGTTATTTCTGTACTTAAAGACGGCGGAATACCCCCAAGCCACTATTATTTAAAGCAGCGAAGGCCGCATGTGATAAAACGTATAAAAGGGGATTACAGGTCTGTAAATGAGAACAGAACAGGTCCCTGAAGAACAGATGTGTTTGGAGAAGAGACGCGGGCTGCAAGCGGCAGCTGTGTTTGGATTCCCGAATGCACAACAAAAGCCGCCGCTTCTCTTCTTTCAATACCGCTTACTCCATAATGTAAGCAGGTAAGCCGCGAATAAATGGCCGCCTTTTGGCTTTTTGTCTGGGCGCACTGGCAGCCTGAAGTCATATTTGATTTCTATGTTATCGGTGCCACTTGTACAAGTCTGACATGAAAGCCATGAACACAACTCTGTATGGAGACCCTCAGCCTCCCGAGCCATGGAGAACAGATGTATAGACGCACGCGCCAACCAGGAAAAAAAAAATCCATTTCTCTGAATTTAATTTGGTCATTACATAACATTAGCGCAGGCCGTAATTTAATAAGTGGATTATTGTCTCCCGCTAACAATCTGATGCAGTCGGTGGTGTCTGTCTCTTCCAGTCTCTTATCACGCGGTCCAGCGTTTACTGCGTAGGTGGAAATGCCAGGACTACGCGGGCTCAGGGGAACAATGGTATTTGGGATGAACGATAGGACAGGATGATGTGTGGATAATAAGGGGGGATGAGACATCCAACCTGGTGTGGGGGGGAGCAGGAATAATGTGAGCAAGGCAGAAGTGGCAGGTCGTAGAAGGTGTCTATTATTATAGTTTATTATATCACAATATAATACATGTCACATTCATTTTTATAACTTATGGATGTGTCATCAGTTAGCTTCAATTTGTGGAATTTATGGAATACAATATGGCGGCAAAACGTGAGAGGCTGCAATTCACAATATAGAATAAAATATAGCACAACACTTTGTGAAATATTGGGGCAGATTTAATTACCCGGTCCATTCGCGTTCTCTGTGGTGGATTCGGGTCTTCCGGCGATTCACTAAGGCAGTTCCTCCGACGTCCAACGGGTGTCGCTGCTGCGCTGAATGCACTGGAGTTCACCAAGCCGGGCCGAGTGAAGGTAAGCGTGTGTCCAGCGACACTTTTTTTTTTAAATGCGGCGATTTTTCCGAATTTGTCGGGATTTTGTTCCGCCACAGCCCTGATTTCCATCGCGTGCATGCCGGCGCCGATGTGATACAATCCGATTGCGTGCGCCAAAAGCCCGGGGCAATTCAGGAAAAATCGGCGCAAATCGGAAATATTCGGGTAACACGTCTGGAAAACGCGAATCGAGGCCCTTAGTAAATGACCCCCAATATCTCAAAATCACATTGTCAAGAAAAGCTCATAATCTGGCTCATAATCTTCCTACAGAAAAAGTAGGAAGGATACTGATACAACTTAACCCACCGTGTCATAAAGTAATTGGGCCTGTTCGGTGAAGAAGCATAGATATATATGAATATACATAACTGATGGGGTACAGGGTTTGCACCCAGGCCCGGGAGCCTCAGAAAGTCCATAAGGTATATAGACCAGTGCTACAAGGTATCTAGTTCTCAAAAGCTGCCATATTGGATCAAAGGCAAGTTTTTCCAATGAGAACATGGTCATGTAGCAGAGAAGACCTGAATGGTCTCTGAAATCGATTACCTCAGTCTGATTTGTTATATCTTGCCCTTGATCCAAGATGGCAACAAAGTTCCAGACATTGCCTATAAAGATGGGACCATTAGCTTTTGGTATTCAGATGTAGAAGTATACTTTTCCGTTCTGAAATAAAAGGATGTACTGGGACTCATGTGTTGTATGAATAACACATAATATTACAACACACCTATACATGGCACATAAATGGATATGCCCAGCGACTAAAGCAAGATCAGAAGTCCCTGGCTTCTTTCACCCCCTATAACTTGACATTTGAGACAATGGGGGACATTTACTTACCCAGCCTCTGGAGATCCCTGAGAGTGCATTGCCCGACTCCAATGCACTGTGCCGCGATTCACTAAGATCGTGCGCCCGATATCCTGCATGTGTCGCTCCCCGCTCAGGTCCGCCAGAGTTCACCTTCTTCTTCCCGGTGCATGTAAGTCCATTGAATATTAAATCCCGCGCTCAATCCGAATCAGTCGGATCGTACGACAGCATGTCCCCCGATTTATGTCGCATGAAAACCCATGCACTGCGCCAAAATCCGATCTTGTGCGACACAATCCCCTTCTAAATCCCTGTCACAGCGGTGCAAGCCTAGTAAACCATGAACAGTCCGACCGAAATGCGATCCGCAGCCCCAATATCTCAATGTTTTGCCTCTATAATACATATGACTATGCCCTAGTTATAGATGCACCTACCGAGCCCTGTACACTGGTGCCATCATTTTGTCCATTACAATAGGATATAGCAATGAAAGTGGAGCCTCTACACTATGCTACAGCAATGTGGGTCGTGCCTCTACACTACGCTACAGCAATGTGGGTCGTGCCTCTACACTAGGGTACAGCGATGTGGGTGGTCCCTCTACACTAGGGTACAGCGATGTGGGTGAGGTCTCTACACTAGGGTACAGCGATGTGGGTCGTGCCTCTACACTAGGGTACAGCGATGTGGGTCGTGCCCCTACACTAGGGTACAGCGATGTGGGTCGTGCCTCTACACTAGGGTACAGCGATAAGGGTCGTGCCTCTACACTAGGGTACATCGATAAGGGTTGTGCCTCTACACTAGGGTACAGCAATGTGGGTCGTGCCTCTACACTAGGGTACAGACGATGTGGGTCGTGCCTCTACACTAGGGTGCAGCGATGTGGGTCATGCCTCTACACTAGGTACAGTGATGTGGGTCGTGCCCCTGCACTAGGGTACATCGATAAGGGTCGTGCCTCTACACTAGGGTACCGCGATGTGGGTCGTGCCTCTACACTAGGGTACAGCGATGTGGGTCGTGCCTCTACACTAGGGTGCAGCGATGTGGGTCATGCCTCTACACTAGGTACAGTGATGTGGGTCGTGCCCCTGCACTAGGGTACAGCGATGTGGGTCGTGCTTCTACACTAAGGTACAGTGATGTGGGTCGTGCCTCTACACTAGGGTACAGCGATGTGGGTCGTGCCTCTACACTAGGGTACAGCGATGTGGGTCGTGCCTCTACACTAGGGTACAGGGATGTGGTGCGTGCCTCTACACTAGGGTACACGATGTGGGTCGTGCCTCTACACTAGGGTACAGCGATGTGGGTCGTGCCTCTAAACTAGGGTACAGCGATGTGGGTCGGCCTCTAACTAGGTACAGCGATGTGGGTCTCCCTACACTAGGGTACAGCGATGTGGGTCGTGCCTCTACTGGTACACTAGGCGTCGACCCTACGTACACGCGATGATGGGGCAGTGCCTCTACAATCTAGGGGCTCTACAGCGATGTGGGTCGTGCCTCTACACTAGGGTACAGCGATGTGGGTCCTGCCTCTACACTAGGGTCCAGCGATGTGGGTCGTGCCTCTACACTAGGGTACAGCGATGTGGGTCGTCCCTCTACACTAGGGTACAGCGATGTGGGTCCTGCCTCTACACTAGGGTACAGCGATGTGGGTGTTATCGCTACGCTAGGGAGGAAGGTGAAAGCAAAGGGTTCCCTCTATATTACTGCAGCTTGAAAAAAAATCATTTTCAAAAATATTCCAACATATTAGATTCATTTTACTGATGGAAAAGACTTCCATATATTGGAAATTAGAATGGGGGAGGGTCTCCATTCAATAATCCAAATTATAGGTATATGTAAGATAACAATGAGGCTACAGATGAAAGTAAATGGAGATCATCTCCTGACGTCACTGCCGGGCCGGCACAATAATCTGACTCCAGCTGATATAATATTGGGTATCATGGTCCCTCTATTATATCAGAGCAATTACCCGCCCGCCATTGACTGAGGCCACCATTAAGTGTCCGTAATTGTCCATTATGAGGATTTATCTGCAGGAAGATTCTCAGGAATGGAAATTCTCTTTACGAGATCTGAGTTTTCATTGTTAATCCGTTTCTACACTTCATTAAATAAAACTATAAAACAAAAAAAAAAACACAGAGATTTTCTTTTTTTTAATTGAAAATGGGAAAAATAAGATTAAATTGTATGTGAGGTGAGACTAATAGTCAAATATCACACTGTGATATTTATGCAGAACTGAAATATAGGTGTTTTATAGCTGAAGGCGCCGCCATTCTAATTAAAACCTTGTATTTAGGAGAGGATCTCGGAAGAAAGCTGTAGATTTAATATTAAAGGGGTGGGTCGTCTTGTCTTAACTTACCACAGACCGGGACAGAACATCTCTTCATCATACTTGGAAGCAGAGTCGGCTCCAAGTTTCAGTAGGCCCCTGGGCGACAGACCCTCACTGGGCCCTTTTGCAGGTGGCATTAAAAAATCAGAAACTCTCCAGTTCCCTAAAATATTCCCTAGTTTATTAACCCAAACAGCCCCTCATGGTTATTTAATATAAAGCCTCCCTATAGATTCATTAGAGACAGCCCTCACTCACCCCCATGGGGTCCTTATGGACAGCCTTTTGTGTCCAAGTATGCCCAGTGCTGGCACCGGTCCTGGTTGGATGATCATATGAAATCTGTAGCATTTGTTTCGTCAGGTTTCAACAAACAACCCTTCATTTGCTATGAATCCTGAAGAAGGGCCATTTATTGGTCAAAATGTTACCGATCCACTTCTATAGCATTCTGCCATGGTTCAGAGTAAAAAACTTGGGGGTACGGCTTGTGCGTTGGTATCAGTTTACTTTCTTTAGAAACACCCTATGTTAACCCACTCAAAGGGGTGGTGCCTTTACTAATTGTTAACCACTAGGTAGAAGATAAGCCCTGACCTGCCCTTCAGATGGGGGACTCAGATGCGTCCCAGCTCCCTAGGGTGCACGCACCGGCACTCGCAGATTTAAAGGGCCAACGCGCCGCTGATTCCAACTTGCCATTTCTGGGATTCTCGAAAAAACGGCTTTTCCCAGCATCATGCCTATAAGAAAGCTTCCTACTGTGTTTCCTTCCCGAGTGTTGACCTCTCGTTGTGACCCAAGACCTGTTCCCAATTCTGCTCCTTCGCTGCCCGCCCTGACCGCCTGCTCCGTCCCTGTCCTTGACCTTGAACCTGCCAATTGTGTACTTCAACCTTGGCTGCCACTGCGGGCTAGTCGCACCTATGAAACGACATGGTGGTACAACGCAGCAGCAAGACCATCCCCCTGCGGTGGGCTCTGGTGTAGACTGGGTGCCACTTAGATTCCGGTCCCAGGTGTCGTCTTGTGTCATCGTCCGTGGTGGTCCAGGGGGTTCACTACCCCAGAAGCCTGACATCACTGTTTCGGTCATAGAAAGTTGTACGCTTCCACTATGCAAGTAACATAACAAATCATACCGCCAAATAGTGATGGAGATCTTAGTCCATAAGATAAAGCGAGGAAGACAGGACGTAATGGATTCTTACACTACAACAGGATTTAGCCTCAGGGGCTCAGCTGTTTCTGCTGCAGTGGTGCAGCCTCTGTCAATGGCACATATGGTGCTAGGTCTAAATTAAATATTGGAGAAAAGAAAATTACATAAAACTCCTTTTACCTTATTAGGAGTCTTACATTTCCCCTGATTGGATCGTCTTCTCTGCCGCGGTTACTATTCCCTTTTTAATTAGAGTTTCTTCGAAAGGTACAAAGCTCGTGAACATGAATAAAGCTGAGAATTGGATCCTTACCCTACATACTAGTGGAAATAGTAGAGTATTATTCATCTGTATAGTGTTACAATATAGGACAGAAGCACAGCATTCTGGTACACCGTCACTCGTTTTTCGGGATGCCTGGTGCGCAGTCTACATCAGTGATAAAGAAATAATGATCCTGCTATGATTCTGTGTATGTAGTAGTTTCGGGGGTTTATCAGCACTTACGGTGTGATATAGGTAGGGCTGTATACGAGGAGATATTCCCACCGTACTCTTCCTAATCACATTGTGCTGCGTCGCAGACAGCTTATGCCGGGCTGATAAGAGGGAAACATTTCGGCAATATCCTTATCGCCACATTGTGAACATGCATATATAATACATACGGTTTATGTCTGGATGTTGCTCGTTGGTAGGTGCAGCTTTGACTTTAGCTTAACCTGCTCTAAAACTTAGAAACCTGCTAAACTGCTGCCAATTTTATGTACTAACATTCCCCCAACACAAGAGTATGTAGCATTTTTATTTCCCTGGGCCCTATGACACATTAGGTGTGTGTATTATTTTTGTATTATGACCAGGGTCGGCTCCAGGTTTCAGTAGGCCCCTTGGTGACAGAGCCTCAGTGGGCCCCTCTGCAGTGAACTCACGAACCAGCAGCATTACAAATTCAGTAATGGGACACAATGGTGCACATATACATACCTGGTCCGTGCACGATTCCCAAGGTGCGTTGTCTGACGAGGATGAAGTCTACCGCGATCCATGTAGATCGTGCGCCCGATATCTTGAATGTGTCGTTCCCCACTCAGGTCCGCCAGAGTTCACCTTCTTCTTCCCGGTGCATGTAAGTGCATTGGACGCGGCACAATTTTGAATGTTAAATCCCGCGCTTAGTCTGAATCAGTCGGATCGTCCGGCGGCCCGCCCCCGATTTCTGTTACATGAAAGCCATCGCCGATGTGGCAAAATCCGATCGTGTGCAACACAATCCCCTTCTAAATGTGCCGCACATCAGAAATCCAGACGATAGTGCGGTCCGCGGACCCTTATTAAATGAGCTCCAATGAGCCGGCACTTGTGTGACATCACATGATCAAGTTATAACGAGCAGTGCACCTGTGTGACATCACATGACCACGGAGATAATGAGCCGTGTAGCTATGTGACATCACATGACCAGGGATATTGCGAGCTGCACACTTTTTAGACATCACATGTCCAGGGATGTAACGAGCCGTGCTCTTGTGTCACATCACATGACCAGGAACTCGTTTTTGTCCACAGGAAGTAACCAATGAAGTTTCCTACAGAATGACAGCAAGCAGAGATCTAGAAACAATGAGGAATTGCTACAGAAAGTATATTGGAAAAATGAAATAAGACTGGGTTCGTTTTGTGCATCCATTAAGACGCATGCTGCAATGTATATGTCTAAAAATTGATACATTTTTGGTCACACATCAAGTTTTTTTTTACGTATCTGTTGTATTTGTCGCATCCGTTTGCATCCATTTTTATACTTTTATTTTCAACAACTTGTACATTAATATTTGATTGCTGAAATACGAATACCCTAAGCTTATACCTTCTATGGTCATACCCCATTCCTTTTGCTTTTAGCCAAGCCTCCGTGTGACACCTATGACGCGGTCGGCCACGCTGGAGGTTAAACATTGCAATCAAGTATGTATTATAATAATAAAAGCCACATCCTTCACTTGTACTAGGAGTCAGGAAATCTATAATAGAAATTGTGAACTATTTAGGCCTAACTACTCCATTGTGGGAGATGTATACAGCGCTGGATACGAAATCGCTGCCACATTGGGAAAATGAAGTTATTATCTCATAGAATAATAATTCCCCTGGAGAAAATACAATTACACAACAAGCGAGCGTGTCATCAAAAGAACATTTACCGAATCAATAGGAGCGGCAACACAAAGAACCATAAAAGTACATGAACAGCAATATCAGGCCATCTACTGGATCTGCTTACCCCCGAGTCCAATTACATAAGGAAAACCATATGTTCAGTTACATATTCCTTAAAGGGGTACACACCGCACATGTGCATGTTCATCTGTATCCTCAGATTAGCAGTTACTCAGGTTAACAGTTTTCACAAGTAATGGGATAGAGCTCTCTGTGCCAATCTACCTTTACATGGGGCAAAGATTAAAGGGATTTTCCCAGAATTGTGGTCTGTGGCATAGAGTCCAGGCAGAGATCAGAGCTTCGGAAAATCTGTGGCCTCCTGGGGCTGTGTAATGTCACTTGTGGTCGGAGGAGACCATATATTGGCTGAAATGGGTCCTGTGTGTTCCAGACATGCACCGAATCCGAAGATTGGAAGTATTGGAACAAAGCTGGAACAGGGATCTGGAGCAGGGTAAATCCTCCTGATGTCCCTGCCTCTGTAGGGTTTGGCAGAAAACTTTGGTGGCATGTTGGCGATCCGCCATACCCCTTCCCAACCCTTCAGCACCAAATATCACATATTCCACCAACTCTTATCCATCTACAACCCTGCAATATGAACAGAATCAAAGACTCCTAGGACAGGCCAATAATGTCATAGGTCTTCAATATCTGGTGGATATGCAAATCAGAGTACCACCCTCCATCCAGGTTGCCATCATTGTATAAAGAGGACAAGTCATCAATTAGATCTAAGAATTTATTTAGGAGTCATCGTTGAAGAAAATGCCCAAAACCATCTCAAAATTGGGTTGTCTTCTACTTAACCAATTGTCCTATAATTGAATTAGATCCTTGGACTAGAAGATCCACTGGTAGATTGATGAGCCAGCATGACGTTGGTTCATCGTGTTCATGCCAAGGACTGCTTGGCAGGTGGGGGTCATACATGCCAACTCTCCTGAGATAACAAGGAAGCTCCCAAAAAAAGGAGGTCTGGAAGAAAAGATGAGTCCTATTACTGCCTGAACAGCACATAGTCCATTAATGTCATAATAAGGTGCATGGTTTCCATAGAAGTGGGTCACCACAGAATTTTCACAACGTAATCCTCGAGCCAGGATCCCAGGCTGCGGATTAAAAAAAAAAGTTGGCAATTTTGGTAGGAGTATATTCCCAAACCAAGCTTATGTATTGACTTGTCTAGTTACTGACAAGTATTTTTTTTGTTATAGAACCCATTAGAACAATTTTATATTTGCTCAACTCCCTTCTAATATGGAAGGTACTTTTACGTCCCCCTGTGTTAGACTGTCCCACAGGAGAACTAGAAGATCCTACGGTGCGCGCAGGCTCCAACCTGATAATAGACCCCAATGATACAGTATAAGGCAGCCTTATATGCAGACTAGAAGGATCTCTGTGGGCCCAAAGAAGTATTTTTTTGTTATATGACCCAAAAGAGTAATTTTGTATTTGCTCAACTTCCTCCTAATGTGGATGGTACTTTTGCTTCCCCCTTTTGTGCCCAATATTTATTGATACAACGATAGTGACCAGTGTTGGACGGGCCCAGGAGAGGACCAGAAGATCCTCCGGTGAGCCCAGTCTCTAACCTGATAATGGACCCTATTCATACAGTAGAAGGCAACCTTATATGGAGACTAGAAGGATCTCTGTGGGCCCAAAGAATAGTATTATCTGTTGGGTCCAAGAAACCCAACTCTGAGACTCTGGTGGTGACCCTAGTACTCATACATGTGGGTGCTGTATAAGGGAAAGTAAAACTGCGGCCTGGAAATGAGTACATGCAACATACTGCAACACCCTCATAAAACCACCAGAGATAGCAATTACCTAGAGACTGATCTAGATACGTAAAGGTCATTTGAGGTGACCAGACAAAGTCCTTTGGGTAAACCACCAAAGAATGTGACAACTCCAGGAAATAATCCTCCTAAATCCTTTCTTGTATGTGAGAAATCTGTGCTGATCACCTGCAGACTTCCAGTAATGATATTAATCATGCAGATACAACATATGTCCGCTGCTCTGAGGTAATGCCGCCTACTCGCAGCTCGAAGGGAGGCCTTTAATGATTAACTCCTCGAAATCAGAAGAGACAACATCACACGTGGAATCATTCTTGGAGTGCAGTTTAAGGAATTAAAGGGATCCACCACCTGAAGGTTTAGCCATTCTCACTTTTACATTCCCACTGTAAGCCAACAAAGCCACTTCCCTCTCATACTTCTGGTTTTTGGGATGGGTTCAGAGGACACCGCGCAGCCAATGAGTGGCCTCGTCGGACTACAGGACTTCACTTCTGTTGTCCAGTTTCACTTTCTTTGTTGTCCCCTGGTATAAGGAAACCTCCTAACAGGGAAGAGGCCTGAACACTAGAGGTGCCAGAGCAAGCCTGGCCCACAAAGGGTTTTCCAGATTCCTTGGAAAATCCCTTTAAGCCATTGTAGCCATATGCCCATGTGTATGATTTGTACTACATGTGTTAGACTAACGATCTTAGACTAATTATCTAAGATAATGGCTTATCTGCTTTTACTTAAAGGAAACTTTGAATATCTAATAGACATTACCAGTTATGATATGGATTATTACTGCTGCATACTCTGTTATATAGAAAAAGGAATATAATCCAGCTATGTTTATGATTAGAAAACACTTATTACAGTCATATAGTTAGTCTTTTTCTGCTTCTTCCATACCTCTACTACCAAGCACAGCGCCATACCATTTTTAAGTGACTGTACTTGGCATTGCAGCTCCTTCCCATTCACCAGACTTTTCTGCAAAGAGCTACAACATGTGTCTGGGAAGCAGGAGCACTACACACTTGGACAATGCAACTGCTAAATACACCTTTATGTTGTTCAATTTTGCCAACCAGCAGTCACCACCAGGGGGAGCTCTCTGCTATACAGCAATACTGAGTGGAATATCAATGCCAGTGTATAACTTACCACTCAACTATCCCATTTTAGTTGTCTGCGGGAATAACTTTCCCATATAAAGTGGACATTTTGAGCCATTTTATATCATCCTGTATGGATGCCGGTATATAAGAATTGTAGGGTACGCTCTATGTTAGGTACTAAACTGAGCTTGACATCTGCAAGGGGTTTATATGTCCTTCTCATGTTCATATGTGCTTACTCCGCCATGTCAGGAGCTCAGTAATGATTACTTGGCTTCCCATACAATCGTCCCCTGTGTCTCGTATATCATCCTCCCCATTACACTCCTGGTGCCTTTAATAAATTTCTGCAATTTACTCCTGTACATGAACCCTTGTACTGCCCCCTATCTCATGTCATGATTCATACTGCCATGTGCTGTACTGAATAATTTATACCATATATATATATGTGTTATATTATGTGCTATATCATATATATTCTGATGTATTTCCTATAATACCTGGAATCATTTGCCTATTTGTAATACTAGGATCTCTCGGTTCCTATAAAATCACTGTATGGAAATTTCCACGGCATCTGACCATATGTAGGGTTTACTATTCCCTACTGCCATTACTAACCAAAGTCGGAGAACTTCTGCAAAAAAGAACTCAGCGCTATCATGTATTATGTGGAAGCATGTGTGTGCCCATCCAGGGTTTTTCCATATGGGTCCTTAAAAGAAGTCGTCAAATTGAACAATCCAATCAAAGTGGGCAGCTGTGTGTTCTCACACTGCTTTGCTCTTAGCTACCTGCATTGACTCGCTTCCCCTAGCTTTAGTATTCAACCAGAAGCCTGCAACATCCTTTACTCAGAGCATAGGGATGCACAAAGCTAAGAGTGCAGCAATGTGCGGAAGCTCCCCCAGTTAACTTGGAAAAGCTGCAATATATCCCTGTGTGAATGGATACAGTGGTCATGCAGGAGCGCTGCCAACCCAGTGTTGTACTGGCCCACCAGAGTACAAGGTGATCCTCTGGTGTTCTCATTCTCTCGCCCAATACTGGACCTCAGAGTTCTGCTCAGTAGACAAACCGATTTGGAGGCTGGTAGGGTCTTTTTCCTGGAGTTTTAAGATGGTGGGCCCCCATCACTGTGGCAGCACAACTATGTGAATGATGCTCTATTGTGATGGATGAACTGTGCAAGGGGCCCCTCCCTTATTCTCCTGACCTCAGTAGTCAGATCTCCATCAATAGACACTTATTACCTGTCCTGTGGATGAGTGTTAAGTTGTAACCTTGCCACCGGCCAATAAATTATCACTCCAGTTTAAACATCTTATACCTAGTGCAGCATGACACTCCATGGTCTAGATTAGGCATCATATAGTATAGCGGAGCGTCCCTTTAATATCCAATGCTGCTAAATGTTTCAAAAATACATATTTAATATTTTCATTCCCTTTTAATTTCCTTTGTAATTTTTTATTTTTTATTGAAAATGACAGAGCTGTAGAATTCTGGTTTTGCCGGATAATTACCCGGCCGGTACGGGAAATACATTATAGGATGTGGAACAGGGTCGGTCCTCTGGGAGGAATTTAAGCCTAACTGGAGCTTTGACAAAAAGGATGTAAAAATCTCAAGGTCTTATATAAGTCATCTATCTTCCTTCTCCCTAAAGAACTGCCGCATCAAAGTTCTCAATAACCAATTAACTTCCCTGGCATAAAGCTAATTCTGATTTATATAAAAGAGATTGAAGGTTGGGGGATTTCTTCAGAAATGGATATTTCACTTCTGTATCGGTGGATCAATGCTGGAGATGATAGTGTCCGTAAATGGCTATCGTCTAGATTCTAGATAAAAAGCCTTAAGGAATACAGTCAAAACTCTAGAACAAAAAATTAAAGGGGTTTTCCAGACTAAAAACATTGATGACATATCTATAGAATGGGTTCTCAATACAAGATTGGTGGGTGCCCGACACCATGCATAAACATACAACACCATTCGCAGTATAGTGGTCAGACCTGGTTACTGCAGCTCAGCATCCATTTATTTGTATTTGCAGTGACTCAGTTTAGCCACAACACTGAGAATGGCGCTGTCTGCTTTCTGTTTCATTAAGCAGACTGGTGCTGCTCCAATCTGTAATGAACCACTTCCTACCACTGCACTGTCTATCCATGTCCTCGATATCTAGTCCATTTCTATAAGCTCTTGAAAAAGCAGTAATAAAATTATTATGAGTGGAAACATTTCATTTTTTGTAGTCTCTTATAATGTAAAAACTTTTTAAAAAACTGTGGAATTTAATCTTCTCCCCCAATTAAGGGTTAAAGGGGTTCTAGATGACTGTAGAAACAAAACAGGAAGTAAAGTTCACTGGAAAAAGGAAGTGACATCCAAGGAGGCCACTCATTGGATAAAGCAGTTCATGTGATCCCACACCACTTCCTACCTTCTGAACTTCTGCTTGGACGCAAGTAGTGGAGCAGCGCAGGAACTGTGAGCCAGAGCATGGTAAGTATGTGTTCTTTTTCCCTGGAAACCTCCTTTAATGAACGTTCATCAGCAGATTCTATGCACCCCCAAAATGTGGCCATTACAAAATTAATCTCAACCCTCTAAAAACAAGCCCTGATGACCGAAAATTTAAAAGTCATGGCTGTTTAAAGGTGTGGGTGAAAAAAGTGCTCAGCTCAAAACAGGATGGCCAAAACAAAGGGTTAAGGGCCCATTCTATGAATATGTTAGCAATATTTTGTAGTCCAGAAAACCCCTTTAAGGATGCATTTGTTTTTACAGTCACAAAGGTCAGAAGTTGAGCGTAGAGAAACTACAGACATGGCAATTTTACAGTACAATTCACATACTGTATATGGAGTTCTGCACATAAATATGAGTGTATAGATTTCACAGTAAATTTAACCTTTTGCCATGGATTAGTCACAGATGTGCCATGAATTATTCCCAGTTCTTGACTCACCCGTTATATAGCAATCCTATAACATGGTAATGATGAAATGTCTCTCCACTTTTAGAATTTCACATATATTTTTGTAACTTTCTATTTGTATAACCAGCATATCGGCTTACAGTATTATAAATCACCTTTTTTGGGAAAAAAAGCTAATATTCACATTTTTCTTATTGCATGTTTTATAGGACATTATATATATTTATATACAATGAGAATAATATTTCCATACAGAGTGCACACAACACCACCATCCAGGGATGGTGCATGGCATTTTGGTGCCCTAGGCACAAAATTCTGACCCCCTCTTTAAAATGCATATACCCACTAGTATATGAGACCAGTGTATACAAAGCACATGTCCCCACTATGTAGCCCAGCACAAGAGACCAGTGTATAGGAAGCCCAATACATGCCCCCAGTATATATGTAGCCCAGCCGATGCCCCTAGTATATAGGTATCCAGCACATGCCCCGAGTATATATGTAGCCCAGCAGATCCCCTAGTATATAGGTAGCCAGCACATGCCCCCAGTATATAGGTAGCCCTGCACGTTCCCCCAGTATATAGGTAGTCCATCACATGCCCCCAGTATATAGGTAGCCCTGCACGTTTCCCCAGTATATAGGTAGTCCATCACATGCCTCAATTTATATGTAGCCCACCACATGTCCCTAGTATATATGTAGCCCAGCAGATGCCCCGAGTTTATAGGTAGCCCAGCACATGCCTCCAATATATAGGTAGCCCAGCACATGCTCCTGTATATAAGTAGCCCAGCACTTGCCTCTAATATACAGGTAACCCAACACAAGCCCTCAGTATAAAGGTAGCACAGCACATGGCCCCTGTTTCCTATACCTAAGCACATGCCCCTAGTATATAGTTAGTACAGCACTTCCCCCCAGTATATTTGTAGCCCATACCATTGAATACTATTGAGAACTGGAGCAAGAGTGGGAGGCAAGGGTGGTGCCATAGGCAATGCCTACCCTCACGTACTCCTGATCCCGGCCCTTCCGCAATCCTCTTCCTTGCGAGAGTTAATCAGAAGGGTTAGTGATAAAGTCCCTCAATGTTGGTAGATTATTTGGGGACAGAGACATTAGATGCCCCTAGGATAATTATTGAACATATTGACAACCTCTAAAACCATCCCTGTTATAAAATGGTAAAAGGAAGTCTTTCAGCTCCAAAGTCTGCCCTGTGTAGGACACTTTATAAACTTTCCTGGTTCTCAGCTATCCATAATTATTAACAAATTTGAGTTGAGTTTTATATTTATGCAAATTAGCTTCTTAGTGCACTGAGGGTGGGACTAATCTACTAGGAAACTAATTTCTTTTTTTTTTCTACACCCTATTTCTACAGGGGGTGTTGCTGGAGGTCATTGGGTAGCATAGGTGCCCCAGAAGACATGGCTCCACCTTTTGTGCACCGAGGAGTTTATGTGCCAAAGGATAAGAGTAGAAGTTTCTCTAAAATGACAGATCACTTTCATGTATGTCTGGAAGGCTTATGGAAGTGCTCTACACAATTTTGATGATTTTGTGAGCTTCAAAGAAGTTTTCTTTCTGCCCTTCACATATGCACATAATCACTGCCTACATCGATGTATCACACTGTAGCAGGTAGGAAAGCAGATCAAAAGTCTATGTGACTGAACTGATGGCTCACGTTAATCTAGTTTCTCGCGGCAAATGAGCCTTGCAATGGTCCCCCCTACTCTGCATACCTTTATTCCTGGCTGGTCGCCTGCTGGGAAGCTATTCTTTGATATCAGACTTTGATATCTGATTATTACACACAGTAAGCTTCTGTCGGATGGTGAGCAGATAACAAATAACATGTCCATATGTCTGTATACAGTGCCCCTTATCACAGATACTACTCATCTTACTACATGCCAGGGTTGTAAAACATCGGGGAGTGTGGTGGATCCTGGGCTACCACCCTAAACTCTTCTATTAATGTATAAGTATATGCTTATTATATAAATATTATAAACACTTTATAATACTACTCGTCCAGGGTTGTCCAAAAAATTACACCAAAATTAAAGTCACCTTCAACCCTGAATACAAGATTTACCCTATAACCCCCCTTTATGCAATGAGCCACGCTCCCTCCATTGCCCCCAACTGACAAACTCCCACTCTCTGGTCACGTCATGGCATGCAATTAGGTTAGAGAGCCTCACAATTAGGTACATACCCCACCTAGGCAAGATGGCGTCTTTACGCTAAATTTAACTTTCCTGCTGCCACCACCTATACTTTACTTATTAATTAATAATAAGCAGGCAAATAGGCCCCTGTCTACATAAATCCCTTAACAATTTAGAAACCAAAATTACAAATTGTCCTATTATCTATGAGATTACTTAACAGTAACACAGTTATTTTATGACTACAAGTAGGGACTTATTAAGTTTTAAGTATTTAATACATGGAAGTGCAGTGCAGACACGAAAAAAAATTGAAAAACAGTTACAAAGTAATTTACATACAATACTAATTCAAACAGTTCTTAAATAAAAAGGATATAAACAAATAAACCTTATTACTGAAATATAGAAGATTTGTTCGGGCCAAGAGGACAAAGGAAACTTGGACAGCATGACCCGTTGATATGAATCTCCTAAAGACTGACTCTGAGGGGGGGTTTATCACTGATTCTATGCCAGTTTTCTGGTGTAGAAGGAATTAAAGAAGTGCAGTGCAAAAATGTACAAATTTTACACCTCCATGCCATGTGAACATAGAGGGGGTGTAGAGGGGTGTTCCCGGCCTGTGTAATTTTGAAAAACGTTCGTTCACAGGTTTTTACGCAAAACTACGCAGGTCGGACCTGGTTTAGCTTTGCTGGTGACCGCGTCGCCCGCCAGTTACATCAAGAGGTCTAAGCCTGTATCCAACAGGATGCGGGGGAACAAAGGCACTATTCGGGGTATGATAGTGCCTAGGTGCACATGATAAATTTCCCCATGTGCATTGGCACAGCCTGATCATTTCTGCATCATGGATTTTCCTCCTGCTCCCAAACTTGTGACGTCATCCAAAGGGGGCATGTTCACATGCTAATGTGGACTGTCCTACCCCTCAGTGAGGTACATTTTGTAAGTCGATTGTTATCAACTCATTTCAAAAAAGCCCATCTGGAGTTATCTAGTCGGATACCATGTACCACCTCGTGAGTTCTTTATAGCTCGCGTCTACTAAAGAAGTGTTGATTGACAACTTGGTCGGGGAAAAGTCCAAATCCTCCTATCACATGAGAACAACAAAAATATTCCAATGGGGTCAGTTATGAAATATCTTCATTCTTAGCTTTTCAAGTTAATAAAAATCTCTGAAGCTGACAATAATGAGGCTCTTCTGCAGGTGGAAGAGAATGGGACTCCCGAAAATAATACAATGTCAACAGAGTGTCCCAAACCCAAAAATCCCTTATTCAACCACCATCGGAACTCCGATTTTTGCAGACCTGGAGGGAGATCTGCTATGGGTACATGGGGTGAGATAAGAGAGAACTGCTTTAGAAGGTAATCCCGAAGAGCCATCTTCCTCGACAAAACTGGTGACATTGTGGGTGGTCTTAGCCACAACAGTGTCTCAATCGGGGTCGGGTAGCAGGCTCTAGCCTCAATCTCCACCCATTGTGGATAGACCCTCCATGTTCTTTGGTGTGTATACTGTATGGATTGCTCTCCTAGGATGCTTATCTCGCCAAATAAACGTCATAGCTTGAAACATAAGAATCTGTTTGCTCAGAAATGTGGAGAGCTCTAAAGAGTTACGAAATCCTAGGTAAAAATTTCATCTTTACCACAGCAATACGACCTAACAAGGATAGCGGATACTGAAACCAGGTATGAAGATCGCTGTCAAGCTTGCAAAAGAGGGTATACAGCCTTATACAGAGATGGGATACCTGTAGTTAATGTGGCACCCAGATAAGCGCCTGAGATGCCTAAGAAAACTCAAAATTAAGCTGCAAGAGTTTGACAGTATGGGCAGGGAGCCCTAAATTTAAAGCTAAAGATTTCCAATGGTTCACCATCAACCCAGAAAGCTTGCCAAATTTGCCCAAAACATCAAACAATTGAGGGAGGGATGTGCAACATCCCCCACTGAGGCCTAGCCTTTTTCCAGTGGTTGTAAACAGCTGGGGCCCAGAATACTGGAGTGGCTGGCTTATGTGGCCTTGAGCATGCTATGGTGATGGCGTTTGGTATGGTGAACCGGAGGTCAGGCCTACAGCTTGGCAGGTCTCCAGCAGCTGGTGTGTGCAAGAAAAGTAGAGGGAGAGGCTGATAAAGGAGGTTACTCCCTGGGGCAACCCATGAGGTGTATATAGGACGAATTCCTGGGTGATGGAGGATGGGGAGCCCGTGGTGGAAAGCAGCCATATCCAGGGATCACACGGAGGCAAGTTGTGCAAATCAACTCATGGTTCTTTGTTTGAACTGGAACAGCAGGCAATGGCCAAACATCAACAGCAAGTTCAGCAAGCTGGAAAGCTGGTAAGAAATAGTTTGTCTGCAGGAAGGGTTGCTCACAGCCTGGTAGTAACTTAAGGCTGGCCTGGTAGATGGGCAGTGGACCTCTGCTCTAGGGCTTAGTCTACTGACTTGCCAAGGTATCAGGCAGTGAGAGACACCTGAGACACCTCTGCTTCCTGGTAGTGTGTCTGGATGGCAGCTCTGCAGGAGCTACACACTGGACTTGCTTCTCAAATGCTAACTAAACCCTCAGACTGACCCAAGACCATGTGCTCCCGCCTACAAGGGGTTTTTATACTCCCCTAGTCAGGTGGCAGCACTCTGGTTCTAGGACCTAGCAGTCACTAACGACTGAGATATGAGAGTGTAGATCCCCAGGGGGACTGGGCCTCTGTGTAAACTATAGGGCAGATTTACTTACCCAGTCCATTCACGTTCCCGCGGCGCGTTGTCCGACGTGGATTCGCGTCCTGCCGGGATTCACTAAGGTCATGCGGCCAATATCCAGCAGGTGTCGCTGCTGCGGCGAGGTCCGCCGGAGTTCACCTTCTTCTTCCCGGTTTATGTGAGTGCTTGATCTTGCAACGCAATTCTTTTTTAAATTCTGCGTTTTTTCCGAATCCGTCGCCCCCCCGACGAAAGTGCGCAATTCGGACCTTTAGTAAATGAGCCCCTATGTGTCTGCCACCTGCTTGAAAAATCGAAACACTGCAGGTATGTCCTGAGATCAGGGCCCACTCTGGGCCCAACCCACAAAGCGTTTCAGCATCGGCTTATAGTAGAGATGTGCCACGCAGTTGCTCTGATATGGGCTTCTGATTATTGCACTTCCTTGCCCCTTGAAAATCGAAGCAAGGAGGTGATCTTTCCCTGCAGATTCCGCGGGTGTAGGGTCCTCCTTTGTGGCTGCTAGCTGCTCGCTCAGCATATATGCCCCCGTTCAGTGAGGAGCTTCACGGCTATGCATCCGCCATTTTCACATGCACCCCCAGTCCCCCCTGACCCTATCTTGTTGGCGGAGACTCATATCCACAGGTCATGTTGTCCATGTTATTAGGAAATATATAATTTTACTTTGGTTATCTCCTAACATCTTTGTTCTACTGTTGGAGGGAACAAACGGAGCAGAATTCCCCCTTTGCATACTAATGGACCTTCCTTTGATCCTACGTAGAGGATGTACTTTGTCTTGAAGGGTTTGCCAATATAAGCAGATGATGAACTAATTTCTTTCCCCCTGGGGTCGCCAGGCAAAATGACAAGGTTTTATGACAGGTCTATTCATTTCTGCCTTGGTCCTAAAGTGTAATTAGAATTTGTAAATTAGGATGGGAATTAGATATATGGCCATATTCTTCTACTATTACCACAGGGGGCTAGTCTGTGACAAACCATTGATGAAACATGAGATGATTTTCAGATTGTATTAGGTAATTGGTAAGGTTTCAAATTTAGGATCCAGAATTAGGTGTCAGGGTGCGTTCACATGTTCAGTTTTTCAGATGCAGTTTTCAATGTCCAAACCAGGAATGGAGTGAAAAAAAGAGGAGGAACAGCTTCTCTCATAGATATGTTCTCAACAATTGTGATCCATAGGAGCCCCTCAGGTCCATTTGCATTATTTTTGCAATTTTTTGGGAAAGGCGATGGCATAAGAAGTTAAAAGAAGAGCTGCTTGGTTTACAATCGTTGATCCAGGCGGTAGATTTCCTTTAATGTTGGTTTAAATGGTTTTGGAATAATAAATACAAGTTGCTGTGGCCTTCCACCCAAACTACTGTGTGTGGCCTCCTTCACAGGTAGAGGTGGGTGTGTGGGTGTTTGCAGTGGTAGGGTTATATGTCCTGAAGTCGAGAGACAGATTTGAAAGTCAAGGCGGTCGGAATCAGGTGTCAGAAATCAGAATCAGAGTTCAGTTAGGAATCAAAATCAGGTGTAGAGAGTTAAAGTCCGGGTGCGTCCATAGGTTAAGTTTCTCAGATGCAGTTTTTGATGTCCAAACCTGGAATGGAGTAAAAGTAGGAGGAGGAGCAGCATCTTTCAATTATTTGTCTCGCCCCATTATCATCCACACCTGCTCTTGGCTTCAAAAACTGCATCTGAAAAACTGAACGTGTTGACACACCCACAGGGGTCAGACTCAGGGTGCGGTCACACGTCGCGTTTACTGCATGCGTTTAAAAACGCATTGCTACAGCTGAAGGGGTATTTCCCTAATTAAGCAGCTGTTAACGCTTGCGTTTACAAAACGCAAGCGTTAACGCATTGTTAACGCATGTGTTAACATCGCGGTTAACGCATGCGGTTGTTAACGCATTGTTAACGCATGCGTTAACCGCGATGTTAACGCATGCGTTTTGTAAACGCAAGCGTTAACAGCTGTTTAATTAGGGAAATATCCCTTCAGCTGTAGCAGTGCGTTTTTAAACGCATGCAGTAAACGCGACGTGTGACAGCACCCTGAATGGTCAGAACTAGCGATAAGAGGCACTTATCAGAATCAGGTGTCCGAATCAGACATCAGAGACAGTTTTCAAAGTCAGGGGATCAGAATCGAGTGTCCGAATTCAGGGTGCGTTCACACGTTGCAGTTAAAACTGCATCGCAATTAGTTTTGAGGCGGTTTTAGGTGCAGTTTTGGCAATTTCACAGGTGAAAGACATGAACTGAATGGGCGAATTTGATTTTGAAGGAGAAAGCTGTTCCACAAATGTCATTCACCTGTTAATTTGATTCCTTTCACTTGTTGAAATAAGTAATACCACCTAAAACCGACCCAAAACTAATTGCGATGCAGTTTTAACTGCAACGTGTGAACGCACCCTCAGTGTCAGAGTTATGAATTAGAATCAGGTTTTAGGAATCAGAATCAGGTGTCACACTCAGTATTCAGGGCTAGGGATGAGAGACAGCTTTCACAATCAGGTGTTAGGTTCAAGTTTCAAAGTCAGGGAGTCACACTTGGGAGTCAAGAGTCGGAATCAGTTATCTAAGCTCCTATGAGAAGCTCAGTTCCCAAACAAGGAAGAGAGACAGCAAGCCCCAGCTTCAGAAGTAAATTCCTATATGGTTAATGCTCACAGCTGATGATCCTGGTGTGCTGATCCACTGTAAGTCCAAAAATGTGAGGAAGCCACAGCATCCAATAAAGTGAAGCAGTTGGTATTTTATTCACCCAAGTATAACATCTGCAACGTTTCGTTTCTCCATGAATCTTTGGCATCATGCTTGACAAAGATCCATGGAGTATCGAAACGTTGCAGTGAATAAAATACCATCTTCTTCACTTTATTGGATGCTGTGGCTTCTTCACTACATTTTTAAGCTCAGTTCACATTCACTTTACAGAAAATGACATTGCATTATTCTAACAAAGCCACTATAGAATGGATGGAGCTTTCTGCCACTGTCTTCTGATGCCTGGAGACAGATGGAATAGCTGATGATGGAGGTTTTGGTGTTAGACGACACCAATCACATACTGGGGATAGGTCTTTAGTATAATGCTCCCCTATGTACATATCACCACCACCATTGTACATGTTGCATGGTCTGCTGTGCTATATAATATATATATATATATATTCCAGACAACCCCATCCCGTAAAGCTCTCACATCTCTGCAGAGCGTTTCCTGCGCCGTTTGATAGTGTCTGCGATGTGCTGCTAGAAAGCCTCTGTGTGATCACAGGTGGAGGATGAGACTTCTTTATTCATTGCCGGAAACCGATTGTAGGATAAAAAACCAGAGAGTACATTGTGAGGAGTGGGGGGTGGGGTCCCCATCCGTCTTGTTAGCAGAATTTCTAAAATACTGACGCCAACTTTTTTTTTTTATCCTCTCGCCCTGGATTCTGCCTCTGCTTTATAAGACTCATTCTTTCTGTAGTTCAAGAACAAAATGTGAAAGGTCTGCTATCTGACTACATGAGAGGAAGTATATAACCAGCACATCACAAGCCGCAGAACACGTAAGAGGGAGAATTGTAAAGCACAATGTTAAAAAAAAAATAGATATTTTACTGTATTTAGTACAAGAACAGAGATGGCCTCACCCTTTCTCTTGGAGATGTGATATCGATATCTATATCGAGGCCTGCGATCTAAGGGGTAAGAGTCTGATTTTGAGAGTCATAATCAAGTTTTAGACTCGTTAGTCAGGGCTAGAGATGAGAGACATCATGGATCATAGTCCATTGTATGAGTCAGATATCACAATCAGGGAGTTAGAATACAGTCATTGAGCTATCAGGAGTCAGGGATCAGAGTGAGAGGTCAGAATCAGGTGTTAGGAGTCAAGTGTCAGAATTCAGAATTAGGTCTCCAAATCATTGATCAGAGTCAACGATTAGAGGTCAAATTCAGAGTCAAGATGGAAAGTCAGGGTCAGAATCAGGTGTTAGAATTCAGTGTCAGAGTCAGGGGTCAGAGTTTGGAATAAGAGTCCAGTGTCGGGAGTCAGGGATCAGAGTTCATCACCAGAGTCAGGTGTTGGGAGTCAGAGTTAAGATACAAAATCAGGTGTTAGACTCATTGGGGGTCATTTACGAAGGGCCCGAATCGCGCTTTTCCATCACGTTACCCGAATATTTCCGATTTGCGCCGATTTTCCCTGAATTGTCCCGGGATTTTGGCGCACGTGATCGGATTGTGGCGCTGGCATGAACGCAATGGAAATCGGGGGGCGTGGCCGTAAGAAAACCCGACAGATTTGGAAAAAACGCCGCATTTAAAAAAAAAAGTGTCACTTGACACGTGCTTACCTGCACCCAAGGTAGGACGGTGAACTTCAGTGAACTCCGACGGAATTCAGCACAGCAGCGACACCTAGTGGACATCGGGCGCACTACCTTAGTGAATCGCCAGAAGACCCGAATCCTCCACTGAGAACGCGCCGCTGGATCGCGACAGGACCGGGTAAGTAAATCTGCCCCAGTGACTAGGATAAAAGACAGGTATCGGATGTGAGGAGTCTCAGTCAGTAGTCAGAATCAGGAACCAGAATCCAAAGGTAGGATCCTTAATACACTGGATGATGGAGGGGACGCTCCTCAACCCTGTCCTCTCCACAGAAAACCAGGTAGTCGTACCGTAAATCCAGCAAAATATAGGACCACAGGGCTCTGACAAGGTACAATAGGTACAAGGTACAAGGTGGGCAATATGGCTACTCAAATGGATGACCATATTACCCATTGAAGTGGATGTGGCCATGACCAGGGACCAGAGTCTTATGTTGGAGCTGGGTTTTAGAGCCAGGAGGTCAGAATCAAGTTTCAGGAGTAAAGTTAGTGATCCCAGTCAGCTATTAGAGTTGGAACAATGGCTATAATTAATAGTAATCAAAATTTTCCGACAATGGTGGGAGGATGTCCTAATATGGACAGTGTAATCTTGAGATGTAATCTTACAAAACAAGGGACATCCTTTGGTCCTCTGGGAATTTAGCCATGGTCCCCCTTTCTCCTTACACTCCGGTATCTGGCTATAAGACAACTGGCTGGAGCAGGGGTTTCCCTGTTGTACTTGCCTGCAGGACATCACAGAACCTGAACCCAAGGGGTTACCTCCTTAGCAAAATCCTGTCCCTTTGCCCAATCACACCCTTTTAGCAACCTCTTAGCCAAATATGCCTCTTTCATCTAAGCCACTCTTTAATCACAGATGGAGATCACCATGTTCTCTGTGAGATTTCTACATTACAGTAGACTGATACAAAATTGGGGGCATAACTAGATTTAGTGTAACTTCATAGAGGACATGTTTACTATGGTCAAAACCCTAACCCAAGAACCCAAGTCCAACAATGGGGCAGATTTACTTACCCGGTCCATTCGCGATCCAGGCGGCGCGTTCTGTGTGGAGGATTTGGGTCTTCCGGCGATTCACTAAGGCAGTTCCTCCGACGTCCACCAGGTGTGCAGGTACAGCGACACTTTTTTTTTTTAAATGCAGCGGTTTCTCCGAATCCGTTGGGTTTTCATTTGGCCACGCCCCCAGATTTCCGTTGTTTGCATGCCGGTGCCGATGCGCCACAAACCCGGGGCAATTCAGGAAAAATCGGCGCAAAACGGAAAAATTCGGGTAACACGTAAAAAGGCGATTCGGGCCCTTAGTAAATGACCCCCAATGTGTTCTCTATATTGTGTTTTACTTTAATACAATGCTGTTTCCCAACATTGATAAAATGATTCTTTCTCTGGAGGACCTGGCACTGTGTAATACTCAATTTCCCCTGTGGAGGTGCTACATAGAAATTAAACACTTGCTCCCGGGTTCTTCCATCTGATCGCTGGAGATCAGGGATAGACTGATCTGTATACAGGACATTAAAACCAGGAGTGAGTGAATATAGAATGACTTTGTATCATGAAGATCCGGACCATATACATATTGTTAAAGATATTACACTGGACTCAGACGCCATTTTCTATATTGTCGGACATTTTAAAGATTCAGTATCCATTTCACATAACTTTGTGTACTGATAACTGAAGTTTGGGTGGGTTTCATTTCTCAGCAAGCAAACAAAGACTTAGTGCTCACTAGCACTACCTAGAGGAAGGTATCCAGGCGAACACCTGGGAAGTTTCAGTATTTGCATGTAGCCAATAGTATTAGACTCCTTTGTGTGAAGTTACCAAATAGTATTACATTTCCTGGGTGAGAACACCCAATTATAGTTGCTGCTTTTCTAATTACACGCCTTATGTAAAGTGCCTTATGGTTTTCTATAAATGTGTCAGTCCCACAATAAAGTAACGGTCTTGTTGCTAACTTCCTGCAAGGACAGGTCTTGTCTTTTCATTCAAGTTAGTCAATTCCAGCGCTGGACACAGACTCATTTAATTTGAAAGTCACCTTACAATGATTAGGGGTTTGAGCCCCAGAGATAAAATCTATAAGAAATGGCGTCTCCTGGTTGGACATACTTTTATGGACATCTAACCATCGAGGTGACCTCCGCAAGAGTCCAGGCGGCCAGTGACCAGAACTGACAATGGCGCTCGTCGGGGTAAGTCAAGTCATTTTTGTCTACCTTGACTGTAGTTTCTGTTTCACTGGCTGAAAATGGGACTGGGTAGGTCATCTCCTTGTGTGATATTATGTACTTTGCCTAAATGTCCATATATAATAGTATGTTCACTACAATTGTGATAAAGGATCCCTTGTAAGGTGACCGACTGACAGAGACTGGACGGTGCCTATGTATGTTGTAGAAAAAGGTCTGCAGTGCCCTCTTGTGAATTGTTGATGTAGTTCGAAAGTTTGTGATGGTGTTGAGATTTTGTTCATGTAAGCGCTGATAGATCTGGAAGTTTGCAGAGACAAATTCTGGCCAAATTACGTAAGTTCCTTCGGGTTGATGCGGCCCCGTGATGCGGAAAGGACAGTAGAGACAGCGGGACACTGCAGGGAATTTTACAGTTGAGCGGTATCTCCTTGATTCTGAAATATTGGGAAAGGTCTCAATTTGTACTTACTGAAGGTAGCGGGGTAGTCTGAGCTGTATGTACGGAGGATATCTATAGCCTGAACACAATCAGGTATTCCACAGATTCACAAAATGGGTAGTGAGCAAAGTAAGGACTGTAGCTGGACACTGCCAGACCAAAAAGGCGACTGACATAGTGTCCCAAAGGAAAGGTAAAAGGTTGGTAAAAGGAAGTTATGAGGTATTGAGTTTTTGTGTATGTTAGATGATCCCCTGAGGTGGGCAAAGGTAGGAGACAGCACTGATGAAAATGGTGGTGGCTCAAAGACAAAAAGTGGCACACCCAGGAGCAGAGGTTGTTTTGATGTAAGTAGAGAGTTAAGACAAAGGAAAGTGGATGGGGTTGATTACTGGAGATTAGACCAGTGACTATGGACGGACCAGAAAGAGGGACAGGAATCCTAGAGAGTGGCTCTATTAAAAAAAAAAAAAAAATATTTTGATGCAGACCAAGCACCCTTAGACTCCACCCCGATATGGGGGGTTAGAGAAGATGACACGCCTTACCATTTTCAGTGGCGGCCATCTTAAGACAGTATATCTTTTCAAGTCCCTGAGTAATTGCCTAACTCTACACTGTGCTGGTTCTATGATAGCGCAGCTCACCCTTGGGGCATCCTGGCGGTGTTTGAAATAAATGCCGCAGAGTGAATATTTTCACCAATTTCAAACATTTGGAGGGTTGGAGTGTGCAACGCTGTTTATTTTATTTTTATTTCAAAACTTTATTTGATTCTGACAATTGCAGAAAAAAAATACCTAGAAAAAGTGTTGCAATGTCTCTGGTTACCTGCTTTCTGGAGTTGGGAAGAGTTAATCAGTGAGATCTGTGGGCTGCTGTGCGTTGGGCTTGTATATCTTGTTCTTATGTGTGTCTGTGAGGAAGTCGGCCTTGAAGCACACAGAAAGCATCTGTGTGAGTGGGGGAAACAGAGCTGACAGCCTAAAGACGTAGAGGAATTGCTTGTGATAAGAATATAAAAAGACAGTATGATGTGTGAGTCCTCTGTGTACCCCACAGCCGACTAAGCAGAGAACAGCCCCGTAACTGTATACAGAGCCTACGACTGACTTTGAAGAAAAAAAAAAAAAAAACAGCAAGTTAACCTGACTCTGTTTGAGACTGGTGGGCCAGAACTTTATAGAGAGCACAGAACACTGAACTAGAGATGGTTGAGAGAATCCTATATGTCTAGATGAGATAAGCGAGACGGTTTAGCAGAAAGCCAGGAAGAACAGAGACTAGTTTCACAGACCGCGCCAAAAAGAGACTGAGAGAAAGCTGGGTTCCGCCGACAGCCAGATCTAAGGGGGCGTTACAGGGAGGAGAACATTACTGAAGGATTCCCACACTCTAGGAAACGTAGACGGTCCCCACAGGGCGGGACAAGGGGGGTGGTAACGGACAAGGATGTCAGCAAGAACGTCCCCCTCTTCTGAAAGCCCTCCAAATAGAGTTGTGCCTTTCATTGTAAGTACTCCTTCCCTGTTGGCAAATGTCCTCCTCTCTGTGCCCCTATGAGGATTACCAGTACTATTTGCCTTTACAGTGTAGTATTCCAGTACACCTGATGTAGACTCCACAAGGGGGGTAAAACTCCCCCAGCCAGTACTCCATACTACCGGCCCTATAGGGAGTAGACTGGCAGACTAGCCCCTTACTGGATGTTTCTCCTCATCAGTATGCGGAGACCCACTGTTTTTGTGTTGCCAGGATGCATGTATTGACCTTAGTGTTTCTGTTCCAGAAGGGTTGCAAAGTTTCCTGAGACAAACTCCGTTATTGCCAGGAGAAGGTGGTCTTCCTAGGCCACTGCTTCTCAGCCACAGCAAACACCAGAAAAGGCTGGCACGTCCGAATGAGCCCCTGCCCTGAGGCCCTAAGCCTCTTCACATGTTTCTAGGACTGGCCAGTTCCTTCAGGCCTCGGATAAGGTCTGCCTCAAGCCTGATGTTGCCCTTGATAATTGAAGTTGCCTCTTCCCATTTGCCCTTAGTCAGGAGGCAATTGATGTATTCCATAGCCTAAGCTGGCAAATCCGTCTGCACCGCCCCCCTAGGCACATCCTATTGGATAAAACCTTTTGTTATTTGCACTGAGTATCTAGGCCACCCATGGTGTCGAGTCCGGAAACGTGTGTGGCCTGCTCCCAGGGCCCACTATTAGGCCCGGTTAGACTCATTCGTGAGGGGAGCCCCTCATGTGTCAGTAGCTGCAGCCAGCAATCTGCTCAGCAAGGCAGTGAGTTTGATCCCAGACCCTAGATCACTCGTTACAGTGCAAACGCCATATACCTTGCACAGTGTCCTCACCCAAGTACCGCCCAAGCATCTGAGCAAGGCTCCAGTGTGCACTCCTGATGCCCAGGATCATGATAAGGTGTGCACAGCTCTGAATCCTTCATTCTATCGCCAGTCTTCCAGGATTCAGAGAGGGGGGGGGAGAGAAAGGGTGGGTAACCCGGATGTTGGTTTTTTTCTCATAGATGGCTCCAGGTCTGCAGAGAGACAGACGGTTCTACACTGGAGTATACAGGGTCATGGTGCACATGGGTATGATACAAGCAGAACCACTCCCTCCACACGGTCAGCGCAGGAGGTGAAGTGACGCACTCAGGGAAGCGCTACAACTGGTGGAAGGTGTTCCAGTCCCTGGTGGCCCGAGAGTACTCGGAAGTGAGGAGTGGGTGGAGGAGGAAAGCTGGAGCCCAGATGCCGAAGGGACCTGGATCCTGGGAGAGGGGTTGTGTGCCTGCCCGAGCCTGCAACGACAATCCAGACAGAACCTCAGGACGCATAACCTGAAGCTGGAGGACTACGTGGTGGTAAAGAGACACCAGAGAGACTCTGGAGCCTCACTACGATGGTTCTTTCCAAGTCCTGCTGACCAGTGCCACGTCTGTGAAGATAGAGGGAAGTCAGCATGCTTCCCACACTTACTATTGCAAACTTATTCTTCTTGCTAGCTGATCTCTTCTGAGTGACTGTATGCTCAGGGACACCCAACAATGACATCACGTATCTATGGGGTGACCAGGATGCCCCCAGGGTAGGAGGACTTACCTACGGTTGGTGCAACAGACAATGACCTTCTTAACATGTGACAGCACAGGTAACCCTGTAGTAGCATGTCTGATGTGTACAGGATTGTGGGGATAGGAGAGTCAGTCAGGCCTAGAGGCTGGGAAGATGGTGAGGTGTACGGTGATAAAACTTGTGTATTCCTCCTCGTGATCCCCAGGGATAAGGTTGATCGACACATAAAGTAAAGGTGGGAGAATCAAAAGGATTCTGGAGGTCTGAGAGAAGCACCAGGATGACAACGTGTATATAGATCAGTGGAGCACCAAGGGGGGTCCCAAGATGAGGAGTACAAGGCCACATCAAGATATGGGCAGGTCTAGAGTCCATTATTCCCCAGAGAGCTATGAGTAAAGATGTTGGTTGGGGTTAATGGTTTATTGTTAATCAACAGAGATTTATGAATTATATCCGAGATGCTTCCAACCGATGGCTTTGGACATGATCCTTGTGCAGAAGGGAGGAGTCGTGTAAGATGGCTGGAGGTGGCTTGTTGCATGTACATCCCGGATGACATCGCCCCCTATGGATCCATTACCCATGCACTTGAAGAGATTGAAGGACTGTCCAGGGAACTCAAGAGAAACTGTGGGGGGGGGACACTTTGTCCTTCACTTTGTGGTTGGGGGATTGGAAGGGTTTCCTTTAAGTGGGGGTAATATTGGGGATTGTGATTTTGCTCTCGTCACTTATTACGTGTTGTGTGGTCCCCCTCATCAAGTCCACCATGTCCCAGATGGCCGTCCAGGTGGTAAGAACCACGACAGGAGAAGTGCCCGGTGTGGAGGATACCGTCTTGTTGAAGAACCAGCTTGTTAACAAACCCATAAACTATGGAAACACAATTATGTGATTTGAGTGTGCAGGCCTGTAAACCCCCGAGTGACTGGCCTCCAGGGGATCTGGTGAAGAGTTAACAAGTCCAGCAGGTACGGGCTTAGCCTACCTGTGGGTACCTGGAGCTTGAGGAGGTCACTCAGGATGGAGTTACAGGCCAGCAAAGCTCAAAAGGGGGGAAATGTTAAAGATATTACACTGGACTCAGACGCCATTTTCTATATTGTCGGACATTTTAAAGATTCAGTATCCATTTCACATAACTTTGTGTACTGATAACTGAAGTTTGGGTGGGTTTCATTCCTCAGCAAGCAAACAAAGACTTAGTGCTCACTAGCACTACCTAGAGGAAGGTATCCAGGCGAACACCTGGGAAGTTTCAGTATTTGCATGTAGCCAATAGTATTAGACTCCTTTGTGTGAAGTTACCAAATAGTATTACATTTCCTGGGTGAGAACACCCAATTATAGTTGCTGCTTTTCTAATTACACGCCTTATGTAAAGTGCCTTATGGTTTTCTATAAATGTGTCAGTCCCACAATAAAGTAACGGTCTTGTTGCTAACTTCCTGCAAGGACAGGTCTTGTCTTTTCATTCAAGTTAGTCAATTCCAGCGCTGGACACAGACTCATTTAATTTGAAAGTCACCTTACAATGATTAGGGGTTTGAGCCCCAGAGATAAAATCTATAAGAATATCATACGTATAAGGGAGAGTGGACTACAGTTGAACACTTTTAGAGGAGATCCCTCCATAATGCTAGTCTATGGTTATTGTGACAATGATTAGCCCAAATGTCATATTTTTAGAATGAGTCTGTGACGCAGAGGTCATCAACCTTCATGACACAACTACAACTCCTTGTCTTATTTATCAAGATGTTCTGACCGCGGGAGGTCTGTGAGCTTCCTATCTGCTCTACATATCTGGATCGGGCGCCTGGCTCAAATGTCGATGCTGGTTTTGGCTACACTATCTGATTCCGGTATACCACCACGGTCACATGATCACTTCTGCTCTTTCTTAGTGATGTGATAGGACCTGAGCTTCCTCCATTGATTTTTTTTGTGCATCATTCATTTATTTTTCATCTCATTAACTTGACAGATTATAGAAAGTGCTATTATTGTTCATGTCATAGGGGCATGTGAGGGCATATGATGCCAAACGGGACCTGTGGCTGGAATAGGAGGCATTGATTTTGGCATTCTGAGCTGTGTGGTTTAGGTTATTATCCTGTTGCAAGGGGCATTGTGGATGGCATTAACAAGCATGGGGGGCACTGTGGCTGTCACAAGCTTGGATGCAGCTGGTATAGGGGGCATTGAAATGCATTGTGATTTTCATGGGTATCATTGGAGGATTGTGGCTAACAAAGGAGAATTATGAGAGGTATTGCATTTGATATTAAAGACACAATGGGGCAGATTTACTTACCCGGTCCATTCGCGATCCAGCGGCGCGTTCTCGGCGCTGGATTTGGGTCCAACCGGGATTTAATAAGGTAGTTCCTCCACCGTCCACCAGGTGGCGCTGCTGCGCTGAAAAGAATTGGAACGCGCTGGAGTTCACCGGCTCGGGCTGAGTGAAGGTAAGCGCATCCCGAGCGACACTTTTTCCGTTCTTAAATGCGGCGGTTTTTCCGAATACGCCGGGTTTTCGTTCGGCCACGCCCCCCGATTTCCGTCGCGCGCATGCCGGCGCCGATGCGCCACAATCCGATCGCGTGCGCCAAAATCCCGGGGCAATTCAGGTACAATCGGCGCAAATCGGAAATATTCGGGTAACGCGTCGGGAAAACGCGAATCGGGCCCTTGGTAAATGACCCCCAATGGGACACATTTACTCACCCATCCCGTCGCGATCCCGAAGGTGCGTTGTCCAACAAGGATTCGGAGCTGCCGCGATTCACTAACACCGTGCATCCAATTTCCTGCATGTGTCACTTCCCCGCTCAGGTCCACCAGAGTTCACCTTCTTCTTCCTGGTGTATGTAAGTGCTTGTCTTCCGACACAATTTTGAATGTTAAATCCTGCGCTTAGTCCGAATCAGTCGGGTTGTTCGACGGCCACGTCCCCCAGTTAAATGCGACGCAAAACGTAAAAAGTTTGAAAACCCGACGAAAATGTGTTCCGTGGACCCTTAATAAATGTGCCCCAGTGCATTGAGGTTGTGCATAAGGGTCAATGCATCTCTTATGTGATGGTGCTGGTATCCTACCCGCATATTGGTGCCATCATCACCCCCAGTTCACCTACGATCTTGGTGTTTTATAACCCAGTCTTTAGTGACATCCAACATACGGCTGTGCTACTTCCATATATATATTTGCTATGAAAAACTGTGTGCCACCTCGTTATTCCCAGAACTTACATCAATTATATTCTGATGATAATTATTGCACTTTAGCTATAACAACAAGGAAATCCACGGAGGGTATTCACATTAGGCACAGTAGGACGGTGTCTCTGTAGGGGGCGGATGGAGATGTAGAATTTTTTTTTCCTGTTGTGAAACAAGAATAATGAAGAAATTCATCTGAAGTCAGTGGTAATAGCGATGGATGCTCAGCAGAGAATGGCAGATGCCAGAATCACACTGCAAATTGCTCCAAAATTATGTCGTTTTTTTAAACATAGACTCTTCATGTCTGGCTCAAAAGCACAAAGAGAGAAGATTATAGTAGAATACATAGTATTATAATATTTGCAAAAAAGTATTGTAATGGTATACAAAGAATAGTAGCTGTATACATTCAGAGTAAATGCCTATAGTAGCTGTATGAAAGTACAGTGATTGTGAAAAGTTGGAGCAATTGTATGTGTCCCAGCCCAAAATCTGCTCCATAGGCCTTGGCTCACATATGGATACATGCGAACCTGTCAACAGCCTCTGCTCCGCTGCCATTGTCAGAATTCTGAATTATTTCAGTACTTTATAATAGTTTATTTTACACTACTAGACTCTCTTCCAGCAGTATGTGTGGGGAGGGGTGGAGAAAGATGGGGCAGTTGTAGCTTGTATGTGCCTCTTCTGATGCATTCTTCTTCTCTTCCTTACCATCGCCTTCCCTCTCCTGCCTGCTCAGTGCACATGACAGGAAGTGGGGAGGTGGATGAGTGTGAATGAGAGGAGACTGAGACACAGGCACACAAAGGCTGCAGCTGCCCCTCCCTGGATACTCACTACACGCTGCTGGCAGGGAGCCTGGTAATGTAAACCAACCTATAATAAACTACTGAAATGATTCAGAATGCTGACAAAGGCATTTTTTAAATTACCATAGCGTAGCCTATTGGAACCTGTCTCCAGCTATAAATCACATTCCTGGTGACAGGTTCACTTTCATGGGTCCCTCAACCTCTGCATCAAGTTAAAGCACCGAAGTTATTGGGGCAGATCCAGCCGCGCGTTCTCTGCGGTGGATTCGGGTCTTCCGGCAATTCACTAAGGCAGTTCCTCCGACGTCCACCAGGTGGCGCTGCTGTGCTGAAGTTCCCCGAGGCCTGCCTGAATGCCCCGAAGTTCAGGATCCTATACTTGGTGAAGGTAAGCGCGAGTCCCGCGACACTTTTTTTTTTTAAATGCGGCGGTTTTTCCGAATCCGTCAGGTTTTAGTTCGGCCACGCCCCCCGATTTCCGTCGCATGCATGCTGCCGGCGATGCGCAACAATCCGATTGCGTGCGCCAAAATCCCGGGGCAATACAGGGAAAATCGGCGCAAATCGGAAATATTCGGGTAACACGTCGGGAAAACGCGAATCGGGCCCTTAGTAAATGACCCCCCATTGTATTTAAATGTATAGTAGCTTTTTGATCTTGATGTGTTGTAGTAAATCCCTGTTATTTACATCAGTACAACTTCCTTGCACACCACTGGCATACATTGAGCCCAGTGTCGATCCTAGAACAAAAGTGGGGAGATTAACCCATAACCCGAAGATTAAGAAGAGACCTAAACAATGAAAATATACAGTTGGCTCTCCTTGTCTGATTGTTTCTTAAAAAAAGAACCACTTTTGGGAACTAGGGAGAAATAGGAATCCAACCCACATGCTGTAGCTGTATCTGCACCCTTGGGATGCTGATACAGTTATGGCAGAGCAGGGACTCCATGCTTCACCATTTAGAGCAGCACTGTATATTTGCCCAAGTATATGGGATCCCCCACATATATGTAACTCAGCTTGGGGTTCCTGAGATAGTGTATATGGAATTGTATGAGCATGGGCCTAACTATATGTAGTGGTTAAAGTTAGAATCTGCAAACAAAATTGACCTGATACAGAAATATTAGACTTGCACCTTTGTGCATGTGCTTCAATCGTGAGTTAATAGTCTGTATCACCACTTAAATCTTGTAGCTGTAAAATTTCAGTTTCCATAATTATAAATATATATATATGCATTTCAGTAACAACTAGGGGTGTAAATTCTGGGTGAAAAGGAGCCCATTACGTGTATTTTCCCTATATAGGAAACCAGATATATTATAGTACGGGGCCTGGTACTGATTTTGCATTCAGGCCCAATCGCTCTCAAGTTTTTGGTTATAACATCCTCAGAGCAGATGATGAATTCACTTATAAAGCATGCAAATGCTTGGGGAACTGGATATTTGGGAGGAGAGGGGAGCCTCGGAGTGGCTTGATGTAGCCGAATTTCCCCAACCAAGAGCACAGTCTGATTGTATCAGCATCCAGATGATGCCAACACAGTTTAAAGCTATAGGAAAAGCTGGATCTATCGACACCTTGCTCTGTTATTGGGAGCAATGTTACACATATAGGCTCCCTATAAAGCCCGAGCCGTCCCCTTCCTCTCGTATGGTGTAACTAGCTGAAAGCAGTAATTTTGCAACATCTGGACCCGTTTTCCATTCCGATTCCCAGAATCTGCTTTCATACGTCAATGATGTTAGTAACGTAAGTGTTAATGATGTAAATCTTATATATTTGTATATCCAGAACCCGCAGACATGTTGGGGGGTGGGGGGGGGAGTTGATGTAGTTCTGTTCAGCCGTCTGTTGCTGTAGCTTCGGAGCCAGATGTTCCTATTCCAGCATTAGCCGGCCTGTCAGATGTTCCCTGCCTTTCAGTAATTACCCGAACAACAGGGCTGTCTGATAGAGAAGACAACTCTGACTCCACGCGAGCAAAAAGCCTTAATCATCTAAGGGGAGGGTAAAAAAAAAAAAAAAACGAGTCCCCAGAGCCCGGCCGCTCAGGGCAGTGTTCTGTCTTCAGTCCAGCACCACGGACAGCAAGAGTGGATGTTATTGACTAGGAAAGTACAATTAACAAAAGGAAGGCAGCCACGCTTCTGTGCACACTTGTTTGTGTCTAATTTACTATGAAACCAGATGCGGCTTGTCTTATTATACGGGCGCAGGACAGTAAATATTTGCTTTTATCTTCTTATTGTTCAGGGTTTCCATTAGTAAATAAAATAAAATAATAATAACATAGAAACAATAAACTTTGGAGAAAACTAGAGCAGGATGCAACCAGAACCAACAACACACGGAAGGGGCACTACGTCTTAAAGAAACAGGAGACAGATAGGGAAGAAATACAAAAATTATAGAGAATTCCTTCTACATTTGTGAGAATGGTTATTGACCTGTGTTATGCCGTTTTATCACATAATATGTATGTAAAGACCCCGGGGTGGTAGCACAGGTGCCATGGAGTTAGACCCTGGGATGGTAGCATAGGTGCCATGGAGTTAGACCCTGGGGTGGTAGCATAGGTGCCATGGTGGTTAGACCCCGGGGTGGTAGCATAGGTGCCATGGTGTTAGACCCCGGGGTGGTAGCATAGGTGCCATGGAGTTAGACCCTGGGGTGGTAGCATAGGTGCCATGGAGTTAGACCCTGGGGTGGTAGCATAGGTGCCATGGCTTAGACCCCTGGGGTGGTAGCATAGGTGCCATGGCGTTAGACCCCGGGGTGGTAGTATAGGTGCCATGTCTCCTAATGAGTGATATATAGAGCTTTCACCACTAAAACTGGAAGGAAGAATAGAAGGTAACCAATAGCCAGGACAGATAGCAAGACTCCTTGCATCATAGAGTGATCTAAATGATCACGTTTATTGGAGAAGCCTAAATTGGGTCAACAAAATAAACCAACCTTACAGAGGCAGATTTGGCTCAAGGGATGAAACAGATGATCCTAAAGTGACCCTAAACTTTTTGTTAAGCATTCCTTACTTATGTGAAATATACTTACATGATTCCCACATTTCATGTCTCCGCTCCATAGATTGGATCTTCTGGTTCTCGATTACCAAAAGACACCATGGCATCTTCACTGTAGGTCACAGACATAGGGAGGAATGGTAGATAGTGTGGGTCAGTAGACAGGAGCCATCTCTGTCAAGTTACACACATCATACGAGGAAGGGTGGCTCTACTGCCATAATCCAATGTTTCTTCCCGGAACCCCTAAAACCCTTAGTAGATGTCTCATTTCTATTTAAGGGACACCTGTCAACAACTACAAACAGTCACACTCCAAACTCCACTATGGTGAAGACCAAAAACTTTTTAAAGGCAAATATAAACAAAATTGTAGACCTGAAGAAATAGTGAGAGCAGTAATTAGAAAATAGAAGACATCTATGACCACTGATAATTTCCCCTGATCAAGGGCTCCACGCAAGATCTCACCCCGTTGGGTCAAAATGATCACAATAGCAGTGAGCAAACATCCCAAAACCACACAGGGGGGGAACCTAGTGACTGACCATGCAGAAAGCTGGGACCGACGTAACAAAGGCACCCATCAGTAACACACTACACCAGCAGGGACTCATATCCTGCAGTGCCAGGCGTGTCCTCCTGCTTATCCTAGTACACATCCCTCCTGCTAGAGAGCATTTGGATGTTCCAGAAGATAATTGGGAGAATGTCATATGGTCAGATGAAACCAAAGTAGAAGTGTTTTGTACAAACACAATCCTTGTGTTTGGAGGAGAGTAAATGCTGAGTTGCATCCAAAGAACATCATACCTACTGTGCAGCATTGGGGAGGGGGGGTAACATCATGACGAGGGGCTGTATCTCTGCAGAGGGACCAGGACGACTGATCCGTGAACATGAAAGAATGAATGGGGCCATGTAATAATATTAATAATTCCTTTATTTATATAGTGCACACAGATTACGCAGCGCTGCACAGAGCTTCCCAAATCAGTTCCTGTCCCCAATGGGGCTCACCATCTAATCATCCTACCAGTATGTTTTAGAGTGTGGGAGGAAACCAGAGGACCCGGAGGAAACCCACACAAACACGGAGAGAACATACAATCGAGAGAGTTTGAGTGCAAACCTCCTTCCATTAGCAAGGGCATTGAAGATGAAACAAGGCTGGGTCTTTCAGAATGACAATGATCCCCAGCACACATCAGGGCAATAAAGAAGTGGCTTCATAAGAAGCATTTCCAGGTCCTGGACAGGCCTAACCAGTCTCCAGATGTCAACCCCATGGAAAACCTTTGGAGGGACTTGAAAGTCCGTCAAGCGACTTTCGTCCGTCAAGCCCCAAAACATCACTGCTCTAGAGGAGATCTGCATTGAGGAATGGGCCAACCATGTGAAGACTTTCAGAAAACGTTTGACCTCTGTCATTGCCGACAAGGGATATATAACAAAGCATTGACCAAATACTTATTTTCCACCATAATTTTCAAATAAATTCTTTACAAATCAGAAAAAATGTGATTTTCTGGATCTGTTTTCTCGTTTTGTCTTTCATAGTCAAGGTTCTACCTATCAAGTTAATTACAGATCTGTCTCATCTTTTTAAGTGGGAGAACTTGCAAAATTTTTGGCGACAAAATCCTTTTTTTCACCACTATATCAATAGGTATACAGGCAGTCCCCGGGTTACATACAAGATAGGTTACGTAGGTTTGTTCTTAAGTTGAATTTATATGTAAGTCGAAACTGTATATTTTATAATGGTAGATTCAGACAAAAAAAATTTGGCCCCAGTGACAATTGGAGTTTCAAAAATTTTTGCTGTAATTGGACCAAGGATTATCAATAAAGCTTCATTACAGACACTTTACAGCTGATCATTGCAGTCTGGGACTATAGTAACATCCAGAGAGCTTCACCAGAGGTCACAGTGGGCAGAGGGGTCCGTCTGTAACTATGGGTCGTCTGTAAGTCAGGTGTCCTTAAGTAGGGGATCGCCTGTATATTGGTATACATATATTGGATAGAGTAAAGCCACGCACCAAAGACCTAAAACTTTTTCTTTCCTTTATACCTTATTTAGGCCTCAAGTAGTACAACACAGCATGAGATTCCCTACACTGTAGGGATAATGAGATGACTCTGCTGACCCTGACTCATTGGGGCAGATTTATTTACCCGGTCCATTCGCGATCCAGCGACGCGTTCTGTGCGGTGGATTCGGGTCCGGCCGGGATTCATTAAGGCAGTTCCTCCGACGTCCACCAGGTGGCGCTGCTGCGCTGAAGAGCATCGGAACGCACTCAAGTTCACCGGCCTATTCCTAGTGAAGGTAAGTGCAAGCTCCGCAACACTTTTTTTTTTTTTTTAAATGCGGCGGTTTTTCCGAATCCGTCGGGTTTCCGTTCGGCCACGCCCCCCGATTTCCATTGCGTGCATGCCGGCACCAATGCACCACAATCCGATCACGTGCGCCAAAATCCCGGGGCAATTCAGGGGAAATCGGCGCAAATCGGAAATATTCGGGTAACACGTCGGGAAAACGCGAATCGGGCCCTTAGTAAATGACCCCCAATGAGATGACTCCGCTCACCCTGACTCATTCTATACAGTAAAGCTCAAAGCGGGCTACAAAACGAAAAAGAAACATCAGCTTATTGTAGGAAACTCTACCCAGTGTTAACTTTAAAATGAAATATTATAGATAGATATATTTTTTTAGGATAACAACCTGACGCACAGTGTCATATACTAAAGAATACATTATTCCCGTACGGATGACTCATAAATGTGGTAGATTTTGGTTTAAAACACGTTTTTCAGTCTGCTCCTATTGTCTCTCTGATGTCGGCGCAGCCACCTGGGAGCTCTAGATCATCGCAACTGAATGGAAAAACCTGTCCTCCAATGAGAGATCCGTGCGTTTACAAGGACTCGGGAAATTACCAGCGTGTATCAAGTGATCCGACCTATCAATCAGCCTCCGCCTTACAAAGAAAGTAATCATATTTTACAGAATCACTTTTCCCCCCCCCCCTGCCGCTATAACACGGTGTGAAAGGACCCGAGGAACGGTCCACAATGGGACCCATTTCTACATTTGTGCCGAGAGTCTGTCAGAACATTATGTTACGGCTCTTTTCTCCGACTGCAATTCAGTTTCCTTGTGCTTGGGAGCACAAATAGTAATGGACTCAATTGAATCGGGTAAAGAGGGAGATTTCCTTTATCTATCATCTCCCTCTGCTTAATGCCTTGGGCTCCCGGATCGTACAGTATAGAAATCCTGAAATTGGAGGCATTGTGATTTACATAGAAGTATGAGGCTTACATCCCGAGTGTATGAAAGACTTGATGTATGCACCATTGCAAATATGGACATCAAAATAAATCTAGTAATATATAAAACTTGCTAAATTCCACACTTCGTACATAATGTTTCACAAAATGTTATCTTAGATGGGTGGAACTTCACTCTAAAGTCTACCATAGCCCTTAAAATTTTAGCAAGTCATAGAGCAAGTTACTGTCTGTTGAGTTTTAGCATTCCGTGGATTGCAACATTTGTTACTTTTATGGTATATGAATTTTAGGTGCGTAGTGTGGCTGGGAATTGTCTTCATTATCCATAGCACCACTTCTCTATTTGTCCCCTGCCAGCAACATCCCATCTGTCTCACTTGTAAAACTACTTTCTCATCGACCCCAGTAAAATCCTGCGCATGTGCTCTGGCCCTGGGATTTGGCGCATGCTCTGTACAAAAGAGTCACTAAATTATAAAGACCCTTTCTGTAGCTGAATAATAAGAATTAAGATTCTTTAGGGGTAGTAAAAATTAAATACACAGGGGCAGATTTATGAAAAGCATAGTGGCTCAGTGCTTAGCACTAGAGCCTTGCAGCGCTGGGGACCTGGGTCCAGATCCCATCCAGGTCAACATCTGCCAAGAGTTTGTATGTTCTCTCTGTGTTTTTGTGGGTTTCATCTGGGTTCTCTGCTTTCCTCCCACACTCCAAAACATACTGGTAGGTTGATTAGATTGTGAGCCCCAATCGGGACAGGGTCTGATTTGGTAAGTTCTGCGCAGCGCTGCGTAATCTGTGTGCGCTATATAAGGAATTATTAAGGTAAGACTTAGACGACAGTTAGAGTTAGACTAGTCTAACTCTAGACAGTGTTATCCTGCACAAGATTCATAGAAGAGATAAATCTGTTGTACTTCACACCTGCTATTAGTTGGCTTATTTCACGCCAGAAAATTGGGACAAATTTTTGTCGGGTCAGCAGTATTTTGTCACCAGGACCTTTTGGTCCGAAGCCACGCCCCCTTTTCATAGACCATGCCTCTTTGACATACTAGTTGTAGAAGGGTCTGAAAAGTGTCTAAAACCCTTCATAAATGTGGCAGAAACCGTTTTTTTATGCAAATTATGACAGAATTCTGTCATAAACAGATTCATAAATGTGCCCCAAAGTGTTTCTTAATCTGTATTCATTATTAATGACCTACAGTACACCAGGGGTGTCAAACTCATTTTCGCCGTTGGCCACATCAGACTCCTGGGGTCGAATATAATTTTATTACTGTATAAATGTGTCTACTCAAGCTTTTAAATACAGGAGGTCCTTGACTTGAGGAGCCCTGACTTACAGACGAGCCCTAGTTACAGACTGATCTCTCTGCCCCTGGTGAAGCTCTCTCGAAGCTTCTGCTGTAATCTGTCTGCAAAGGCAGCAAAACGTTTTAAAAATAGAATTGTCAAAAATTTCGTCTGGGGCTACAATTATAAAATATACCTGTTCCGGCTTACATGCAAATTCAATCATGTGTTCAAACATGTAATATCCATGGTCTTCTTCCTTTTAAAATCAACTTTCAAAATTATTCTAATGAGCCAGAAGGGCTCCTGGAGCTGTTACCCTTCCGTGGAGCTTCACATAATGTTACAATGTGCAGGAGCACTTTCCACTCTTCTTATTCTTCCCACTCCCTCTCCATAGACTTCGTTATCGGACACCTCAGTGAACTTGTGTCTGTCTCTTTGTTAGCAAGACAGAATCCAGCAGAGATTTCATTGTAAAAAGTAAATATTGTGGGGAGGATGATAAAAGCCAAGGTAAGTAGAGAAGGAAGGACTTTCCTCTCATAACATAGTCACTGATTTATAGAAAGTTTGCTGAAAAGTTACTGACTGTAAGTTAAAAAAAGGAAAATACCCGATGTTTCATTAGCATGAAATTGGTGGAAATGGATATGAGCAGAGATAATTAGAAGCCTCTCTGTGGCTTCCTCTAAATTGTTCACCCTCTACTTGTCCTTATTGCAATACTTACAGATCACTGAATTCCTGACCCACCTTCCAATTTCCACTTCAGACAACAAGAAAATGCCAGAGGGGCAGATATTTCTTTGATATTTCATTGTCCCTATTAAAGCAAAATTAAAAGAAAATAACTCTCTGCGTGCTCCGAGGCTTTAGCTGCAGATGCCAAGTTGTGCCAGTCCTGTAATAGAAGTGCTGCTGCTGTAATCTTATACATGCTTTAAAGGGGTTGGCCACTTTTCAGTAAATCTCTTCCATTAGACATGTCTCTCTATATGTATCTGTGTCTTTGTCTCCTTTGGGAACTTTAGCCTTTCCTTGTTCTCACCATGCTGCTTCCTCTTGCTACTCTAGGGCGTCCATATGGCGTCTCCCGCTGTATCTCTCATCCTCACGGACAGAGACGGGGAGGGAGCAGGATGAGTCATAACCCTCCTGCTACAGCTCCTCCTATTCAGCTGGGCTAAGACATATAAACTAAGCATCGCAAAGAGTCTGTTTATAGTACAAAAGTGAGTAGCAGGACTGCTAAATTACTTGATGAACAGTCAGGGATTATTCACAAGGCAGTAAAGGCACATGGGCAATTCATGTCAAAGGAACATGGACAATTCATGGACTGCTCTAGGCCATCCATATGGTGTCTCCCACTGTATCTCACCCTCACGGATAGACACAGGGGAGCAGGATGAGTCATAACTTTCCTGCTACAGTTCCTCCTATTCAGCTGAGCTAAGAGATATAAACTAAGCATCGCAAAGAGTCTATATACAGTACAAAAGTGAGTAGCAGGACTGCTAAATTACTTGATGAACAGTCAGGGATTATTAAAGTCACATGGGCAATTCATGGACTGCTCTCAGCCGTCTATATGGAGTCTCCCACTATATCTCACTCTCAAGGACAGAGACAGGGACAGGGGAGAAGGATCAGCCATAACTCTCCTGCTACAGCTCCTCATATTCAGCTGAGCGAAGACATATAAACTAAGAATCACAAAGAATCTGTATATCGTACAAAAACGAGTAGCAGAACTGCTGAATTACTTGATGAACAGTCAGGAATTATTCACAAGGTCGTAAAGGACCATGGACAATTCATGGACTGCTCTAGGCAGTCCATATGGCCTCGCCCACTGTATCTCACCCTCACGGACAGAGACAGGGGAGCAGGATGAGTCATAACTCTCCTGCTTCAGCTCCTCCTATTCAGCTGAGCTAAGACATATAAACTAAGAATCACAAAGAGTCTGTATATAGTACAAAAGTGAGTAGCAGGACTGCTGAATTAATTGATGAACAGTCGGGGATTATCCACAAGGCAATAAAGGCACATGGGCAATTCATGTCAAAGGCACATGGGCAATTCATGGACTGCTCTAGGCCGTCCATATGGCATCTAACACTGTATCTGATCCTCAGGGACAGAGACAGAGGGACAGGGGGGAAGGATGAGTCATAACTCTCCTGCTACAGTTCCTCCTATTCAGCTGAGCTAAAACATATAAACTATGAATCACAAACAATCTGTATATAGTACAAAAAGAGTAGCAGAACTGCTGAATTACTTGATGAACAGTCAGGGATTATCCACAAGGCAGTAAAGGCACATGGACAATTCATGTCAAAGTGTGGCCAGCCCCTTTAATGACAGAAAATGAAAATAAAATATATGTAAATAAGGATGTTGGTGCCCCCGGGGATGTTGGTTTTGCTTCTTTAGCACTGCTCTGGCAAGCCTTCCTCTTCCTGTTTCATCCTCCTTTGTCTAGAAGAATCCATCTCCACCACTTGGTAACCTGTGCATGCGCATGTCACAAACTAGCCGGCGCATGCTCATTGCACCAATGCTTATCTGCCCAGCTCCTAACTAATACACATGCACTGCTCCATACGTTCCTTGCAGGCTACTAAAGTATCAACTCGTACATGCGCTTTAGTTAAGAAGTGAGAATGAAAGGTAAATGAGGCAGGTAGTGCGCCCCTTCAAAATTGAAAAGATTATCTAAATATTGAAATAACATAGTAAATGTATCGGCACATATTACACCCCCTCTACTCCCCTATCGCCCCGATTCTCCTGCGTCCTTTCGCTCCAGTCTTGGCATGAAGTAATTTTGCAGAAGCACAAGCCGCCGATATCAGCTGCTGGAAATAATAGCCGGGGATTAAATTATTGGCTTCTTGCGGATGACATATTTTATAGTCTGTCTCTTTGGATCTGTCAGGATAATTTCTGACCCTGCCTGCATTGTGATGATTATGATATCGTATCAACTCTATTAACTCCCTGTTATTGCCGAAGAGGCTCAAAGGACGAGTGGATTAAGTCTAGCAGGTCCAGAGGGGGCACAGAGAGCAGCAAGAGAGAAGCAGAAGAAGGGAGCTATCGTCCTAGTGAGTCCATTTAAGTTAACGCACAACTGCCCCTGTATTTCTGCTTTAACGTTAAATTCAAAATGGCCGCCCTTCCTGTGTTGTCCAGCTCTACACTGCCCTAATGTCCTTCAAACCCTTCCAATATCAAGTTCCCTCTCTTATGTTGGGTATGGCTAATGCGGACCTGTTCATTCCCCTCTTTGGGGGCATTCTCAAGGACAGGGCTTAAAGGGGTCATTGAAGGTTTGAGAAACATGGCTGCTTTCTTCTAGAAACAGCGCCCCACTTGACCATGGGTAGTACTTGACCATGGGTTATGTACAGTGTGAGTCTAAAGTCTTAGGACACCCTTTTATTTAAGAAACTAAAGGGAAAATGACAGATATGATACCCCAAGCAGTGGATGAGGGGCCTATCTTATAGGCTTTATCCAGAACACAGCCGCCATCTTGAAAGCCGCCATATTGGATCAAGAGCAGGAAAACACAAAGAGTTATCAACACAGATATTCTACATAGATTCCCTTGCAAGTTCAGTACAATTGGATCCAGATCCTTTAGGTTTGTATTCAGCACCAGGGAGAACATGTCACATACTGTAGCTGTACAACACAAGGGACGTTCCCCATCCTCAAATTTCATTGACTCACCTTGTTCATTAGGTCGGCTGTTTACTGCCCGCTCCATGGTGTGCGTTTTTGGTCTAAACCTGAGTGTGAAAGAAATTTTATTTTGCCCTTGTTCCAACTGCTTGGGATGGCTACATACAGTTGGGGTCCTGGTGTGTGTGTCCTGAATTATGTAATACCTTCCCACCACCTGTGGCGGCGCTGTAGGAAAACTAAGCGCTTCCCAAGTCTCCCTTACAGTCAATCACTGATGGCTTCTAGGAGCATGACACCTTGTGAATTAATTCTCAGGCAACTCTTCTATCAAAAAATAATTTTTCCCCAGGGCATCAATAAAGTTGTATTTTTAAAAAAACGGGGAAGCCATTTCAGGGCCATCCCATATTATATAAAGAACAGATATAAAAGATATCAGGATACAGTTCCAGATTCTAAACACCTCAAATGAACACCTTGGGCCTCATTTACTAAGGGCCCTGCAGACCACACTTTCGTCAGACATCCCGACGATTTCCGTTTTGTGCCGCTGGTGCAGGGATTTAAAAGGGGTTTTTGGTGCATGCGATCGGAATTTGGCGCTGGCTTTCATGCGACACAAATCGGCGGGCAGGCCAGCGGATTTGGACCGTGGGATTTCACTTCGCAATTGTGTCGCAAGCCAAGCACTTACATGCACCGGGAAGAAGAAGGTGAACTCCGGCGGACCTAAGCGGGGAAGTGACACATGCAGGATATCGGGCGCACGATCTTCATGAATCGCGGCAGACTTCATCCTCGTCGGACCATCCAGATCGGGATCGTGCAGGGATCAGGTAAGTAAATGTGCCCCAATGTCTGTTGTGTGTGATGTGTTTAGCTCCATCTATTTTTGTATTTAGCACATTTTAGGTTTTCTCTGATTTAATGATCTCTGGAAACTGTTCCTTAAAAGCTTCCCGTGTTTAGTGTTGTCGTAGAAACTGAGAAGGTGCGATATCAAAATGTGCACACTTTCTGGAAGATATTTCTCAACAGGCGGGAATCAAAAAGATATATAAACTCAGGGGACCCAACAAGGACATCCAGTGATCTGGAGCGAATCTGGAAAATTCCCTTACAGCACCTCCGCTGTTAATATGAAGAATTACATGTCTTTGGTCCTCCAGAGCAAGAGAGTCCCTTTTTAACTTGCCAATATGAAGTCTATTTATTGGGCAGACACATGGGGGCACATTTACTTACCCGGTCCTGCAGAGTTCACAAAAGTGCATTGTTTGTGTATAATGCACTGTGCCGCGATTCGCAACGTTGGAAAAATCTACGAAGGTGCGGTCGCGGACCCTTAGTAAATAAGCCCCATGATCTGAGTAACAGACACAGCCTGACAATAGGGGCGCTGTTTTGAAATACAAGATGGGTTGGGTTGTTGGGCTACTTTTGGACCAGGTTTAACATTTGCCTCGTAGTGTAAAAAAACAAAAAAAAATACCTGGGCACTACATGATATAATATAACATTTTCAGATGCGAATATACCAATTAGCCTCTCCATTGTCAGGGCGGGAGCACAAAACCTGGTTCCACCTATTTGATTGTATAGATCCAGAAGTAATTACATTGATTACTTGGGAATGCTGTGGGGAAAATTCCAACTATGCCGGAATCAGGAGAACCATGGGCCACATTTATCACTTTTGTGCGCCTAAGTGTAGTAGTTGCGCCTAAATTCTGGCGCACTGTTTTGCCAGAATTATCACAAGCTACAACCATCTGTGATAAGTATATTTTCTGCCTCTTATTAATCACTTTACTTTAAAACAGTTTAGGCGCAATTTTGGCGCAATGTTAGATTCGGGCACTTACATGTGATCCTGCTACAAGCTCCTCTCTGCTTCTCCCACAGCCCAGAATGAAGAGAACACTCACAGCAGCACCCAGGTGTGTGACACCCAGCACCCAGTGGCCTCCTCAGCTGGTTATTTTTGCTGCGCGGCTAGTTTGGCGTTTAATCGCAAAAATGGCGCAAAAACGGTGCGCCTGAGTGAAAAGGCGCAAAAACAACAGAAAAAACGAGTGATAGATGTGGCCCCATGACTTTCCATCAAAGGTTAGAAATCTTGATTTGGGTCTATGTGCAGATAGAGCACCACTGACTGCTCTCCTCCCACCACAGCATAGATTTCGATATATCACAAGGGCTTGTTACTTGTTCTTGTAACTTCTGAGCAGGAAGAGCATTTCAGGTGAGATGTAAATATCCGCATCTCCAGAAACTTATTTGTTCAACTGAGCTTCCGATAAACAGTTTACCACAATCATCTTGTCATTTCTGCCTGGAGGAGGAATTCAGTATCATCATGTTCCCGGTGGATTCTTATATGCGGAGGAACCTGGGGGTCCTTATAGAAAATATACAAAATATCATCCATTTAAGGAGCCCCCAACCCAAACTGTGCATCAACCCCAATAGGCCATAAACATTAAAATCTAATATCCTTACAAGACCTCTTAGTTGTCATGTCCTTCACACTTGAGGTCGCTACCTATCAATCCGTTTTACAGACCTGGACTTAAAGAGGAGCACGGTCTGGGATCTGAATTAAGCCAGGGGTCTGAATTTATTTAGCAGGCGATGATGAGGATGCACGGGGCTATAGGATGCACAACAAAGTGTCTTCCATCCCTGGAGGACAAGATACACCACATCTAATAGGGGTCATCTCTCTTCTACGAGGCCTCGGCATAGATAGGACTCGCATGACAGATTTATTAGAAAGAGTTGGACATATGGAAGTGTGTCAGGTGAGCCCTCTAGGTGGCATCATTCATGGCGTATTATCATTATTCTAGTAATCACCTGGCCAGGACCTCTTGCCCCGAGGGTTCGGGCTCCTTAGCCATACACTACATGATCAGGAGACAGACGCTGGCTGAAGGCTGCCATCCAGAGAGGTGTAGTTCGCGTTCACAATCATCTCGTCTCGTCAATGTATCATCCATAAATAGGTCACCCTTCACAGACGAGCTAAAATAAAAAATAGGTCAGGCCAAAACCGATAACAAGTGGTGCTCGGCGAATCTGAGATGTGCGGAGCTCATCGTATCCTGGACCTGAGCTATAATACAGGTATAGAGAAGAGTTATTCCACATAAATACCTGTTTTATCATTTACATGGTATCAAGGGGAATATAACACCTACAGATAATGTTCTATATTAGTATGGATTTGTTTCTAATATTCCCATTCATGGTCAGATCTGTGTGGTCCTTGGTCCCACTGAAGGAAAAAGTTCTGAGGTCCACCCTCCATCTGTATTGGACATGCTATGCAATGCTATGATTGGAGCTCCGGGTAAATCACCCACGCTGCAATATTTACCCACTTGATAAAGGAGTCATATTAGACTCCGAAACGCGTTGTGTTCCAAAGATACCGAATAAAAGATCCTTTTACCTAACATCCTGTGTATGTGAATAATCCGTGTGCGCCAACCGTGACAAGTACCTACCCTGCTCTACCGATGCTATGAATGGAGGCAGCATGCTCATAGAAGAGATGGGCCCCAGGACAGAAGGGCTCCGAGGACCGGACCATCAGACCTTTTCTGCGATCCTTGTGGCAATCCCCCCCCCCCCCCTACTTATTTGCAAACCAAGCTCCTGCTACCAATCATTACTTGACTTTTCCTCTACGAGGACCTCATGGTCTTACTTAAGGTTATAAAAAATTAAGTTTTATGTGCCCACCTTAGGGTAAAATTATTGCTTGCCCATGAGTGAGTTTGTTCCGACAGACATGGCATGTTCCATCACTTCTGGTTAATTACACTTCATGCCAAGACGACCTGTTCCCCCAACCCCTAAAGACTGCAGTTTGTAAATTCTACCTGCTTTTTAGGTAGAGACATGCCAGATTTTGGCTGGGAGGCTCTCTGAAAATTAGGGACAGCCATGGCAAATTCGGGAGAGCTAGCAGGTATGGTGCTTGGTATGGATTAGTAGTGTGGTTTGAGTTGGGTGTGAATTATGCTTAAAGACCATGTACATGTTTAGCCGAAATTTTCCTACTGTATATTTTATAATTGTAGCTCCAGACCAAAAATTTTTTTGCCTCAGTGACAATTGGAGTTTTAAAAATTTTTTGCTGTAATTGGACTAAGAATTATCAATAAAGCTTCATTACAGACACTTTACAGCTGATCATTGCAGTCTGGGACTATAGTAAAGCATCCAGAGAGCTTCACCAGAGGTCACAGTGGGCAGAGGGGTCCGTCTGTAACTATGGGTTGTCTGTAAGTCGGATGTCCTGAAGTAGGGGACTGTCTATATAAGCAGCAAATCCCTCTCAATTTTTCAGAGAACAGAGAAATCTCCAATTTTCCAGCCAGAACTTCATCCTTGTGCTGACCACTTACCTCTCACCATCCCCTGCTATGTTTTGGACCCCAATGGGCATAGGTTAGTTTGCATTTGTGAAAGCCTGACTACTTTAATCCATTTTTAATACATACGGCGCCATATTTTATTCTCATTGTCTCCGTTTCTTGGCGATTTCAGAACTGTACATCTAAGACCTCGCTCCAAGATCAAGGAGAATGATTCATCCCATGGTATAAGTAATCAACGTTAAACTGGGTCAAGGCTGTGCACCGGCCCGTGTGGGGCCGGGCTAACAATGAGGCAGGTGCCTTCACATGTGGCTGTTTTCTTCTGGTAATTGGATTAATTAATTACATACTTTGTTAACTCGCTTACAGGAAGACGCAGCAAAATTAAAAATCCACAGTCCGTAAAACTCGCGTGAATGAGGGTGCTAATAAACGCGGGCTATTAAATTGTAGGTATGGTGAAAATAATTCATTACAAGCGATTCCCCAGTTTTCACCATATAAAACGGCAGAGAGTGTTCAGTGATCTGTGTAATCATAGCTTTGTGGGGGTTAGTAGGAGCAGGACTGTGAAATTTTAATTTATATTCCAGGACTGTAGATTCTGGGGGCCTGTCTTACACTGCTGTGCTCTCTGTGTTAGGTATTGTCCCTGGAGATCTGTGTAATCAGACCTTTATGTGTGTTGTTAGTAGCAGCAGGACTGTGAAAGGAGGACTTATATTCCAGGATTGTAGCTTCTAGGGGCTTGTCCTCACACTGCTGTGCTCTTAGCTTTCTGTATTGAGCGGTTACACTGCCCTTCCCATCGAGTAAAAGCTGCAGCAGCCATAAGTTTGAATACTACTGCCACTTACCGTAACTTAAAGGGGTGCAAGATGTCTATTCTCAATACATAGAACCTACATTATGTGATATTCACAAAAACCTATTAGATTTTATTATGAGACCTCCTACTTGTAAGGTATCAGAGTACAGACTGAATAATATGGGTTGTGTCCATGTGGACTTCAGCAACATCTCCAATGGTGGTCCAAATCCTGCAAATCCCTTGCACGAAGAATGAGTAATTTTCTGTTTTTTACACCCAGAGAACATATTTAACGAGAGTGGGCGTAAGTATCTCGATCACATTATAAACTGCTGAGAATCTTCTCCTCTACGAAGAGGAGTATTGTGAGGAAGAGCTGTAGTGTTCACACCTAGATTAGGTGAGATACACTAGAGAGCCAAGGATGGAACTGAGAAGATGTGGAATTCAGAGGAACAAGGTTGTAAGATGTAAGCATTGTGCAAAACTAAACATAGAATCCTAGAAGAGTAGGGGGTTGGGTGTTCCCTTGTTATAAATAAGGGTTTACATCCATGGTGTTCTTCCAATACTCTACCACCAGAAGCAACATATTTGAAGACCTTCTCAAGGAGATGAGAAAACTGCAGTTTTGGCCTAAAATTCTAAGTAGATTCTGTGTGACCACCTTGGAACAACATGAAATCAGACCTTACTTACCAACTTAACCAGACAATCTAAGAGTCTTCTAACAAAAGGGAAGAAATCTTGGAGTTTTAGAAGAGCGGGAAGATCTCCCAAGATCAGCCAAATGCTTCCAGGTCCCCCCCCCTCTTTTTAGATCTGATTTGGGGGCAACTTTGTGTACAGTTTCAGAAGAGCAGGAAGATCTCCCAAGATCGGCCGAATGCTTCCAGATCCCCCCCCCCCCCCCCCCCCAATTGCTTTGGGGGCAATTTGTGTACAGTGCCACCTCACAAAGCAATTTTGAACTTGGCCAAGATTGACTCCAAAATTTGGAGATTCTTGCCAAGTATGTAAGGATAAACCATCAATATCCAATCCAAAAAGAGCCTCTTCAAGGGTAACTAACCATTTTTTTTTCCAAAGAGCTTCGTCGAAGGAGTTTTCTAGTTTAGAAAACCCGTTTTCATACACCCGATTAACCCCGTCCACAGAATTCCTCCAACCCAACCCTTATAAGTCAACGGATTTAGGTCTCCAAAAAAATTGGTATTCTTGGCAATTATATAAGTCACTAGATAATTCTTCAAGTAAGTTGAACAACATTTCCATTATGTACCAAGTTGGATTGGATAATCTGAAGACTGTAGCATCAGTTTTATTATAGACGGGAGATGAGAAGAAGCAGGTAGGGGGTCCTAATGTTCAGAACACTCAGTAGTTGTCTGGATGTACCCGTGTGGGTGATGAAAAGAGAAAACACTTCTTCCGTGACAGCCAAATGACAAAACACATCAGCGCTGTCATCTCTCCTCCCCCCACCATCAGTGAAACGAGTTGTCACCGGTTCTACGTGAAGTCTCCTACATCGCATCCAAAGCTCGGTCTTATGTATTAAGTGTACACGTTATCTTTTTTTTTTTTTTTTTTTTTTTTTTTTTTGTTATCAAATGCCTGGAGCGCAAGGAAACGGATTTGGCACAAATCAGAGTTCAAACTACTCGGAGTCGAGAACGTCGGCTTATGACAAAGAGCGAGTGAAGCTGAACCTCAAAGAACATGGATCCTTCAAGGATCATTCGTAGTATCGACGTGGGCTTCAAAATGACAAAACCACCATCCTACTTCTCGAAGTCTCGTGAGGCATCACCTCGTAAACTGGGTAAAGTGTCCTAGAGGGAGGTCTACCAGTCAACAGTGTTTTACTAATGGCTCCGGCACACACAGATCGTTTTTGGACATGTCTTAGCCGGTGTTTCCATGTTTAGCCAAGGCCCCAGGGCTCATACACACATGGTCATGGGTTTCATAGCTCTACGTATGAGCCAACTAACAGTGTCGCAAATTTTAGAGCAGGTCCTATCCCTGCCCAAGTCATTTTCTACAGTCATCGGTGCATGAGTAGACCTCGCACACTGGAGGAAACACCAGTCCGTCGTTCGCGGACTCATACTACACGCGTTTGTGGAGGTATACTTCCCAAAAGTAGCCATTTTACAATTTCACACCCTCTTCCGTCAAGAACCTACATCTATGTCAAACTTTATATCACCAATCCTTAGTCCAATGATGTATCTCTTCTCAAAATCCATGAATTAGGCAAAGGAGGCAAGTCTAGAAGTCAACACTCTCCCACCCAGAGGTGCGCGACCCAAAAGTAGCCTCCGCCAGCCTTCTTACACTGCAACGGAAGATCCACTGTTACACGTCAGGCTGAGACATAACCACAATTAGATATCGGCGCAAGTTTTTTTTTTAATTAGGATAAAAATTTTGGGAAAAAAACAAGTGACCCCCTTGGTATTACGTAAAATTCGGCATTAATTACTAATAAAACGCAGTCAGATTGTTATCGAGGGCACAATTACAGACAAACACAACGTCACTAACCTAATAATGCGCAGACAGAGGTAACAATCGTGTCTTTCATTGAGATCATTGTGCAAACATCCACATTATTTTATCTCCCGGCACTATGGAAATTTACGCAATGCGTCCATAAAAGACATGAATGGTACAAGTGTCTTGTGTGTTATTAGGTTAGTGACATTGTGTTTATTTATGATTGGGACTTCCGATAACAAATCGGACCTCATTTTATTAGGCATCATTGTGGAAATCCAGGTAATTCCTAGGGGTTCACTTATTTTTTTTTTTTTGCAACTATATTTTCTTCTGTTCTAGACTAGGAAAGGAGAAATAAGGAGGCCAATAATCCAAGTAATTCAACATGGATATTATGTGTCCCTTATGTCCACCTGCTCTTCCACTTCACACACTCGACTGTTTCGAGCAACAGCGGCAAACGGGCCCTTCAATGGTCACTATCTATTTTTTCGTAAATCAGTAGTTAAAATAATATAATAAAAAGATGAGGAAATGCAATATATATCAACATTTCTGTTTTACTAAGCAGAAGCTCACTGAGGTGCCAGATTACATGGAAGTCTAAGGAGAGGGGAGGGAGGTGAGTCACAGCAGCTAGATCTCTACCTGCCAGCGCAGAAAGGACTGAGAAGTAAAAAATACAAACTCCACAGAGGGAAGTTGTAATGTGTGACTGTGGTAATCTTATATTTGTTATCCGTGGCCTCAATCATTAGAAAATCAACTTTTAAAATTATGCTAATGAGTCTGAAGGGCTCTGGGGGTGTCACAATAGCCTCTCTGTGCTGTTGCTTCACAGGCTGTTACACTGTACAGGAGCATTTCCCCTTCCCACTGTGTACTGAAAATAGTACCGTCATAGTAATAACTTGGGGGCAGAGAATACACCGTATACATCACTAGGGTCATACAGCGGTGGTAACTAATGTGCACATCCGGACTACACGCAGGCTGCACTATTACAGGCCGCTGTCCCCAGATGCAGCACATCCGACCGATTCTTTTTTTACTCTGAAGATCCCTGGTTGTTTTTCCTGCTCCCTCTGATATCCATGTGATACGGCACTTATTTTCCGGCTTAGATCCCTGTCAGCGGGAGGAGGAGAGGGGAGTAACAGCAGAGCCGACAGATGAAAGATGGAGGTAGAACACGGAGCAGGACAGACGTCTTTGGATACGCTCTGCTCCGGGAGAGCGGGGCTGACTGTGCATTACTAGCGGACAGATTACAAGGCTCCCGCTCACTGTGTCACAGTCACGTAATTGGGGGGTCTCGCTAGCGTGCGGAGAACACACGGCTCCAGCCGGAGATCATTAGGATGAGTTTATCATGTGACCTTTACATAAACAAGAACATCCAACGCCGAAAAAGATGCAACACCAGCGCCTTGTTGTGTCGCATCACTCCTGGGGGTGCAGGGGTTAAAGACAATTTTAGGGCTAATTTAGACATTTGGAAAAAAAATCTCCCGTCGCTGCTTTTCTCTGCAGAAACCTTAATCCTTTATATATCTGTAACCTTTTCCCCCCTAGAAGGGAAAAAAAAAAATTAGAAAAATAAAAAAAAAATCAGATTTTTTCCGTCTAACGATTTGAAGCCTGGGAGAGGAAGGTGCAGAGGCACAGGGACAGCGAGCGGCTGTCAGACGTATCTGCCAGCCAAGATCTGAGGTCTCTGTGAAGAGCAAGCGTGTTCTTCAAAAGAAAAGGCTGCTAATGAGAGCGTTTCCCGGGAAGCACAGACAGCGGCACGCCGGCTAGGACACAGCGAGGTGCGCCGCCGCACAGGGGGGACAGAGAGTAGTCAGGGGGGAAGCAAGGAAAGGCTTAAGATAGAGGACACAGATAATGGCTATAGACAATGCGCCAGATGAGGTGAAAGGAGTGGACTCTAATTTCGTACGTACAGAGAAAGGTTCAGAAAACAGCGCCACTTGTGTTTATAGGCAGTGTCTGGTATTGCAGCTCACAAGAGAGGTGCCCTTTCTAAGCAAAAGCAGCCATGATTTTGCAGGTCCCTTAAAGCATATAGATTTGGGGGTTATCCCACATTTAAATTTTCCATAACCGCAGGATGAACTAGTACGGCATCATTTAAAGGGATCAGACAATACAACCATCTTCGGCCACACAAAAAATTGGTGTATAACGTCCACCTTAAAGGGAACTTGTCACCGGGAATGTAATTTTTAGCTGGTTAAAAGGTTCCAGTAGCGTGTGCTGTGAGGATTTTTATAATACTTTTGTTGGGATTCTGAATCATTTCAGTACTTTATAAAACTTTATTTCACATTACCTGGCTGCCTGCCAGCAGCAGCATGTGGCGAGTCCCTGGAAAGAGGCAGCTGCAGCCTGCGTGTGTCTGTGTCTCAGTCCCCTCTCCCATCATGTGCATTGAACAGGCAGGAGAGGGAGGGGATGGTGGGGAGGAGTTGAAGAATGCATGAGGAGACAGATGCAAGCTGCTAAAGGGGCTCTAGTAGCACAATACATCGGTGGGAATTTACTTTTATATTTCTGATACTTTGAAACAATGAACATATTTGTACATATTCAATTAATAGAATCTAATCTAAAGTATAGCTTTTCAATGTAGCCCCTATGTGCCGCCATGGTAACAGACAACAAGCATAGCCCGTGTAGTCGGATCATGATCATGGAATTTTACTCATCTTTTCTAAAATAAATGAATCTCTGCTGAATCCGTGGACTCTCAGGGGGTTCATATAACACTGAGAGAAGATATCGGGGACTGAGTGACAGCATAAAGACAGAGGCTACTGGAGCTAATATTAGGTTTCTGTCCAACTCCAAGTGCTTTTCAACACATCACTTGAAAATGTGTCAGCACCTCCATTTCAGGACAAATTCCATAAATCCAGGATATTACAGCAAATCGCCACAAACCTTTACGCGTTTCTAATCCTACACAGGGTCGTTAGTTACAGATTTAGGACTAATGATCCGGTGTAGGATTAAAAACTTGTAAAATTTGCGGTGACTTGCTATAATATGCTGGATTTATGGAATTTGTCCTGATTTGGAGGTGCTTTATTCATATCACTACAGGTGAGTATTTCTCTATCATTTCCTAAATGATTCTTCTGAGTGAAAGAGAGAAGATACTGGTAGACAAACTACTGGAGCTAATATTAAGGTTCTATCTCGCCCTAAGTGCTTTATTCACAACACTACATGTGAGTAGTTCTTTATTATTTCCTAAATGATCTTTCTGCATGTTGTGAGTCAAAGAGGAAAGATACTAGTACAGAGAGAGACTGATGGAGACAATATTAAGGTTCTAACTCACCCCAAGTGCTTTATTCACATCAGTAAAAGTTTGTACTTCTCTATAAAATATCCTAAACAATCCAGCTGAGTCTTCTTAGTGAAAGAGAAAATAAACTGGTACAGACAGATTCTGCTGGAGCTAATATTAAGGGTCTATCTCACCCCAAGTGCTTTATTCACATCACTACGGGTAAGTAATTCTCTATAATTTCCTAAACAATCCAGCTGAGTCTTTTGAATGAAAGAGGAAAGATACTGGTATAGACAGATTCTGCTGGAGCTAATATTAAGATTCTCTCTTACCCCAAGTGTTTTATTCACATCAGTAAAAGTTTGTACTTCTCTATAATATCCCAAACGATCCAACTGAGTGAAACAAAAGAAACTGGTACAGACAGAATCTGCTGGAGCTAATATGAAGGTTCTATCTCACCCAAAGTGCTTTAATCAGTAAAAGTTTGTCCTATGTGATCCTGATGCTTCTGAGTGACAGTGGAAAGATATAGGCACAGACAAAAGACTACTGGAGCTATGATCTGCTGATGCTTCTGCGTTATGGAGCAGATTCACCTCTAAATTCTTTGGCTGCTATAATGTCTCCCATAAACTGCAGTCTCCAGCCACCAGCTGTGGGACAACTGAGAATTACATATAGAGCCTGAGGAGGGGAAAACTACTAAAAATGTTGCCATATTATGTCTACCTTATGGTCACACTTGACAAAAAGGTGAAAATAGGAACATTTTCATATTCTATCAAAGTCCAAATTTGTTGTGCACGGTCCTGTGTATGTGGTGAAATAGGAGCAAACTAATATTAGGATACGACATCTCCCTCCCCCCCCCTTTCAAGCCTTCACTTGACACTCTCGTTACTGGCAAAGAACAGTAAGATATATGTACCAACATCTTGTAAAAGGGACACCGAGCCGGTGATTAATGGGGCACAGCCGACAGATCTATGTCCTCATCATAGCAGGAGTCTTCAGCTTGTCGCCATACATCATCCCCCCCGTATGCCGCCACTCATTTCTTCTCGTTACAAGCCAATTGTGATCCAGCAATCGTAAGAAAAAATACACTGCCCCCTATAGGGCTGATGATGAACTGCATTCATAATAGAGCACTATAAGTATTTTTACATAGAAAAGGGCAGCACTGTGACTCAGTGGTTAGCATTACAGCCTTGCAGCGCTGGGGATCTGGTTCAAGTCCCAGGGTCAACATCTGCAAAGAGTTTGTATATTCTCTCCGTGTTTGCGTTGGTTTCATCCAGGTCCTCCGGTTTCCTCCCACACTCCAAAACATACTGGTAGGTGGATTAGATTGTGAGCCCCATTGGGGACAGGGACTGATTTGGCAAACTCTGTGCAGCGCTGCGTAATATGTGTGCGCTATATAAATAAAGGACTTATTAGAAAGCAGAATTCAGTGAAGCTATGGGAACTTACGAACCAGGACAGTAATACATAGACGCTATGATCATCGAACCTACTGGATTGCTACTACATTGATCTTCACTGCAGCTTACACAAATAGCGCCACAGTTGTGCACAGACCAGGATTGGTACTGCAACTCTGCCTCATTGTGTCCAGTGGAGCCAAGCTGCAATACCGGTTATAACCTGTGTAGTTATGTAGCGCTCTTCCATTTATCATTTAAAGGGACGTCTGATCATACAAGTGATCACATTGCTTGATATTTTTTTTGTCTTTCCTGCCAAGTCTGCCCCCTTACCTCTAGTTACGTGCCCATGTGAACTTGATTTCTGATCAGAGCGCAGACTATAATTAATAAACCCTCCGTTCCCAGTGATCGGCACCGCCGTAGGGATATATAACAAGACTTGTTTGAGGAGACTTTGGCTTCCAGGCAACTGGCAGAAGGGACGATGATAGAAGTGTTATTCTGCAAACCTTCTGCCAACGAGAAGCAGATACTTGTTGTGACGAGGGTTACAGCCGCCTGTATCCGTCGCCCTCATTCTGCCAGATGTCTCAGCGGAGACCAATTACCGAGGCTCAACAGGCCAAGCAAACAAGCCGGCGTCCTATGGGCCAAAGATGATGCGAGCAGCTCCATCGGAAGGACCCAACGACAAGCCAATTAAAACGAGGCATCTGGCCATGTAACGGCGGACGAGTGACAACTGACGAGAGCCACCGCCATTTTTTTTAACCCCTTAAAACACCGCCCTTGTGCCCCATTCAGAAAAAAAAACCACACACGCAAAACAGATTTTTTTTTGTTTTTTTGTTGGTGTCACAGGGTTTACTGGCGCATTGCTCTGCAGATTCAACAATTGTTACATGAATTGAGTCATGCCCTAAAAAAAAAAGGTCACAATGGGTTATTGGAATGATGCTTTTGCACAGCACCTCGAGAGGGGAAAAAAGAAGGAAAAAAAATAGAGAAAAAAATTATATAAAAAAAAAAAAAGTGTTACACAAAATAGAGCAAACCAACCAAAAGCGTTACAGAACACCGGATAGCGGCTCCGTTAATTCTTAGAAATGTTACAGCGGGGGCACTGGAGTGATGCTCTGCAGATCTGACTTGATAAAGGAGGTGGATGGTGGTGAAGCGACGTGTCCGCCAGTGCTCGCTGCTGCTACAGAATACATCGGGGATACGCTCTGGCGTTGGAGATTAATGATACAACAGGAACTTGAAAGTGCGGCGCTACCAATAGTTACTAGTCATGAAGCTATTACTGTGGGGTGGGGGGGCAAATGCTCTGCGGGATCGTTAAACAAAGCCGTGGCTGGTGGGGAGAGGGGCGAAGGTCGGCCGTAATGTGTCAGATGTGTGGCTACTGATCAGCGGCTCGTGCTTTAGCTGCCCCCACTGGAGGTGAGGATGACAGGATGAAAAGAGAGACGGCCTCGGGCAATAGAGGTCCCCGAATGACAACTATTATATCCTGATATGAACCTCCTGTAAGGCAGCGGGATAAGGGTGATGAGTGGAGGGGTGTAGCATAAGCTGCATAAATTAATAAAGGAGAAAAAAAAAAACCTGATGACTAATAGCGACTATCATCACCCGAACGCGAAAAAATTAAACTCATAACGTTTGCTGTAGTATTTGTCATGCAAGAGCTTGAATAGGAAACCCGGCCCCTTCTGTAACATTCACGGTTAATACTGTCGACATCTATTTGCAGCTCGAGAGACACGTGCCCGTCAAGAGTGCGCTAGTGGGTAGAAGCGTCTGGATGAGCTCGCCCAGGTGGCAGACATACGGAGGGGTAGGGGGTGGGGGACGACTACTGCGCTGCAGCTGCTGGCGTAAAACACGGCCACTGCCCAAATTTCTGGTCAACGGCAGGGAAAGGGTCGACTCGAGAGCTGCGCTACTGGCCTTTGGCTAGGAAGGATTGGGGGGGCACGGGTTGACTAAATCCAGACAAGAGCACGGGGCCGCGCTTCATCCAATATAAAACACACATTGCGGACTACAAAAAGGTGGGGGTGGGGGGGATAAGAGCTGGTGTGGACCCGCAGGTCGCTACTGCAAAAAATAAAACTGAAGAAATAGAAGAAGCAGAAGTCTGAGAAGTCTAAACCGCAGCAACGTTGTGGACCTATTTGGCAACCCATAAATTAAAAAACTGAAAAATCGGCTTAGGCCGTCCATGGGGCATGTGACCACGGTAAGAGAATGACTTGAAAGTCCTTATAGGACGCCTCGGAGGCGGCGGCGTCACTGCCGGGAGATGTGGTGGAGCGGTCAGAGGAGGTCGAGCTGAATCGGCACGACCCGTAGGCTTCACTGTATGAGGTGCAGAGCACCCGGACACACATGCCTGGTATGGAGGGGAGGCTACTCGCAGGCCCCTGCCTTCCCTGTAGTGCATGCACCCCTCCTTCAACTTCAGTCAAAGCAAAAGGAGGGCAAGTAACAGTCTCATAGCAGCTCCTCGCGGGCGACAGGGGAGGGGAAAGGGATTTAGTGCTAATTCCCCTGCCATGATCGATAAACCTTTGGAGAACAAAAAAAAAAAAAAAAACCAAAAAAAAAAGTAGAAACTTTATGGATTGTACCCTTCTCGGAGTTCATTTTAAGGGAGGGGGGGGGGAAGAGAGTCACATGACTGGAACCCTTTAAAAGGGCATCGGGGAGACGTCTTAGCTTTCTGCCAGACGAAGATTTGGGGAAGGGGCAGTGTGAGAAAGGCCAGCGGCAAATTTTATACTTCTCGTCCTAAGCTGTGAAACCCATCACAACTCCACTCGCTGGGGAAAGGAAGGGAAAATGGGGGGGGGCGTCAGGTCTCAAATTAGGATTCCTCTCCAAGTCTATAGCACCATAGTCCACAGCTTCAGACCCCCCAGTGTGGGGATCAGTCTGTCCTAACAGCAGTACCACGTTGGCATCGCCACATCTCTACCTCTCCACGCCGCTGCTCGGGGGCTGCGCACCAAGGTCTTCAGCGTTGTTGTTGTTGGTGTTGGTTAGTGGCTCTGTGAGCGGGGTCCGACCTGGTTGTTGGGGGGAAAGACGACGCTCCAGCTCTGCTACAGTTTCTCTAGAGGTGGAGGGTTGCGGAGAGCGCAGGGCCGCGTTGCGGGAAGCGGGGTCGGTGGAGGTTTGCGAGCTACGGTGGATTCGGTGGCTCACGATTATGTTATTGCCGAAGCCTCCCATGGATGCCATAGTGGTACTCTGCTCCCTCTGGACCACGGCGGTCATCCCTCCTTCTGCCATGAGGCGCTGGATCCTGCTCAGAGCGTCCTCCTGACCCTCTCCTGTCGGACATGAAGGGGCAGAGTGTGAGCGAACAGAAGGGCTGCAGCATAACAGAGAGAAAAGCATAAAAAGTGCCGGTATAAGAGCTGAGACTCTGAAGACAAAATCATACAGGGAAAATATAAAACTCATCAATTATTACTAAAATGGGGACTAGATTTTACTGTGGAGCCTTAGGCCTAACATGGTGACCACTGCAAAGCAGATCCACCACCTTATAAGGGATCCCTCAGCATGCAAAACTGCAGCCAGTGTAAGGTATTGTCCCTGGAGGTCTGTGTAATCATACCTTTCTGTATGTTAGTAGATTCAAAAATCGCAGTCCTGCCGCCAAGTGCACTGAGGGCGTGTCCTCACACAGCTGTGCTCTTGGCTCTCTGCCGCCAGTTTTAAGCATAGTCCCCCGGATTAACCATGCCTTTCTGTAGGTTAGTAGCAGCAGATCTGTGAAATATGTATTTATTTTCCAAGATAGTAGCTAGATTTTGTACACTGGGTTATGTCCTCACACTGCTGTGGTCTTCTGCAGCCAGTGTTGTCCCTAAAGAGCTGTGTAATCATAGTTTTTAGTTTCTTATTAGAAGCAAAACTACCAAATGTGTATTTATATTCCAGGGTGGTAGCTGGACTCTGTGCATTAGGGGTGTGTCATCAAACTGCCCTGCTCTTGACTAACTCAAAGCAGAGAGGAAAGGCAAAGGAGCAGCTCAATTTAGTCAAAGCTTTGGGTTAGATCAGTCACTCAGAGTAAAATGGTTTAATGCAGAGGAACAGCAGTGTGAGGATACACCGCTGCTGGCAGCAGAACTGTGAAAAAAGTGCACCAGTGGTCCCTCTGCATTGAGCCGTTTTGCTCGAGTGACTGCTGTTATATCCAATCCAAAGCTTTGACTAAATTGAGCTGCATCTTTGCCTTTCTCCTCCGCTTTGAATTAGTAAAAAGTACAGCAGGGTGAGGACACACTCCTAGTGCACCAAGTCCAGCTACAATACTAGAATATAAATGCATATTTGATAGTCTTGCTGCTTCTAACAAACTGAAAGCTAGAATTATGCAGCTCTCTAGGGACAAATATATAAAATAACAAAATAATAGTGGTGGTGCAGAGCCGAAATAAGGTCAAAAATTAAAAAAAAAATAAAATATATATATATACACACACACATACAGGAAAAAAATATATTATATATTTTTCACAGCCCTGCTGCTACCAACATTCACAAAGACATGATTACGCAGATGTCCAGGACCATTACCCAACACTGCCTGCAGTACTCGAAGGTCAATACTGCCAAGAGATTCCCTTAAATATACCTCGTAGTGACAATGTAAAGTTATTTTAATTGTCTTAAATCCCCAAACCCCACAGATCCCCAAATGCCAAATCAGGAGACTATATTGATTTATGACCTTTTATTACTTTGAGCAGGGCTGGGGGGGGGGGGGGGGGGGAAAAAGGGACTACTCTTTAGGACGTCGAATTATCCCACCTGAGCCGGACCCGTCGGCAGACTCCGGATTTCCGTCTTGAGACTCTGCGGCAGCTCCCGTGCCCTCAGATGTGGCGCTGGACTGTGCGGCTTGTTCACTACTGGAGCCGGCTACAGGGAGGAAAGAAGAAAAGGTCAGAACTGAAGGAAAAGCTGCGCCACAGTCATACATGGCCGACTCTACGCAGCAGTGATTGGCAGATCATCTGTACCCGCACAGAGGGCCCGAGTCATACCATGTGCTAAGCAGAGAGACTGCATAACATATATGCAGTCACTGCTCCTCAATGAAGGGTCACTACCCCTCTATAGAAGCAGTGCTGAGAGAGGAGTCTCCTCCGCGAGATAGAGGAGGGCTGCAGAGGCTGCACCTTTGTATAAGCTACAATTGTCTCATATGCAGAGAACACAAAGTTACAATTTGTAAGGACTAAACTTGGAGACTGCCCCGACTGATACAACTGTAGCAAACTCTCAGCTGCAAGACATATTCGGGTCTCCGCACAGTTTGAAGGCCACCTTACAACCCATGCCAAATAAAAGTGAAGGTTTGCAGAGACGTTGTCCTTACCTTCGGCGTTCGGGGCGGCAGGCCGGGTCTCGGGTACCTCCCTCTCAGTTTGGGTCTCTGCATTCTGTAGCTGTGGGGCAGGGGTCTGTGTGCCCTGCGATGTCACAGAGGTGCTTGGATTTCGAGGTTGGAGGCCAATGGCGTTCATCAGCCCCATTTCTCGGTCCGATCTCCAAGAGGCACGACTGGTCCTGAGAAGTGAATGTGAGATGCAACTCTTACAAGGGGTTAAACCCAGAGTCCTAGTACAGCTGTTATGTACCGTGGTCCTTGGTACTGCTGCTAGGGGCGGCCTGTGGACTGTTAAATATAGAGTCCTTCTCCTTTACCATGTTCCTTTCCTTACAAAAAGGGCAAGAAAGGATTTCCATGAGCGACTGAGCATGTGCGTCCACCAGTACCCCGCTCATTAGGTGGACGGACACATTGCTATACATCTAATAACACTAGGTGGCGCTGTACTGTATAACAAGCAGTCCACAAATAAAGGATACACAACCCCTAGTTACAGACAGACCTCTCTGCCCCCTGTGACCCTTTGGTGAAGCTCCCTGGATGCTGCAATGATGAGCTGTAAGGTGTCTGTAATCAATCTTTATTGATGATCCTTGTTCCCATGACAGCACAGAATTTTGAAAATCAAAACTGTTACACGGACAATTAACGAACCCGTCCTGTACGTAACCCGGGGACCACCAGTATTTCCATTTATCCACTCTTGAAGGACTATTATAAAATGAACCCAAAATGTAATTTTGGGACTAACCCAACCCCATTGCTCTTTCCCATTTGTCTAGGCGATTAAACAATTTGAAGCAACTTCTTATTGTCCTACGCTCTCCATATCTCGTTCTGTGTCTACAGCGCTAATGCACTACAATGTCTCCATAGTAACAGTCTCTGTAGTCTTTAATAAGAGCTTCTTGCAAAGTTGCTCCTATTTCGATGCAGGGGAACAATTTTCACCAGATCTTCTTACCCAGGTCTCTCAGTGGTTCGAGTAGTGTTATGCTGGAGAATAGCTTCATTCATCTGCTCCCAAAACTGGTCACATACATTGTCGAATGCCCTGAAAACATACAACATACACGTGTTTTAGTGACAAAGTAACATGCAATCTACCAAATAAGATGCAAATTCCTGACAAGAGACTGAGTCCTGATTACTCTGCCCACAGAGTAATTGATAGTAAATCCTGGGAGGACTCTCACTGTCAATCACTGTGTGTGGGCAGAGTAATCAGGACTCTCCCTGTCAATCACTGTGTGTGGGAGGGGTAATCAGGACTCTCCCTGTCAATCACTGTGTGTGGGAGGGGTAATCAGGACTCTCACTGTCAATCACTGTGTGTAGGTGGGGTAATCAGGAGTCTCTGTTACACGTGTGACAGCCTGATCTAAAGCTTCTCCCTATCTCGGTGCATGACACCCGCTGACCACAGGCTCAGGATAATATGTATTCTCTCTGTAACGCTGCTTTGTTTAGTCTGATCGTGGCATTTCGGTACAGGTCTGGATTTCGCACAGAGCGTATTCTCTGCCGGTTGCTAAGCGATGGCCCCGATGCCAAAGAGACTTGTGATTAAAGAGTAAGATTTTTTTGGCAAAGCTTCGTCTTCCACATCTGATCAAGTTACAATTATGTATCAAATCCCGATTGACTCTCATTTAACACAATTAGGAAACGAACAGCAGCGCGGCACAAAGTTAAAGGGATGAGCCTTGCCAGTTAAAGGGACAGTGATCCAAAAAAAGAAAAAAAAAAAAAAAAACCCCAAAACCATATACTGTCTATTCTGATGCATCGTCTGCACCTAATGCCTTTTGGTTCCCCTGCGCTCGGTGACTCCCCTGGAGGACGCACGGGGGAGGATACAACATCCGAAAGGTTCTTGTTAATCAGAAATATTGATCAACGGGATCAATATCCACAGGAAGCGATGTGCTAATGGTGCCAAAATGACGGAACACGATTTGGGAGAAATCACACAAACTACATCATATTAATCTGACATATGCGGCTCATTAGCGGCTCGGCCTCGGAGAGTCTCCTGGGGAGGCAGAAGGATGCCCCTGGAGGAATAGCCGATAACTGCGGCGCACACAATCCGTGCTGACTGCTCACTGTTTTGACAGAAGTGGAGGGGGTGGCCCTGCTCATCATAAACACCCATCTACAAAACCATCAGGAACATACAAGTCTCTTAAAGGGATAGTCCTCACTGTGCACTTGTAGTTACACTTTATTTTCATGATCTCTCTCACCTTCTTGCTGCACGTCACTTACTATTAAAGCCTGATGAAAGGTTGGAGGAGCCACCCATCCCAGCACCGCGGAAGGAAGCTCCAGCCCCACCCCCACCTTAGGACTGCGGAAAAGGGGCAAACCACCCCCCACCCCCCTAAACTGCGGAAAGCAGCTCCCAACCTCCCAACTTAGGACCCGTTGAAAAGGACACGCCCGCACCCCCTCGAACCTCGGAAAGTTGTGGCGACCAACCTAGCACAGCAGAAAGCGGTGCCCCACACCCTAGCACCGGGGAAAGATGCGCCCCCTTTCACTGCAGGAAGTTGTGGCGCCCAACCTGACCAACCAGATGAATAGGGGAAGTGCTGCCCACCCAAACCCAGCACTCTGCAACCAGATGAATACAGAAGCGGCACCCCCTCCCTTAGCAATGTGGCGCTCCCTATTCCATTTGCAATGTTGGAAGCTGTGCCCCCCAATAAGATGAATACTGGAAGTGGAAACCCCAAAGTGGCAACTTTCAAAGTTGCTACAACCCCTTTAAGTTTCCTCATACTAGGAGATGTGTGCTAGACCACCCCTTTCTGTTGCCTCCAGTCCCTGGGATCTGGATAAAATACGACCAAGTGTGCATGTCCCCATTACATTCATTGGGTCAAGGGGTTGTGCCTGGACGGGTCATAACTTCATAATTTTATAATTTCCGGAGTCCAGGTGCACACACACTAAGCTCCCGAGTCTTCACATCAGCCTCCATTATGCCCGATGTACTTCTCCCGAATACGTTTTGAAGGCAGAAGCTGTTTCTGTGTGATGGCTCAGCGGGAGGGAGAGGCAGAACTAAAGGGATATTCCACATATGAAGACTCCAATATGAAGGCATCAGCTAAATACTCCCCACATCTGAGGGCTTTAGTGATTACACGAGCTGACAGCGATACGGTAAAAACAAAAGGATTGAGTGCAATGGCCTGCCGGGGGTGCAGGGATTTAAGATGGTCACACACATGAGGGGTACGCCAGGGGATACCTACCATCTCATGGTTTATGGCCAAGAAGCTTCCAACATGCAGAATACTTTTATTCTCAAGCAACATAAACTGCGGAGTGTGCATGTGCATGGGAGGGGGTCTAAGGGAATAGCTGTCCACCAAACTAGTACTGCTGAGACTGCTTTGTGGAAACCCTATATCCCATCGGTCAACCCCTAGTGATCAGATATATCCACTATATAGGGGGCAACTGAGATAAATGTCCATTATAAAACCTCTTTACCACCCACTATAGCTGTGTAATACTTACTCAGGTCGGCAGATCACCAGATCCCCCTTGTTGGTACCGTAAGCTAATCCCAGGCCAGGCTCGGGTAGCCAACGAGCCGAATTGATGCTGACATGTCTCCTCTGGTCCGCTGGCATGGGATACAGCACATTAAAGACACGCTAGAAGGGATAAAAAAAAATTTCATATCAGTACAATAGGTATAAAAGTATTCAGAGTTAATAGAGAAACATCCTTCATACAGGAGGACCCAGAAGTGTAATGCTCATCTTTTCCTGGAGGGGAGCTGCAGGAAACAGAACACTTGCCAGTAGGTTCCATACAATACAATTTTATTGATCCCCCAGGAAATTGCAGATGGAAGTCCATAAAAACACCATAAAATCAGGTTATTAGTGTATTGTAGACCCTTGTAGCCACCGGGGAGAAAAGACATTCATCCAGTTACCTTGTAATTTGGATTGGAGTTGGGTCGCAACAAATCTACCTAAATGCCGGTGGAACAAGCTTTCCCCAACGCCATGATCCGACAACTCTAGTTGTCCCTTGCGGAGTTACCTATTCTCAGGAAGTTGTCACACGCCTAATGAAGTCACATGATGCCCCATGTGTTTTTGAGACCAGTGCAGGCCCATCAGCTTCCGAGTTATACACTGGACTCAAGGTTACCCCAGCACTAGAGGGCAGCTTGTGAAGCCACGTGTCTATGGAGAGCTCAGGTCACATGATGCCTTGATTTCAGCGCATGGGTAAGGAGAGTATTACACGGTTATTTGGGGAAAAAAACCGACTCTAGTGGAAGTGATACCAATGTCAGAGGTCGGTTGGGACCCAGCTTTCCCTAAACCAGATCATTTATACTACTAGTCAGTCTATTTCCTAGTAATAAGTTGCAGAAGTCCTTCCATCACTAGGATTCACTGCGAAGAGCTTTCCATAAAGGGACAGATAATCTCTGGATGAGCATTGAGCACCGATTCCCCCGGCCTTAGCAATCCCATCAGCCGAGCATCAGTGGTCCGGCGTTATCGTCGTCTTCAGACGTGGGGGATTGTGCGCCATGTGGCACGGACAGATAAGCCATTAAGGCGTCATAAGAGACGGGTCAATAGGAATCCACCTGACGTGCGCTGGAATCTCTGCCGGTCAATAACCATCCAACACGGGGGGTTTCCCCTCAAAATCCTATCATCACAGCCACCACACCGACACCTGATGGACCTACAGAAGAAAACCGCGACTACACCCCCATCCGTGAAAACCATACAGAAAAGTCATGTCTATTTTTTCATACATGAATGGGTCACGTTGCCATATTGACAAGTGGCTGAGCCCCTCTAGCACAAAGACCTTTTCTAGCGGGGCTTTCTAAAGGAATCTACTCGATCCCAAGTGCCCCGTATAGCTTCGCAGAGCAAGCCATGTCAATCTGGATGTAAAATTATGCAAATAAGCTTCTTTCTAGGTGCCGCAGAATCAGATAAATCCATTGAAAAAAAAAGTGTGGAGCGGATTATACATATCAGTGGATCTCTCTGGTTCTGTGGCACCCAGAGACACAATCCTGATGTCATATTAAAGGGGTGATTATCCTCTTTAAAAAGGAAACTAAAACTGGTGCCACAATTAAGTAGATACAACCATTTTAATTGTCACTGTTAGAACGCCCATACACGCGCTACCTGCAGTGCGTATGTTCAATTAGGAAGTATCACAAAGCTGTTCAGCACTCGCATGCACGGTCCAGTGGACTTGTAGGCCTCACTAGCTAGACTCTTCTATCAAGTGCCAACTTTGTTATGCCCCCATAAGTGCATTTCCATGCGGATACATCCCACCACCACCACATCCATAGATGGGCTACTATGGGGTGGAGGGAGGGGTTGTATTCGGACCATTATGGCCAATGCCGAGGTCGCCCGATCCGTCATTACCCAGGAAGAGGCTTTAAATTGCCTGACACTGTTTTGCAGAAAATTAACAAGACGGGCTCCCGAGAAGAGATAATAAGCCGTGGCGGCCCGTGCAATTAATCCTTCTCCAGCTCCTCTCTACACACATACACATCCTGCCTGCGGCCGTTCTGCTTCACAGACATCGCAGAGCCGAGCGCGCTCCCCTCCCATCCTGGCCTGCAGCATCCCCTCCAAACCAGCCCAATCATATCTATATCAGTGCACCTCAGTGTGTGCCCTGCAGCACCCATAGCTATTCTGGATCAGCACCCACCTACACAGCACATGTAACGCTGCCTGGTGTACAGCAAAATCGGGAAGCAAAGCAACAGATCACACGAGCGGTCGGCCATAAACTGACTGATGCGTCATGACCCGGGTTCAGCCCAATCGCGGCCGCTTTCCCAGCCTCAATACGAATACGTGTTATGGGATCGGGTTTGGAGAAGATTGTCGAAAAATCTAATCCAAAAGTTCCTCTGTGTATCCAAGGATTTATACTACAGTTTCACAAAACCTTTATGCTCGTAAATTACAGTACATCCGCACACGCTCTGCGACTCGTCATCAGATTTTACCCCATTAAACTGGCGGCCCCCTCAGGTCGGATATGAATTCCCTCGAATGGGCAATCACCCCTACCCCAAAGTCGTGTAAAAATGAGCAGAGATGAGTCAAGTTTAGAGGTTGCATGGGGAGTGTCACTTCTGATCCCCCATCTTCGGTTGTAGAGCAGATCAAGACATGCTGCTGGTGTTATATTAAAGATAAGGATCTAATCTTGCAGATCACATCAGACTTGAAGTTTTGTGATCTACAGACCTGCAGATACAGCCTGTTACAGACATAGCTGGAAATCTGAGCTGCAGAGAAAGATCCAGTTCCCACCTATTTTTTTGACTGACACCTTTCTATCATAGCCAGCAGTGGTCAGGGGTCAGCATGGGGGCTCTGACCCCTCTGTGACTACACCCCCCATACACAGCGAGCTGCCATGTCCTGTGTGTCCTGACACCTTTCTATCATAGCCAGCAGTGGTCAGGGGTCAGTATGGGCGCTCTGACCCCTCTGTGACTACACCCCCCATACACAGCGAGCTGCCATGTCCTGTGTGTCCTGACACCTTTCTATCATAGCCAGCAGGGGTCAGGGGTCAGCATTGGCGCTATGAACCCCTCTGTGACTACACCCCCATACAAGCAGAGAGCTGCATGTCTGTGGTGTCCTGACACCTTCATCATAGCCAGCAGTGGTCAGGGTCAGCATGGGGGCCGACCCCTCTGTGACTACACCCCCATCCCAACAGCGAAGAGGCTGCAAGTTCCGGGTTTCGACACCTTTATCATAGACAGCAGTGGTCAGGGGTCAGATGGGGCTCTGACCCTCTGTTGACTACACCCCCCATACACAGCGAGCTGCATGTCCTTGTGTCCTGAAACCTTTCATTCATAGCAGCAGTAGTCAGGGGGTCAGCATGGGCTGCTCTGACCCCTCTGTGACTACACCCCATAACACAGCGAGCTGCAAGTCCTGTGGTCGACAACTTCTATACATAGAGCAGTGTCAGGGTAGATGGGGAGCTCTGACCCTCTGTGACTACACACAACAATACACAAGCGAGCGTGCCATGTCCTGGTTGTCCTGACACCTTTCTATCATAGCCAGCCAGTGGTCAGGGGTCAGCAATGGGGGCTCTGACCCCTCTGTGACTAAACCCCCATACACAGCGAGCTGCATCGTTGTGTGTCCTGACACCTTTATATAGCCAGCAGTTGGTCCAGGGGTACGCATGGGGGCGCTCTGACCCGCTCGTGACTACCACCCCATACACAGCGAGCTGCCATTGTCCTGTGTGTCCTGACACCTTTCTATCATAGCCAGCAGTGGTCAGGGGTCAGCATGGGGGCTTGACACCTCTGTGATATACAACCCCATATAACACAGCGAGCTGCCATGTCTACGTGTTGGCTGAACACTTTCATATAGCCAGCAGTGGTCCGGGGTCAGCATGGGGTGCTGACCCTCTGTGACTAACCCCCATACACAGCGAGCTGCCATGTCCTGTGTGTCCTGAACCTTTATCATAGCCAGCAGTGGTCAGGGGTCAGCATGGGGTCTTGAACCTCTGTGACTACACCCCATACAAGCAGAGTGCCAAGTCTGTGGGTACTACCTTTTTCATAGCCAGCAGTGGTCAGGGGTAGAGCCTCTAGAGCGCTAGGACCCTCTGGATACAACAACCCCCAACACGGCGAGCTGCCAAGTCCTGTGTGTCCTGACACCTTTCTATCATAGCACCAGTGGTCAGGGGTCAGATGGGCGCTTGACCCCTCGTGACTACAACCCATAAACAGCGAGCTGCCAAGTCTGTGTGTCCTGACACACCTTTCCATCAAGCCAGCAGTGGTCAGGGGTCAGCAATGGGGGTGACTCAGTGTACTACCACACCATAACAAGAACGCTGCAGTCTGTCTGGGAATGAACTTTTAGAGTAGCCAGACAGTGGTAGGGGTCAGCATGAGCGTCGCTACCTCTGTGCCTACATCCCCATACACAGCGAGCTGCATTCTGTGTGTCTGACCCTTCTATCATACCAGCAGTGGTCAGGGGTCAGCATGGGTGCTCTGACCCCTACTGTGACTACACCCCCCCATACACAGCGAGCTGCCAGTGCCGTTGCCTGACACCTTTTATCATAGCCAGCAGTGGTCAGGGGTCAGCATGGGCGCTCTGACCCTCTGTGACTACATCCCTCCATACACAGCGAGCCGCCATGTCCTGTTGTGTCTACACCAATGTATCATAGCCAGCAGTGTCAGGGGTCAGCATGGGCGCTCTGACCCTTGTTGACTACACCCATAACACAGCGAGCTGCCATGTCATGTGTGTCCTGACACCCTTTCTATCATAGCCAGCAGTGGTCAGGGGTCAGCATGGGGGCTCTGACCCCTCTGTGACATAACCCCATACACAGCGAGCTGCCATGCCTGGTTCGTGACAACCTACTATCATAGCCAGCAGTGGTCAGGGGTCAGATGGGCGCTCTGACCCTCGTGATACACAACCCCAAACACACAGCGAGCTGCCATGTCTGTGTGTCCTGACACCTTCTATCATAGCAGCAGTGGTCAGGGGTCAGCATGGGGGTGCTCTGACCCCTCTGTGACTACACCCCCCATACACAGCAGCTGCATGTCCCGTGTGTCCTGAACACTTTCTATCATAGCCAGCGTGGTCAGGGGTCAGGATGGGCGCTCTGACCCCTCTTGTGACACACACCCATACACAGGAGCTGCCATGTCGTGGTCCTGACACCTTCTATCATAGCCAGCAGTGGTCAGGGGTCAGATGGGGCTCGACCCTCTGTGACTACACACATACACAGTGCGCTGCCATGTCTGTGTCCTGACACCTTATCATAGCCAGCAGTGGTAGGGGTCAGCATGGGCGCTCTGACCCCTCTGTGACTACACCCCCATACACAGCGAGCTGCCATGTCCGTGTGTCCTGGACACCTTTTATCATAGCCAGCAGTGGTCAGGGGTCAGCATGGGCGCTGACCTCTGTGACTAACCACCATACACAGCGAGCGGCATGTCCTGTAGTCTGACACCTTTCTACATAGCCAGCAGTGGTAAGGGGTCAGCATGGGCGCTCTGACCCCTCTGTGACTACACCCCCAACACAGCGAGCTGCCATGTCCTGTGTGTCTCGACACCTTTCTTATCGCAGCCAGTGTCAGGGGGGAGCGCATGGCGCTCTGACCCCTCTGTGACTACACCCCCCATACACAGTGAGCTGCCATTTCCTTGGTGTCCGACACCTTTCCATCAATAGCCAGCAGTGTCAGGGGTCAGCATGGGCGCTCTGACCCTCTGTGACTACACCCCCCATACAAAGCGAGCTGCCAGTTCCTGTGTGTCCTGACACCTCTATCATAGCCAGCAGTGGTCAGGGGTCAGCATGGGCGCTCTGACCCTCTGTGTACACCCCCATACACAGCGAGCTGCCATGGTCCTGTGTGTCCCTGAAAACTTTCTCTCATAGCCAGCAGTGGTGCAGGGGTCAGCATGGGCGCTCTGACTCTGGACTACAACCCCCATACAACAGCGAGCTGCCCATGTACTGTGTGTCTGACAACCTTTCTATCATAGCAACGAAGGTCAGGGGTCTGCCATGTCCTGTGTGTCCTGACACCTTTCTATCATAGCCAGCAGTGGTCAGGGGTCAGCATGGGCGTTCTGACTGCTCTGCGACTACATTCCCCATACTCAGAAAGACCATATCAGGTACCAAAATACATTGCAGACATGGTAAAGTGTAGTCACAGCTCTGATGAAAGAGTGGGAGTCAAGGAGGTCAGACTCCGCTCCCACCACCTTTCCATTTGGATAATAATGAAGTATCCAAGTCCATTACACTCCATAGAGTCGAAAACTAATGCTTCAGCTATGAAACATTTCAAGTCCCATAAATATGTCACATATCTCTACAGGGGGTCCTATAATCCCTCCTATCACATCATGTCACACATTTAGTGCACATCACATTAAAGGTCACGTTATCCATTGGAGCAGACATCACTAATAGGGCTGACATCTGCCACAGAATATCAATAGGGACAAAAGAAAGACGGGAACACAATTAGGGCGGCAGAACTTCATCTACTTCTCCCGTCTAGACACCAGGCAGATAATGAGGTTCCTGACACTTGCGATCAGAGCCAGCAATGTCAGGGGTCAGCATGGGGCTCTGACCCTCGTGTGAACTACACCCACCATACACAGCGAGCTGCCATGTCCTGTGTGTCCTGACACCTTTCTATCATAGCCAGCAGTGGTCAGGGGTCAGCATGGGGGCTCTGACCCCTCTGTGACTAACCCCCATACACAGCGAGCTGCCATGCCTGGTGTCCTGAACCTTTCTATCATAGCCAGCAGTGGTCAGGGGTAGCATGGGCGCTCTGACCCCTCTGTGACTACAACATACAACACACACGCAGGCTGCCATGTCTGGTGTCCTGACACCTTCTATCATAGCAGCCAGTGGTCAGGGGTCAGCTATGGTTGCTCTGCCCCTCTGTGACTACACCCCCCATACACAGCGAGTGCCATGTCTGTGTGTCCTGACACCTTTCTATCATAGCCAGCAGTGGTCAGGGGTCAGCATGGGCGTCTCTGACCCCTCTGTGACTACAACACCCATACACAGTGAGACTGCCAACTGTCCTGTGTGTCCTGACACCTTCTATCATAGCCAGCAGTGGTCAGGGGTCAGTCATGGGGCTCTGACCCTCTGTGACTACACACCCCATACACAGTGCGACTGCATGTCCGTGGTCCGACACCTTTCATATAGCCAGCATGGTCAGGGTCAGCATGGGCGCTCTGACCCCTCTGTGACCTACACCCCATACACAGCGAGCTGCCTAGTCCGTGTGTCCTGACACCTTTATCATAGCCAGCAGTGGTCAGGGGTCAGCATGGGCGCTCTGACCGCTCTGACTAAACCCACCATACACAGCGAGCGCCATGTCCTGTGTGTCGCTGACACCTTTCTATCATAGCCAGCAGTGGTATAGGGGTCAGCATGGGCGCTCGACCCCTCTGTGAAACACCCCCAAATACACAGTCGAGCTGCCATGTCCTGTGTGTCCTGACACCTTTCTATCATAGCCAGCAGTGGTCAGGGGCAGCATGGCGCTCTGACCCCTCTGTGACTACACCCCCCCATACACAGTCGAGCTGCCATTCCTGTGTGTCCTGACACCTTTCGATCAAATAGCCAGCAGTGGTCAGGGGTCAGCATGGGCGCTCTGACCCCTCTGTGACTACACCCCCATAACACACGATGCATGCCATGTCCTGTGTGTCCTGACACCTTTCTATCATAGCCAGCAGTGGTCAGGGTCACGCATGGGCGCTCTGACCCCTCTGTGATCTACACCCCCATACACCAGCGAGCTGCCATGTCCTGTGTCTCTGACACCTTTCTATCATAGCCAGCATGGTCAGGGGTCAGCATGGGCTGCCTGACTCTGTGACTACACCCCCATACACAGCGAGCTGCCAGTGTCCTGTGTCGTCCTGACACACCTTTCTTTATCATATAGACCAGCAGTGGTCAGGGGTCAGCATATGGGCTCTGACTGCTCTGCGACCACATTCCCTATACACAAAGACCATATCAGGTACACAAAATACATTGCAGACATGGTAAAGTGAGTCACAGCTATGCTGAATGAAAGAGGTGGATCAGAGGTCAGACCGTCCCACCACCTTTCCATTGGATAATATGAAGTATCCAAGTCCATTACACTACCTCAAGAGTCGAAAACTAATCGCTTCAGCTATGAAACTATCAATCCCATAAATATGCACATATCTCTACAGGGTCCAAAAGGAATTGTGGGCCTATATCCCTCCTATCATCATGTCACACATTAGTGCACATCACAAAGGTCCGTTATCCATTGGAGCAGACATCACTAATAGGGCTGACATCTGCCGCAGAATATCAATAGGGACAAAAGAAAGACGGGAAACAATGTAGGGCGACAGAACTTCATCTACTTCATCCCGTCTAGACACAGGCAGATAGCTAATGAGTACCAGTACTACGCTGCACCCGGCCCGCAGAGTCTTGCGATCGCGTTCATGAGCACCGGGAGAAAAGTTATTTCAATGTTTTGCAAAGTTTACGAACTGATCAAATCAAGAGATTCTTGATAGTTTGTATTACCTTTAAAGAGGAGGTGCGGAGGCACGGACCCTGGCTGCAATGCAACCACCATTCATTTGTCAACCACATGGGACCCCCAATGATCCTGAGTACAAGGTACTGGCTCTGCGGTGTGAACTACAAGCGGGCAAATCCCAATTGGCTCTGTGACCCATAGAGGGTCATTGCACATGTGACTGTTGCCACGATCACACAGGGTAGGTAGGACCCCTGTAAGATTGTGGGGGGATTATAGAGTTAGCAAAATGCTGAGTTAAAGGAAAGCAAATAGCGAGGACACATGATGTTTGAAGAGACGTTACCTTAGCGCCATAAATACAACCGCTCTCCCTGGGGGTATACGAGAGATGGATAGATGGGAACATCACCCCTCTGCAGATTGAGGGGGTTACCGCAATTCTCCGCCAGATACCGCTGGGCACCTGCGGGTATGAGGGGCCGATCCGGGGGGGGGGGGGGATGAGTCAAAACAAGGAAATTGATTCGCTCAGGACCTAGCACAGCGCTGGAGCCGACATATACTTTGGCATCGGCACAGATTCCTAAACACCACAGTGCCCACGCATGTAAAGCTCTACGCTGCCCACCCTGGGTGCCAATTATTCCTGGCACTGCCATTGCAGAGGAGGTCTGCTGAGCAGTGGCTGGGAAGCCTTTTGGGGGAGTAATAAATAAAATCAAACAGCCGCAGGGGTGCAGAGAAAAATAAAAGCCATCAGACCTGGGCGGTAAAATGTGAGATGGGGGCCTACGAGATGCCATTGAGGGAACATGGGGTGATTGCACTGGGTTTTCAAGGCAAGAGTCATAACCTTAGCCCAAAGCTCTGGCCAGACCTGACCAGAAAAATAAACCCTTACAATGTCCATATAAACAATGTTGCTTTTTAATACGAAAAAAAAAAAAAAAAAAACATACTGCATGCGGTGATCATCCGTTTTGCTATCAAATTATTCTGGGTGGATTGTACGCACGTGGGCTACACCATAGAATCACAGTAAGGGCTCCAAATTCTTCTATATGGTAGTGATTTCCTTGTTCTCCCCTGGAAAAAACGATCCGACCAAGACAGCGGAAAGAGTTTTCACTTTATCATGGAGAATCGTCAGTGGACTGTAAGCAAAAGCGACAAGGAGAGGACGCAACTATAGGAGTCATGTTATTGTGTTTCCAGGAGGAAAACCAGAGGAACAAGCCAGGCAAAGGACAGAAACATGGTCATGTGTGGGAAGACTGGGGTGGCAAGTTTTTCTTGGGCAGGGATTAAAACGTTCCCAGTAGAGGCAGAGAGCCAGACCCCTTTATTCCAGAAAACATTAGGGGGCAGCACACAAAGTATGTACCTCAACTATATAGAAGTCTCTCCTCGGGGGGTTTTCTGGAGTCGGAAGACTTGAGCCACATGTGCTCTGTTGAAGGGGTGAAGCAGGATTCCTGCGCGAGGCCAGCAGGCCACCATGACGTATCGGCATAGGGGACAAACTCACAGAGATGGCGTTGGGACCTGCACGGAAGAGGAAAGCAGCCCTTAAGACCTTATATCGATATCATAGTGTGAGTGTTAGTAGAAGCCAGGACTGTGAAAGAAGCACTGAGATGTCCAGAATTGTGATTTACTGGTGCAACAGGGTGTGTCCTCACACGCTGTGCCTCTCTGCGGGCCAGTGTTAGGTCATTGTCCTGGAGAGATGGTATGGATACCTTTGAGTGTGTGGTTAGTAGCAGCAGGACTGGAAAAATGCATTCGATCCAGGGATGTGGTCTTTACATGTTTCAAGGTGGGGCATGAAATCACCACTGCTGTGTCTGTGTATTGATCTGCTCCACAGCCCCTGCCATCTGCAGTCATCCGATTGATATTAGAACAAAAACATCACGGAGGGGGGTGTGAATCAACTTAATGCAGAGAGCCAAGAACACAGCATGTGAGGACATGCCTCAATTGACCTTGAAAGAAGAACACAACATAGCAGCGGTGGACAGGTCAGGAGAGGTGACTGCACATGACAGATTTGGTCTTGAACATACCAAAACGTGGTGAAAGGATCTCGCCGAGGTTGTGTGTGCCAGGGAGTACACGGCGAGTATGCCCTCGTCAGGGAGCCGCGCTGGCTGCTCGGTATGAAGGCGGCGAGGAGTGCCCGTCTGCAGAGATGTCACAAAGCTGGGTCATTGTAGATCTTGCAGTTTTGGACAAGACGTTGGCAGTGGCTGCAAAAAAACACAATTCGGGGCAATCAGAAAAAAATGGACCACACAAGAAAGGGAAGGGAAAGGGGTGGGGGCTGCACCCAGGGACACACTAACCTTACTGATCTCTGGGTAGGTCATTATGGTAAAGTCCCACCACTGCAGTCTGTAGGTGGTGTTTGCGATATTACTGGCCACGGCGACTGTCCGTCTCCGATCACAGCCCTGAGGGAGAAAGCACAAAGCATCTGATCACAAACAACAAATAAAAGAACACCTACCAAGTACGTTAGTTGAAGGGAATTCACCAACCGGATTTATCCCATTAAACCACCAGCCCCTCAGTCAGGGACAAAATGGCCCTTCCTGGTCATCTTTATGTGAAATTCTCACAGAAATCTCCTCCAAAGTCATATGCAAATGAGCACGAGAAGAGTCAAGATTGGGTGAATGAGTCAAAGGGGGAGGGGTGGTTGACTTCATACGCCCTATCTTCAGTTCTAAGCAGATAACCATGCTTATTAATATGTATTGAAGATATGAATCTAGTCTTTCATATAACATAAGGTTGTGGATCTGTGATCTCAGGCAGGTCTTTAACCGTCTCCATCTCCAGTTCCGTTACCAGATCGCATCAGGTTACAGTTCTGGGTTTTTACAGAACCAGAGAGATACAGGCAGCTATTACTTAAGTCCAGACAGCCACACTAATAAGGTACGGGGGAGCACGTCTCCAAAAACCAGGGCCTCGGGTCCCCCCTTAGTTATACCAAATCGAAAGTGAAGCAGCGACTCAGGAATCCAGGGGCCAGCTATAGAATATGGTGGGAATTTGAGCTGCCAGCTTAAGATCCAGTTTCACCGCCCCTTCTGGTTCTCCAGATCACAGAACCAAGGCCGATGCGATATGAAGACGAAGGTGTATCTTTAAGGACACATCAATCTTCTCTTTCCATTAACCTGAACGAAATGAGCTGTGGCAATTACCGAGCTGGCCCACACACAAGTTGGCAGCGTGTGCTTGGCAAGCACACCAACAACCCGAAGGTAGCATGTCCACAATCCACCTGCTGCTCAGCCGGAACACAAGCATGTGTATGGTATCTACCAATGAGTAGAAAACAACGAGAGAGATGCGGAGGAGAGGAAAGGGTTAAACAATTCAGAATGCGAAACAACTGGAGTTTTCATGCCCTGACAATTCTGAAAGGAACAGACCAGGGAGACGGCGGGGTCAGGGAACACGTCCCATCAGCCTTTCCAAGATGGGGGGGCCGGAGGCATGATACGGCAGGAGTCTGGTTATGGAGACGGAGGGGCTCATCTTGGCAGACGAGACTTCCTATGAAGGTCCATTAGACCGTGCGCTTCAACCACTCCGCGTATGTAGAGCTGTCCCACACCAAGGCGTGAGGCCTTAGGTGGAAACCAAAAAGCGCCACCCTGATTCAGATACGGAGGCGGTTAAGCTGCGAGAGCGCCGGTGTACCCAATTGCCAGTTCATTAGGAGAGTAAACTAACTAATGCTCAGTTTCATCTGCGGTCACGGCCGGGGGTCAACGACGTCCAGACTGTCAGCGGCCTTCGCAGGTTCAAAGCGAAGACGTCGGGCCGATGGCATTGAGAGGGAAGCTCGAAAGATGCAAGTTTATATCTGAAGAAAAAGGGTCCAAAAATAGTGAAATACGTTAGTAGAAGATAGGAACACATGGTGCTTCTCCAAAACAGCGCCCATCCCTGCTTGTGGCGTGGGGCGTATTTGAGCTTGTAAACTGATTGAAAGGAAATTGGTAACAATACTCGGTGTTGGGGCTATTTGGGAAGCAACTAAGCGCCAGTTTTCTTCATCCTTGGAATCCCTTAAGCTTGTTTATATTGTAAAGCCCTATTATGGTTGGGTATATGCATGCAAACAGGGGCCTAGCCACCATCTGTAACCAGACAAATAATGACATTTATTAACGCGCCATTCACCTTTCGTGTATTGATCCTCTGATCGAAGGTTTACACATTGCACCTTATGCCTCATTATCTGTAAATAAGCCGAAATATGCCGACCCTCACCCATCTCCCGTCTAGTGATGTCTAGGTGCTCCGTATACGGGTACAATGCTTATGTCAACAGAAGAGAAAGAGAGACAAAATCGAAGGAAGTCTAATCTAAATGAAGTCAGCGTTGTTCCAGTGAGGAGCTCCCACATGATAGTGAGTGACCCCTTTTAAGAAAGTGCGCGCCTTCCGATACTTACATCCTCTAATAGGCGGCCCTCCGCTGATTCCAGAGTAGTTGGAATTTTATCTTAGCCCTCACCCTGTAGAGGAATCAATTAAATAATTTTTTGATCTACACAGACAGGTGGGCGGAGAGGTGACACCTCCAACTTGGACACCATAGACACAAGAGCGCGCCAGAACAGCATAGTAGTGCCAAAATACATTAATGTGGATCGCTGCCTCGGCTATGCAGCCCATTGACAGAGACAATCGTCACCCCGCTCAGCTAAAGGTAATTAGATAATTATACAAGTTGATTTTAGACGGAAGGAGGCCATGGATAACACGTATAAGAAGATGACCACAGTCATGGTGCCTGGATCTAGGAAGGAGTAAGGATGGATTTAATAATAGATTTCCAATACGGACGCAATGTGTGAATAAGCCCCAACTTATAACTATGGTCCAGATCTGCGTATTTAGTAAGCTCCCCCCCACCCCTTACAAAGAGCTTGCCCACCATTAAAGCGATGTAATCTATCCTGTTTTCCATCGACCTCACCCCTGGGTTAATCACGCACACATTGCTGCTGACCCGCGCGCGACGCCTACCGCTACCGCTGTGTGACATTTCGGGGACGACGTGGCTGAGGCTCATCTGCAGGGAGATTTCATTTTCCAAATTAACTTCCCGAAAACACATTCTGCGGCTGATTAATGCTCAAACGACTATTTAAAATGGCAGGGAAGATAGCAAAACGGACCCCCCCCCCCGCAGGACCGAAACACGCCAAGAGTCGAAATCGGGGGAGCGGTGGGAATGTAATATTCAGTCAGACCGTCGCGTGGTCCGTGAATGACGGATGCCGTGTCTCCTGAGGAAATGGCGCGGCACGTGACAAGAGGACAGCGTCTAAATGAAGGGACTAAAGCTTATTCGTAAAAGGGCGAGCGCAGGGGCTTCCTTTGGATGGGTGATGGCGCTTTAATTGCAATAAGCGGAATGAGAGAGTGATAGTGGTGGTAGTGGTAGTAGCATCGCTGTGGTATGGAGATACGGCATACTCCGGACGTGGCCGCTCCTACTAGCTTTCAAGGGTTTTGCATCCAGCTGCACCGGCTCCTGCGTCCCCATGGCAACCACAATCCGCGGTCACATCTTTCCCTCGTTAGAGCGAGGAGGTATTGGGTTAATTATCCCCTCACGGAAAGGTTTCCTGATGCACCCATTTCAAGGGGGTCATCGGAATAACTAAGGCGGCATCTGATGAGAGATCCTTCTGAATTTCCCTGAGAGAAACACCTCACGAAATCCCCGAGAGGAGAAGACGAGGGCGGGAGGGGGGGGGAGATAACGCATGAAAGGAGGGGAAACGTCCGAAAAACAGAGAAAAAATCGTTGTAAAAAAAAGCTTAATTGTGAAAGACGCTGCAACAATCAGGTCACAGCTCTAAGTGCAAAGCACGCTTTGAAGATGAAAGCAGCCACCTCATTGGTTGCTAGGGGGCTGCTTCTTACAACACAAGAATGGGGCCTAGTGTGAATGGAGCCATGGCCAGCAGGCCTGAGGTTGCCTACTTCTAGGACACTGATTAAAAACACTCATCCGTATCCCAAAAGTACATCACCTACTACTCATCCAGGCCTGGCCTCACCCCTTCTGCCATATAGCGAAGCCATTTTAGATTTTAGGAATTCTTAAAAGTATGACTTCTTTTTCCCCTCCAAAAAAAACCCCAAAAACAAAACAAGCCCACAGATGACCTGATGGTGTGTGGTTATTGCAATGACGGCGCCGCACGGGAGAGAATGGACGGAGTTGCTTGCAAACCGGCACATACTAAGGTTGGTTGAGGAGCCATTTTGAGAGAAAGCAGTCCATGTTTTTCAACCCGAGAGTAACCCCTTCAACGGTTTATTTGCGCGGATGTGTGGTTCACCATCCTCCACCCCAATGGGAGTCGTCATCAGCAGCAGCATGTTCCAGATAGGGATGATAGGGGTTGTCTAAGTGTAGTGAAACTCCCACTGCAGCCTCCAAACGTGGGACTGACCTCGGCAAAATCTGATCTCTCTGCAACATTACACAGAATTATTACTTTTATTATAGGATGCAGGTGAGACTCACCATAAAAGGGGAAATTTAGTAGGACATTTCATCCCCTACTGAGGGGGCTGTACTTTGTGGGGTAAAATGTGACAGGTTCCCTTAACCTGACAGGCCATTCCATCCTTCAATTCTGAAGCTCCAGAAGAAGTGCATATCGGGGCAGATGCATCTTAGTGCTGTACGCCATGGGGCACGTCAAGGGATTCGTTTCCAATCCTCCTGATAACTGAGGCCCATCCGGAAGGACAGTTCATACCCACATCAAAACTTGGGATAAACCCTACCAATCTCCTTCCACTGTTTTCATAAGCTCCTGTCCTGGAGTCTTCCAGTCTTCTGCCATCCAGTGCCAGAGCGCTAAGCTGCATTTCTCAAAATATATATTAGCACTACACGTTCACCCTTATAGTCCCAAGCCAAACTAAGATGGAACAGAAGCACAAGAATACCACAAAAAACAATAAAAAAACAAAAGATACATAAATAAAACTTATCCTCACCCGCCAAGACTCTGTTGACAGAGGAGTGCGTCGCTATCCTGGCTGACCGCGCTCATGAAATATTCCAGCGTTATGGAAGGTATTCGGGTAGTAGAAACCTCTCTGCAACAAAGGAAACGACAAGAACAGAAGCAAAAAGTTATTAAAGGTGAATGAAACACCCAGAGATGGAGGAGAGAGAAGAGATGGGAGTGAGGGCTCATTCACACGAACATCACTGGGCACCATTTGTGGCTGCATATGGTCCCCATTGACATTATGGCGCCTCGGGTTGCGGTGAGCTCACATCTCAGCCGTGCATGGCAAAATAAAGGACACGGCTGCTGGTTGCTGTCCATGGAGAGGGGAGGGGTGAGCAGTGCTCTTCCTCCCAGCGCACTGAGGTGCCGCAACATTTTCGTGGTGAATGTGTCCCGACAGGGAGACGGAAGGACAGAGGATAGATGTAGAAAGGAAACCAGTAGACAAGAAGGTAGTAGAATTTCCTTCCGTACCTGGGAACAAAGCGGGACCAGTGATGGTGCTGACATCCGAGCGTTTATGGGGGTTCTGTGCCGAGATCGTCCCCGTTTTCCCTGCGGGAAGAATAAGAAACTTATTTACATTAATAAATAAGTACAAGGGTAGTAAAACAAAAAATTAAAGGAAAGGGGAGGGGCGCAGAACTCTGCTTACATATCTGAGCAAGATATGTGATCAGTGCGGAGCCCACCCCAGTGCGTTTCGATTCCATTTACATAACGCTATTGTGAACTGACCCTAAAAGGTGTAGACACGGGGGGGCTCAGGAGAATAAGCTTCACAACGATGCGTCCATGCAACCAGCTAACAAATAGTAAACGAGTTACCACAGGACCACTTTGCTTGGCCTCTTGTGGCTCAGAGCAGGACGGAAGTGGCACTCAAGCGGTTACGGATGCGCCGAATAATTGCGAGGAGCTATTCTGTTCACAAAGAATTGCAGGTGCACAGACACACAAAGATGAGCGTCTGTCTCAGGGCGGTGAGGGATGTGGTCTGACGCGATGAGAAAAGGACTCTTCCAAACCGTGTCCACCCGCAGTCTACATATCAAAGCTTGTCCAGGACGGTACCGGTTGCAATGCTCTGACAGCAGCAGTTCGTGTCTATTCAGGAGGAGCCAAATGCAGAGATTATCATAAACATCTATTAACAAGCGGCTCACGGACTCCGTTGCCATAGAAGCACAGAGCCAACTTTTTGTCTAGTGGTCAAGCCTGGTAATTACATTCAAGGGAAGGTGAGCTGCAGTTCCAGAACGGCCACTACACAGATAAAGATGCTGTTCAGCTCTCTTTTATGAGGGAAACAGGAATTCCACACGCGGCTCCCCTGGTCTCTAAGTTGGGAAACCCACGGTCCCATTAAAGTAACTGGAGCATGAGGACGGAGTCGCATTGATTCCTGCATCCCAATATAATAATCTGACAGCCCTTGTAAGTTCTCTGAAGGTGTTGCTGAGCAAGTATTTTGTGCCACCCAATGGATGCCCTAGTGAAGATAGATGGTATTAGTGACCAGTTATAGTCATGCCACCCGATCATAATGAAGTGTCACAGACTTTTGTTTCGCAAGGAAACTATTCTGATTCATGTGTTCTGCATAGCATTGCATCTAACCAAAAAACAATGAGTCCATAAATGGCCATGCTATTTTCTGTATGACTGATGGACATGACACACGTGGTTCGGCAAGCAGGTGCACGAGCAGGAGCTATTCCAGGCACCACAGCTGGATAGCGAGGACGTATTCTTGAGAACATCAGGACTAGTTCATACATCTTTATGGTGTCGTCTTAAAGGATGGTCCCCCCCCCCCCCGAGAGACCCACTGACGGAAAATGACTCCACAATACTACGATTGTCCGATGTCCATAGTCCCCACCTGGACACAATTTGCGTTCGTTTTGAAAATCCAACCATGCGTTCTTAGATATGGCTCTGCATACAAGTTTATATGAGATTGTGACGGCACGTCCGTGTAGGGGGGCTTTGGTGTCGGGGGTGTCTTAAAAACAACGAACCACAGGATTGTTACATATAGACTTCCGTGGCGCTCAACTTGTAACGGAACTGGATGGATTTTTAAAAAACAAATGCCATATGAGCAGGGGAAGGAATGGCGACTCGCTATGAGGAGTATCAATCAGCAGGTGACTGTTCACCTGAATAAGAAATTGGACGACCCGCCGGTGTAGGTTGTTATTATATGACGAAGTGGCAGTGATCTACGGTATAGACAAGTTTACACATCATGTCAGCACCTGATAACCGCCCGAGAGTTTTCGTTTTCTCAGCGGCTCAAGAAAAAATGATCACAGTACCGGGACGGGTGCGCGATGCCGGCATCGGAGCGGCAAGAGAGCGAATAAAATCCTGTGTCGTGTTTACAACGCAGACGAATAAATAAATAAAAGACGCCTCTTCCTTTCAGTGAAATGGGGAGAAGAGAAGCTGCAGCAGCTGCAGGAGAATCAGCTCGGTTTTTTTTTTTAATAAAGGAATTTGAGTATTCATGTGTCCCTATTATATCAGATTACAGATTACAAACGGACGCCCGCACGCTGGAGGAGTGTGAATACTAAATCAGAACAGCCTGGAAAATTCATTTGTTAAGAGAATTACGGCGGCTCCGCACAGAACCTCATTATACGGCAACCTATTAGGAGTTCAGGAATTAATGGCCTTGGCATCCGCCATAGCAGAGGTCATTCGCGGACTGTAGGAGAGCACGCTGTGTCATAGTGCTGGAACAAGAGGGAGATGGTCCTTACTCAAACTCCCAGCAAACTTCACAGGTACTCCGGTCTCCACAGCGTCTTGTCCCTCGCCGGAGGACAGGAGCCGACGGCGGCCAGGATCGCAGGCGGGTCTGTCCCGGTCCAGCATTGAGCGCTTTTGCCGGAGCTTTGCCGTCTCCTCAAAGGTCACTGAGATCATCTTTTGGCAGTAATGGCGCGCTGGTGATAATACTCGCAGCAGGACGAGAAAGGTTGTCTGTTGTACACAAACTATAGCTACCGTATCTATAAATAGAAAGCCGCCCTGTTTCTGACATAAGAAAGAGATACCATTCCCTGCAAGTTGTACACCCACCTGGCCTTGAAGCTCAGAAGACTTGACTATCAGATGTCCCCTTAAAGAGCATTCATTCTTGAGGAATCATAGTGTAACTCTGCAGCCACACTCACAAGCTGCACAGTTCTTCCATCCAACCACCTTCCCATTACATCCTCACCAGACTACACCAAACAGATACAACCTGCTAGAGCACACACCGCTCATGCCACAGGTCATTTGATAATCCATTATATAAACACCTACCAAGGCCCAGGGCACTAGACATACCAAGGCACCATGCCTGGCCTAGACCACAGTGTTAAAGGAGTTCTAGGGGGCTTTTCAAAAAAAAAACAGCACCCAGAGTAAAGGTAACGCAGCCTGCTATATTAAAAGGGCTGAGCTGCAATACATAGGACAACCTGCAGCATCATGGCCACGTGGTAGCCGTTTTTTATGGAAGAAAAAAGCTGTTGTCTTTTCTAATTTTGGCAATACATTTACCCCTTAAATGCTGGGAAACAATGAATGCTCGTGCCAGTTGCCATAGAATAGGTTATACTGAACCAATCCCTTTCCCCAGTCATAGACACAGAAATGCTGAAATCCCCTCCTATGACTGCACCCACACCACCACCTGGGATTCAGCACGACTTACTACATTCTCGGGCCAATGTACCAGTTCCTAGAATTCCTCTAGGAAATGTGCAAATGCTTCACTCACAACTTGGGCGTGGTTACTATGTGGCTTTTCTTTACGGGGTGCATGCGCTCTGCATCAGTATGTAGACGTTGCACTGTGCCCCAGATTTGAAATCACATCACCACTTGAGGACTTCAAGGAAAGCTTTGGCGACACCCCAGTTGTCAACTTCATCTGGACATGTTGCAGCTAGGATACCCGGTTTTTACCAATAGAAACAATAAGCTAAAGCACAGAATAGGTAATCTTTTAGATGACATTTATACAGTTGGCCCGGTTTTTTGTTTCGCTTAAGAGGCTAGAATTGTTGGCCTTACCTGGCAGGATCAGGGTTAAATGTGGCATGTATCGTGGATTCCGCTGACATCATAGCGAGAAGGGCAGATGAGGGAGGACTCCAGAATGTCGTACCTCTAGAGAGAAGAGATCATTTAAGTAAGACCGCCGGGTACTAGATAGATAGCAGAAGACCCCTAGGAATGTACATGACCCTGCTCATTACTACTCAAAATTCTGAGACAATATCCACTCACATGTATAAAAGTCTGATGAAGGACACCACACATGATCCTACATCGTTGTCACGTTACGTATATGGAAACAGATTTTACTTAATTAACTCAGAACGGTTGTGTCTTTTTCCTATAACCATCTCGCCATCTTGTTTTCAGGCCAGCAACCTAGATTAATTGGCCAACAGCTTCCAGACTTTCTGAATGAATCATATCGCAGGGGATAGACAGTTGGCAGCCACAGCAGGTTTTCCAGCTTTTAAGCTGCCACACTGAGCCAAAACCCAAACAGAGTGAAGTAAAGAGCACGCTTGTCATATGCATAGTATCTCCAGCACCCCACGGACTTACACGCTAGAGATGCCACTCCCGGCCGAGTTATGGCACAAGAATGAGGCATAGTACCTTATCCGCTACTAGGGGTAGTCAAGCGACGATTCCTCTGCACGCACAAGATGGTGGGGGGTATAAATTACTCTCACTACGAAGAAATTACCACAGAAAGCACGGAATATAACGCGCGACGGGGACGACAGAATAACTTTATTCGGGAGATTACAGGAGCCATTCTCCAGTGAATTCTACGGACGCGGAAAATTATTTGCAGATTTCAGGACGACTACAAAAAGTTGAGCTGTGGAGAAATGTAACCACTCAGTAACCGGTCCCTCCATCATCATCCTCTGCATAGTCTGTATCCAACTACATACATACACGCTACATACCGCCGGCACGCCACGCGTCCAATACACCCGACCGCCGGCACGCCACGCGTCCAATACACCCGACCGCCGGCACGCCACGCGTCCAATACACCCGACCGCCGGCACGCCACGCGTCCAATACACCCGACCGCCGGCACGCCACGCGTCCAATACACCCGACCGCGGCACGCACGCGCCAATACACCGACCGCCGGCACGACACGCGTCCAATACACCGGACGCCGGCACGCCAACGCGTCCAAACAACACCGACCGCCGGCACGCCACGCGTACAATAACGCCGACCGCCGGCACGCCACGGTCCAATTAACCCGGACCGCCGGCACGCCACGCGTCCAAATACACACGACCGCCGGCACGCCACGCGTCCATACACCCGACCGCCGGCACGCCACGCGTCCAATACACCCGACCGCCGGCCAAGCCACGCGTTACAATACACCCGACCGCCGGCACGCCACGCGTCCAATACACCCAATCCCCAACAAACATTTTTGGACAAATATCACCTGGTGAGCATGCCCAAATACAGCTGCCTCCAACCACAATCCAGACTTTAGAACAATATAAGCTCGGGCAGACCCATGAGCTGCATCTCCTCGCTCGCCATTGACCTCTGCCCTGCTGGTAGGATACAGGTTACTGGTAACACGTGGCTGTCCTAATTTTTTAAAAGTAATAAAGGAGGCAGCACAACACACAGGATCAGAGAAAATACTTTTAATATACTTGTTATATCAGTCAAACTGTGTCATAACACATAAGCCCCCAAACATACTGCCCCCAAATTCCGCACTATGTTGCCCTCTATTGGAAGCATGGGTAATGTTCACAACACAAGAGCAGATCTAAAATCCAAAAGATTCCAACCACAAAATAAAATGGGGTTCTGGCCCAAAATCTGTCAGCGAGTTTAAGGGAGAAGCGGAGAGCGACCAGAAGTCGCAGGTTTCATTAGGAAATTTACAGAGAAGTAGGGACGGGGGTCTCCACAAGTCATTAATCTAATGGGCAAGAGGGGTCCACATGTACGGGACGACAGGGAAGTGGGTCACGATGCGAGTAACATTATGCTTGGAACTTCCAAGGGATGATTAGACCACTGAAAATCACAGGGAAATAGGTTAGGTATATGTATTTACCCAGCAGCTGTACACACACTCTGTAGAATTACGAAATGCAGCTCTGGATGAACTTAACTCAGTACTGGTGGTTTAAGAATACAGGATGTTGTAACTCAGGATCAGTAATACAGGATAAGTAATGGTATGTCTTGTACACAGTGACTGCACCAGCAGAATAGTGAGGCAGCTCTGGGAGTATAATACAGGATGTAACTCAGGAGCAGTACAGGATAAGTATGTCATGATGGACACAGTGACTGCACAGCAGCAGGAATAGGAGTGCAGCTTGGAGTACAATACAAGATGTAACTCAGGATCAGTACGCGGATAAGTAATGTCATGTAGTACACAGGGACTGCACCGCAGAATAGTGATGTGCAGCTCGGAGTATAATAACAGGAGTAACTCAGGAGCAGTAAGGATAAGTAATGTCAGGTATGTACACAAGTGACTGCCACCAGCAGCAAGAATAGTGAGTGCAGCTCTGGAGTATAATACAGATGTAACTCAGGATCAGTACAGGATAAGTAATGTCATGTATGTACACAGTGACTGCCCACCAGAAGCAGAATAGTGAGTGCAGCTCTGGAAGTTAATACAGGATGTAACTAAGGAGCAGTGACAGGATAAGTAAGGTCATTATTGTAAACCGCAGTTGACAGCACCAGCAAGAAGAATAGTGAGTTGCAGCTCTGGGGTGTATAATACAGGATGTAACTCAGGATCGTAATGTCATGATGTACACAGTGCTGCACCAGCAGCAGGAAAGAAGTGACGTGACAGCTGGAGTATAATAACAGGATGTAAATCAGGATCAGTACAGGATAAGTAATGTCATGTAGTAAACAGTGACTTGCACCAGCCAGACAGAATGCGAGTGCAGCTCGTGGGGTATAATACAGGTATAACCTCAGGATCAGTTACAGGATAAGAATACTGTATGTACACAGTGACTGCACCGAAGCAGATAGTTGATGCAGCTCTGGGGTATAATTACAGGATGTAAATCAGATCAGTACAGGATAAGTAATGTATGTATGACACAGTGACTGCCCCAGCAGGCCGGAAAGTGAGTTCAGACTCTGGGTATACTAAAGGATGTAACTCAGGATCAGTTACAGGATAAGAGTAATGTAATGTATGTACAACAGTGACTGCACCAGCAGCAGAATAGTTGAGTGCAGTCTGAGAGTATAATACAGGATGTACCTCAGGATCAGTACAAGGATAATTAAGTCATGATGTACCCAGTGGCACCAGGCAGCCGAATAGTGAGTGCAGCTCTGAAAGTATAATACAGGATGTGTCACTGCTGTGTGCGCCAACCAGATTCAATGCTGATTCTTCTGCGGTGAAGGGGGCATAATATGATATATATTTCTCTTATCTCCTAACTTTCAGCGGATTTGAAGAGTGATGAGACAAGGGGCCATTCACCGTCTCCACCATTCTCTTCAAAACCCTGAAGCCAAGCGGCTGATGCCACAGGCGCGGGGATGTTCCTTTTGATTCTTGAGCCTTTGTACTCGCCGTTTCAGTAGAAACGTGCCATTTTCTCCCAGATTGGAATTTACATATCCTATGTAGGACGAAACCAAGGAGTGGAAGAGGATTTTTTTTTTTTCTTTGGCGGTGGCAGACTCGCTCCCACTCCCCTCGGGCCGGGGATTGGATGGGGGGGCCGCCATCTCAGAGTAAGGGGGGGGGGGGGGAGAATTGGAAATCCAGGGCATGAGAAAGAAAAGATGCGGAATTGTGGACGTTACCGAGGACAACTTATCAGGGACAGCAGGTTTAGAGTGGCGCTGCAGGAAAACGCCAACAGGCCTGGAAAGGCGCGGCGGGCCCGGAGCTAAGCCGCTTTTCACAGGAGGAGACCAGATAAAAGAACGCGGAGCCGCAGAGCGCGGCCATGATAAGAGGGAACAGGAAGGGAGGGATGGATGCAGAGCCGAGGGGACGTCAAAGGCGATTCTACCCAAAATCCGGAAATACGGCCGTCCGTATTAATAAGAGGGGGGCGGGATTTGGTAACGCAATCCATACGATAACGGATTACGGACCACTCCTCAACCAGGGCTCCTCATCGCCACAGATTGACCATCCAGTTATCCGGGAGTGTAGCAGAGCAGAGGGCAAGTTCATTACGTAGGGACGCAAATACGAATCGGACAACACGTCCGCCGGGCACAAATGGCAAAGGAAGGACGTTAAAAAATGCACAAACTAATATAAATACATGTTCTCAGTCATCCCGCCTGTGCAGAGTCCTTAATGTTATAATCGGGATTCTGATGCCATTGGAGGACTAGAGGAGTGTCCTCACACAATTGAGCTCTGTGCTCTCTGCAGCCAGTGCAGCTAGTGTACTGGAATCTCTGTATATAACTGGTGTGTTGTTAGCAGCAGGACTGTGAAATTTGGTTTAATAGTGCAGGATTTGAGATTGCTGGGGGTGTGTCCTCACACTGCCTGCGCCGTGTGCCCCCTGCAGCCAGTGTCAGGTATTGCCCTGGAGATCGGTAGAATCAGAAAATATGTGATTTGTTAATAGACGATAGGACTATGATATATGGATTTATTATTGTTATTTCTGGGGGAGTTCCTCACACAGCTGAGCTCTGTGCCCCCCGCAGCAGTGTCAGTTTTGCCCAGAAGAATCACAGTTAATCAGTGTGTGTTATTAGGGGCAGAAATGTAAATGTTCCAGGAATGTAATCTTCCCCCAAGAGCACGGGAGCTAATCCTAACATGCTGTGCTCTGCTCTTGAGTCAGGTGAGGGCAATTGACCATAGAGATAGTAGAATAATTATTAGCATCTGTAAGTTAAGCAGAAGGACGTGAAATATGGAGTTTATTCATGATCACAGTAGCTCTCAAAGGTGTCATCACACTGACTGAAGGGAGCAGAGCACGGCGTGTGAGGTTTGCCCTTGGAGAGGTTTTATCCATGATTGTAGCTACACACTGCTGGCTCAGAATTAAGATGCCTCAGCCGCCAGTACAGGTCGAATCGAGTCACTGATGTATTCACGCCAGGAAGTCTATGATACTTTTTTTTTTCCCCACAGGCAAAAATAGGGGGACTGTGGAGCATCCTAAACCAGGGGAACTCAGAGCACAGCAGTGTGAGGGCTGCATAAATGTTTACATACTCTCCATGGTTGAATAATACCACGAGCCGACGGTTTGTTGGTTCGGGACACTTGGTTATCCAATCATAATCTCCTCCTCCTAATGCCTAGGTGTAAGGACCAAATTGGCGGCAGCAGCAGCAAGGCTCCGCCACAGATTCACCGCCCCCTGAAGGTCTTGCAGTACGCTGTACTTACCAGTTATCTTGACCATCAAGTCTCGTGGAGTGATAGTAGCAAACTTGCTGGGGCTCGTAAAAATGGGAGCCACCAACTACCGAAAAAACCACTCTACGCCTGGTACTCCCCCACCCAGATTTCACCCCAAGGCAATGAAGACCTCCTACTCCCCGGGGGCCCTCGAGCATATTATAATAACCAGAGAACACACAATGTATAGTCAGGCCACTGGAAACATGGCAACAGGAACACCTGTTGGGTACAAGGGGAATCCCCTCCCAACCAAAGGGTTAATAAAAAGCGGGCCCCCACCAGCCCTTTCTATAACTATGATTTCACCCTCGAGAAGCGTCCGCAGAACCCGCCTGCCACAGCGTGGACAGCTTACATCTGGATCAGTGGATGGGGTGAGGGGGGGGGGGGGGGCGAAGTCAGCTTTTATCCGGCGCCAGGTATCCGAGCAAACCGCCGCCTCCTTTTTCAGAATGGCGATGAGACTCGCTGTATTCTCATGACCGGCGGGCAGACCAAGCGGCAGAGCATCGTAGGTCAACTATTTGTAATGAAAGAGTATTAAACAGATGAGGAGCGGGACCACTACCGATCGGTAACGGACTGGATCCAGAGGAAAGGATCTGGGAATATCGGGGCGAGGGTTTGTGTTTAACCAAGATATGCAGCTTACTATGATCGGTGGGAATCTAAACAACCACCCACACTGCTGTGCTCTGAGCTCTCTGCAGGATCGGCTTCACTTTCCCTCCCGTAGTATTCAACCAGAGAATACTCAAACCCAGAGACGTCACTGTGCGAGTACAAATGCACAGAAAGAGAGCACAGGCGTGTGAGAACACAACCCCGGTCACTAGGAGAAGGGGTACACAATCTAGAATATACAGCCATATTTCACAGTCCTGCTCTAAACAACATCCACAAAGGATTATTACAAGGATCTCCTGGGACTATAACAAAAACTGGATGCGGGGCTTTTAAAGCACGCAAGTGTGAGGAAGAAACCTCTTATGTATTGTTTAAATCACTTATCTCCAGGGTCCAACGACCACAAGCTGCAGAGAGTGGGAACACAGCAGTGTGAGGACACAAACTTGCAATATAAATGCATATATCAAAGTACTGCTGCGGGGTTACTAACACCATGAACAAATGCATGTACACTTCTTTCCCAGGTCAAGCCCGTAAAACCACTCGCTGCACGGAGAGAGATCGGAAACAAAGCAGTGTGAGGACACAAACCTGTAATCTAAAATGCATATATCACAGTCCTGCTGTACTAACATCCTCAGGATACAACTAAAGCATCTTCTTTAGGGACGATATAAACATGGGCTACAATCAAAATCCCATGTAAGTGGCGAGAGGCGTTATTATTGGCTGTGGACCCCGGCTTGCATGAATTGGGGTCTGTATCCTAAGGAGCTGGTTGCATTACTCGAAACTGGGGTCGTCAATGTATTGGGGAAACCTTAAAGGTGCCGGTGCTTTTAGCCTCCTCATTCTCAGGTCTGGGGGAGAGCCTACTGATCACATCCCGTGCCCCGTAAACATGTGAACAAACCCTTAAAGCAGATAGACCTGCCAGATGGACGGCCCACATGATGGATCGCTGGGCGATTGGACATGGAGAAGTCCGGGTTTTTAGAAAACGCTGATGGATGGAGCGTGACAGGAATGTGAAGGAGAAGTCGATCTGACAACAGCGTTCCCTGGGGAGCAGGGTGATCAATGGGCGCTACGTCCGGGTCACTTACAGACTACATGCCGATGATCTGACGTCTAGAGGTCACTACCCTAAAATATTGACTACATGACAGGTAGGTGCTCTATATAAATCACTGGCTGAATTCTCTCTCCTGTGCTGACGGTTTGCTACAATGTATCAGCGCACAATAAAATGTATCCGTTTGGAGTCGCATCGACACTCCTTTTTTCTTCCACTTACATGAAGATTTAGGCACCAGTGTCACTTAATGGTGACTTCGTTCACTAAATAATCTTAAAGGGGACCTCTAACCTCTTCCACCTCTCTGAATCCTTTAATAGGCGCTGTTCGCCGACTCCGGATAGTGGAATTAATTCTCTAGCCCCCTGCGTCTCAAGCAATCCAGTGTTATAGCCCCTATGTGGCACCAACATTGCTCAGGAGGCGGTGCCAAACTGTCTGCTCCACCCAGAACCTCACACCTGACAGAAGGGGACAAAACTTAGAAGCAGGGTTTCTCAGGATCGAGTGGGGGCTTAGAGAAAAAAAATCCAACGGTTTCGGGACTCGGTGGAGAATCGGCACCGATTAACGGATTGCAAATGAGGTGGAGGTGGCGGTGGTCCCCTTTAAGCATTTTGGGTGCTACGGTAAAAATTCCACCGGAGTCAGGAATCAGTGGAGCGAGGATCATTAAAGAAGGGAAGGTTTTTGGATTTTGGAGGCCGTTTTGTGAAAGGTCCTTCTCAGTAGGTTTGGTCTTTTATGACGCTGAGGATGAAGACCAGCACCCAAGTTGTTCGAAACTCATTCACTGAAAGTGCCTAAATGTTTCAGGACATGTGTAGTCTCCTTTAAGGTTTTTTTCCCCTCCCTCTAGCAACACAGGAAGGACAGACATAACGGGACAACGGGCTATCGGAACAATTAAACCCTTAATTAGTACATAAAAGGAGGAGCTCGATGAGCTGTTGATACACAAAAAGTCAATTAAAAAGTTGGCCCACGCTATGACGGGCGGTCTATGGTCAGCCATGGCTTGGGGGGGGCGGGGGGATTAGCATTCTCTAATCAGGGCAGACGGCCCGTCTTCCTCAGTCTTTAATATTAGCGCTGGACCGCAGACATTAGTCAGACATCCTATGCTCAATTAAGATGGCGTTTAAACGAGTCAATTACCGGAACAGAGATAATTAACTAGCACCTCAATCTGTCGTCGGAAAACCTCTCATTTTCCATCTCGTCAGAGCTGCAGTCCCATCTCCCGAATGTAAGGCGCGCCCGCCGAGGTCCTGACTCCGCCAAGGTGTTTTAGGGAGAGAGGGTCAGCGCTGAAATCGCTGCCGATAATTGAAGCCTTCTCCAAATCACCACCCTGGGGGGGTTGTGTATCTGTCACTATGGGAGGATCGTGTGAAACGCGTATGACGCAGCTGGAGTTACCATATAGACGGTGGGGAGGCGTCAGTAACCCAAAGCGTTCAGGATAACATCGATGGGCCGATAATTCCATCACGCTACAGACAATACAATCATATCCAATAGGGGTGCCGCAATTAACCCCCGGATGGGAGTACGCGAATACGCGTTACACTTACCAATAGCAGTGGTTGGCGGCAGAAATTGGTAACGACACGGCCAGAGAAGATTCGCAATAATGTCCCAGATCATCAATCATCACGCACATCAAATTAATAAGCTCCGTCATTCACTCACTGCCTTGCCATCTAGGTCACTATTGGGATGGATCATGTGACATGCGTCAACTTTACAATAAAGAGCCACAGGATCCAACGTTACGCCAGATAGGACTCATCACAATTATCACGTGACAACTTAACCCGCAATAGGAAACTGAATCAGTAGGGGTCGACACAACTTCACACCATGCAGACTCTAAGGTCGCTACGGCGATGGCTTATGTGAAAGCTTTGGTAGTGGGACAATAAGCTCTACCCATGAAAGCGGGTGGAAGGATTTAAAGTCCACACATTCGGATCAGGGACACAACAAGTGCACCATATACCGTGGTGCAACAAAAGGAGAAAGTTTTGTGTGGGAAAAGAGGACCGCACCCTTCTGGGGTACAGATATATCAACTACAGCAAATTGAATGCAAACAACCCAAAAGAGAACCAAAATGCGAAAGGCACAATGATAGGCGCATAAGAACAAACTCTAATCCGCCCATGATGCTTATAACGTACCACAGCAGGGGTAGAGGCGGACCGGGCAACCAACAAATGGCGGATCATACACTCCGTCTGCTCGCTTATCTTACGTCTACACGCAGCAAGGACTTCAGTCGACCGGCCATTAAAAAACACTATAGTGCCCACCATGGTGCCAGCGGGCAGGAGGGAGGATATAAAAAATAATGCATTTGCATAGTCTAGGAGGGTAGGACCGCCAGAGAAGCGGGAAGTGAGGGACTGCAGAGACCAAAACGCGGGTGTAAACTTTTAAAGCGCGTCCTGACCAGTCTGGTCACAAGATCTTGTCCTGGAGATGGGGAGGGGGCGAGTCACCAAAAACGCATTTATCCCCCAATAGTGAACGCCCTGCACGCATATTGGACGAATGCGGTTGCCTGCAGCACCACCTAGTGGAAAAGAAGGAGCATCCGCATATGTATAATGAGTGATTCTGCATTACAAATATGGGAATATATAACTTATACCTACATGAGAATTACGTGGGTAATGCATCGGACAAAGCCATTATATTGATATTCCAGAAAGGGATAAATCATAACTAGACTTAACCCTTTGACCTCGAAAAGTGACCATCTAAACGCCAGCGGTCAATGAGGATATTCACAAAATCAAACTATTTCAGTAATCAACATACCGACAAGTGATAAACAAGGTCACAAAAAACTGATGGGGACAAACCCCACCCCCCCCCGCCCAATCATTAACTAGAACAACAGTAACATGATCATCGGTTGCTCTCAACTATTGGTGTGAATTGAAGCCCCCACTATCTGGGATTGCGTTGTGTCCGATCTCTGTCGGTGGGGGATCCCTGCATTTGGATCCTCACAATCAGATTGGTATCCAACCCTGAGGATAAGGAAGAACTTAAAAAAGTTGGGCTCACCTTCCAAGCCACCTGCATGAGCGTAAGGGTTTAGCCTCAAATTGGGTAAAGGGGTTTCTCTCTCCAATTATTGTTATCCCATCATTAATGCATAATCATAATATAATTAAATAACCAAGGCCCCCAGGGCATCTAAAAGCCCCTACTCAAGGGTGCCATCTACATTCTAAGAGAGTCCTCTTGTGTCTCCTATGGAGATATTGTGGTAAGGCTCTTGGGTTACATTCGGAGCTAGGTAACAGTAGCAGGTTGATGTAGACCGGTCCAGTGTTCGGTATCAGTGATTACAAGCTACACCCAGGTCTTTCTTAAGGCGTGTCCAAGTTTCCAAACGGCTGCGGACACAGGTATGGTCCTATATCTGGCCTCTAACTCCTGTGGTGCCAGGATGATCGGTGTGGCCAGCGGCCAGACAAGCATGGAAAGTGATTGGCGAAGGGACAGGGGTGTGGCTGCCAGTCGAGGGAATGTTGAGACTTAGGTTAAGTTGGCGGGGGTCATTTAACCAGCGCAGGTGTAGTTGTTGACAGTAAGCAGGTTTTGTGGCAACGAACGGCCAGCGGGTTAGTGCCCCCTAGGGATGGTTGGCGGCACTCTCACAGCTGTGTGAATGGTTGGATGATGTGAAGGGCACGGGTGCTCAGGGTCAAGATTGTTATAAGCATCTCAGTGCAGGTTTGTCCTGGGTGGGTCGCACGGAGGCAGGTTCGCGTCGTATTGCCGGTCATACTCTAGGAAGAACCTTCGCAGGTAACACTGCAGATCAGTTCGGGGGTGGTCGGGGGGGAAGGGTTGGTCGACTTCCAGGAACTATCTTGCTCAGTGGTGGGAAAATCCTCTGACCTCTTGGACGAAGAATTACACAGAGGATAGGACTCCCATTCCTGCTGCTCAGGACAGAACGAGGATTACAGAGGAGGCACTCGTAAGGAGGGGGGTGGCATGGGTCTAACATCAGACGCGGTTCCACCTCCGTAAGTACAGGTGCGAGGTAATCGGAACACGATCAGAACTTCATCTACTTCTCCCGTCTAGACACCAGGCAGATAATGAGTCGCCCGTACGGTGCCCCCTGCCCAGAGTCTCGGGATCACGTCTGAGCAACGGGAAAAGTTGATTTTCAATGTGTTGCAAAGTTTACAAACTAATCAAATCAAGAGACACTTGATATTTTGCATTACCTTATACCCTTGCCCCTTATACTGGGGGTGGCTTTAACCACACATTTTCGCTGCCTCCCCAAGATACAGGAACACAGGTGAATGGGATGGCACAGACCCTGGCTGCAATGCAACCACCATTCATTTGTCCAACCACTGGGACCCCCAATGATCCTGAGTACAAGGTACTGGCTCTGCGGTGTGAACTACGAAGGCAAATCCCCAAATCCCTCATTGGCTCTGTGACCCATAGAGGGTCATTGCACATGTGACAGTTGTCACAGATCACACAGGGTAGGTTAGGACCCCTCGTAAGATTTGTGGGGGGATTATAGAGTATTAGCAAAATGCTGATTTAAACGGAAAGCAAATAGCGACGGACACTGATGTCTTTGAAGAACGTTACTTAGCGCCATAAATCACAACCGTCTCCCCTGGTGGGTATACGAGAGATGGATAGATGGGAACATCACCCCCTCTTGCAGCTTGAGGGGGTCTGGCACTTCTCCAGCACCCTCCTGCCAGATACCAGCTGGGCACCTGCGGGTATAGATGGGCCTCGATCCTGGGGGGCGGGGGGATGAGTCAAAACAAGGAAACTGATTCGCTCAGGACCTAGCACAGCTCAGGAGACTGGAGCCGACATATACTTGGCATCGGCACAGATTCCTAAACACACACAGTCAGCCCCCGCATGTAAAGCCTCTACGCTGCCCACCCTGGGTGCCAATTTATTCCTGGCACTGCCATTGCAGAGGAGGTCTGTGAGCAGTGGCTGGGAGCCTTTGGGGGATGTAATAAATAAAATCAAACAGCCGCAGGGGTGCGGAGAAAAAAAAAAAAAGCCATCAGACCTGGGCGGTAAAATGTGAGATGGGGGCCTACGAGATGCCATTGAGGGAACATGGGTGATGCACTGGGTTTCAAGGCAAGAGTCATAACCTTAGCCCAAAGCTCTTGGCCAGACTGACCCAGAAAATAAACCCTACAATGTCCATATAACAATGTTGCTTTTTTATATACGAAAAAAACCATACTGCATGCGGTGATCATCCGATTTTGCTATCAAATTATTCTGGGTGTGGATGTACAGCACGTGGGCTACACTAGAATCACAGTAATGGTTCCAAATTCTTCTATAGTAATTATGTGTAGTGATGTTCCTTTGTTCCTCCTGGAAAAACACGATCCGACCAAGACAGCGGAAAGTGTCTTTATCATGGAGACTCGTCAGTGGACTGTAAAGCAAAATCGACAAGGAGAGACGCAACTACTAGGAGTCATGTTATTGTGTTTCCAGGAGGAAAACCAGAGGAACAACGCAAGGCAAATGGACAGAACATGGTCATGTGTAAAGAGGTGGCAAGTTTTCTTTAGGCAGGGATAACACATTATGGGTAGGAAGGCCAGACCCCTTTATTCCAGAAAACATTAGGGGGCAGCACACAAAGTACATGTACACTCACTCTCATAGAAGTCTCTCCTCCGTGGGGTTTCTGGAGTCGGAAGACTTGAGCCACCATGTGCTCTGTGGAAGGGTGAAGCAGGATCCTGCGCGAGGCCAGGCCCACCATGACGTATCGGCCCATAGGGGACAAACTCACAGAGATGGCGTTGGGACCTGCAGGAAGAGAAAGCAGCCCTTAAGACCATTGTATCCATATCCATAGTGTGTGAGTGTTAGTAGCAGCAGGACTGTGAAAGAAGCACTGAGATTCCAGAATTGTAGATTTTACATGTGCAACAGGGTGTGTCCTCCCACTGCTGTGCTCTCTGTGGCCAGTGTTAGGCATTGTTCCTGGAGAGATGTGTATTGATACCTTTGTGTGTGTTAATGCCAACAAAAGTGGGGCTTGTCCTCACACTGCTGGCTTCCTGTGGCCAGTGTTAGGTATTGTCCCTTGAGAGATGTGTATGGATACCTTTGAGTGTGTGGTTAGTAGCAGCAGGACTGTGAAAAATGCATTCAGATTCCAGGATTGTGGCTTTTACATGTTCAATGGGGGCATGAAATCACACTGCTGTGCTCTGTGTATTGATCTGCTCCACAGCCCCTGCCATCTGCAGTCATCCGATTGATTATTACAAACACTCAGCGGAGGGGGGTGTGAATCAACTTAATGCAGAGAGCCAAGAACACAGCAGTGTGAGGACATGCCTCATTGACCTTGAAGAAGCAACACAGCTAGAGCAGCTGTGTGACAGGTCAGGAGAGGTGACTGACATGACAGATTTGGTCTTGAACATACCAAAACGCTTGGTGAACAGGATCTCGCCGAGGTTGTGTGGTGCCAGGGAGTAGACGGCGAGTATGCCCTCGTCAGGGAAGCCGCGCTGGCTGCTCGGTATGAAGGCGGCGAGGAGCTGCCCGTCTGCAGAGATGTCACAGCTGGCGTCATTGTAGATCTTGCAGTTCTGGACAAGAACGTTGGCAGTGGCTGCAAAAACACAATTCGGGGCAATCAGAAAAAAAATGGACCACACCAGGAAAGGGAAGGAAAGGGGTGGGGGCTGCATCCCAGGGGACCACCTACCGTTACTGATCTCTGGTAGGTCATATTTGGTAAAGTCCCACCACTGCAGTCTGTAGGTGGTGTTTGCGATATTACTGGCCACGGCTGACTGTCCGTCTCCGATCACAGCCCCTGCGTGGAGAAAGCACAAAGCATCGCATCACAAGAACAAATACCGAACACCTACCAAGTACTTAGCTTGAAGGGAATTCACCAACGGATTTTATCCCATTAAACCACCAGCCCCCTCAGCAGGGGACAAAATGCCCTTCCTAGAAGTCCATCTTTCATGTGAAATCTCACCAGAAATCTCCTCCAAAGTCATATGCAAATGAGCAGAGAAGAGTCAGATTTTGGGTGATATGAGTCAAAGGGGGAGGGGGGTTGACTTCATACGCCCATATCTTCAGTTCTATAGCAGATAACCATGCTTATTAAATATGTATTGAAGATATGAATCTAGTCTTTCATATAACATAAGGTTTGTGTATCTGTGATCTACAGGCAGGTCTTTAACCGTCTCCATCTCCAGTTCCGTACCAGATCGCATCAGGCTTACAGTTCTGTGTTTTACAGAACCAGAGAGATACAGGCAGCTATACTTAAAGTAGCAACAGGAGGTATTGTTTTCCATTTAACTATTTGCATTTTCCCAGAATTCCTGGTGGAGCATCTATGGCTTTTAAGTCTCCACATGCCTTTAAGGTGGCCTTAATTGCATTGTCTCCTTAAGAGAAACACCTACTGTCTGATCCTAGTCAATAGCTCTCACATAGCCAAATCAGTTCCCACACTGTACTGAGGAGACCCAACCAGTGAAACAGTGCTGTCTACAGTTGGGAGTCTGTTCCTTATGGAATAGATATACTGGTTTGGCTTAATCCCACATCATGTTATTAGACTTCTTGTAGGTCATACTTGATGTTAAGGGGGCTGCCTTTCAAGGTAGCAACAGGAGGTATTGTTTTCCATTTAACACCTTGGAAAACTTATTTGCATTTTTCCCTAAAGTCCACACAGCACACTAATAAGGTAACGGTGGGTGCACGCTCTCCAAAACCAGGCCTCGGGTCCCCTTAGTTATACAAACTCGAAAGTAATCAGCACTTCCAGGAATCCAGACGGGCAGCTATAGATATGGTTGGGAATTTGAACTGCAGATTAAGATCCAGTTTTCACCGTCTCCATCTCTGGTTCTCCAGATCACAGAACCACAGGCCCGATGCGATATGAAAGACTAGAGTGTTATCTTTTATAGAACCTGAACGGAACTGAGCTGTGCAATACCGAGCATGGCCACTACACAATGTGCAGCGCTGTGCTTGGCAAGCAACAACAACCCTGAAAGTAGCATGCTCCCCACTCCACATGCATGCTCAGCCGAGACACACAAGCATGTGAATGGTTAAATGGAATAACTCCGATATTACCAATTGAGTTATAAAAAAGAAGAGAGATGCGAGAGGAAAGAGTTAAACAATTCAGAAGCGAAAAAACTTGGAGTTTCATGCCCTGAAAATTCTGAAAGGGAACAGACAGTGAGACGGCGGGGTCAGTGGAACACGTCCCATCCAGCCTTTCAAGCTGGGGGGCCCGGAGGCCTGTACGCTGCAGGAGCTGGTTAATGGAGAGGAAGGGGCTCATTTCGGCAGACGAGACTTCCTAATGCAGGTCCCATTAGACCGGCCTTCACACTCCGCGTATGTAGAGCTGTCCCCACAAGGCTGATGGCTCATTAGGGAAACAAAAGCGGCCCCCCTGCTTGATACGGAGGCGGTTAATGGAGAGCGCCCGGTGTACCGCTGCCCTTTCATTTAGGAGAGTAAACTAATTAATGCTCCAGTTTCATCTGCGGGTCACGGCCGGGGTCAACGCGTCCAGACTGTCAGCGCCTTCGCAGAGTTCAAAAGAGAAGACGTCCGGCCGATGGCATTTAGAGGGAAGCTCGAAAGATGCAAGTTTATATCTGAAAAAGGGCCAAAAACTAGTGAAATACGTTGTAGAAGATTAGGAAAACATGGCTGCTTCTTCCAAAAAACAGCGCCACTCCTGCTTGTGGTCTGGGCCGGTATTGCAGCTGTAAACTGATGAAAGAAACTTGGTAACAATACTCAGGTGTGGGGCTATTTTGGGAAGAAATAAGCCATGTTTTTCAATCCTTGGACATCCCCTTTAAGCTTTGTTTTATTGTAAAGCCCTATGTATGGTTGGGTATATAGCATGGCAAACAGTGGGCCTAGCCACCATCTGTAACCAGACAAATAATGACATCTTATTAATGCGCCATTTCAGCTATTGATTCTCTGATCGAGGTTTACACATTAGCACCTTATGCCTCATTATCTTGCTAATAAGCCGAAATATCTGACCCTCCCCCATTCTCCCGTCTAGTGATGGTCAGGTGCTCCGTATAGGGTCAATGCTGTCAAAGAAGAGACAAAAATCGAAGGAAGTTTCTAATTAACTAAGCGTTTGTTCCAGTGAGAGCTCCCACATGATAGTGAGTGACCCCTTTTAAAGGAAAGTGCTCGCCTTCAGATACTTACATCCTCTAATAGGCGCCGCTCCGCTGATTCCAGAGTAGTTGGAATTTTATCTCTAGCCCTCACCCTTGTAGAGGAATCAATTATATTATTTTTGGCTCTACACAGACAGGTGGGCGGAGCCAGGCTGACACCTCCAGCTTGGGACCACCCATATGACACAAGAGCACCAGAACAGCATAGTACGTGCCAAAACTACATTAATGTGGATCGCTGCTCTCGGCTATGGCAGCCCATTTGACAGACAATCCATCACCCCGCTCAGCTTGAGGTTAATTAGCATAATTATACAAGTTGATTTTAGACGGAAGGAGGCCATGGATAACACGTATAAGAAGATGACCACAGTCATGGTGCCTGGATCTAGGAGTAAGGATGGATTTTAATAATAGATTTACAATAAGGAACGCACCTGTGTGAATAAGCCCCAACTTGTAACTATGGTCCAGATCTGGTAAAAGCTGGTATTTAAGTAAGCTCCCCCACCCCTTACAAAGAGCTTGACCACCATTAAAGCGAGTAATCTATCCCGTCTTCCATCCGGACCTCCATGGGTTAACACGCACACATCTGCTGCCTGACCCGCGCGCCGACTACCACTACCGCTGTGACATTTCGGGGACGACGTGGCTGACGGCTCATCTGCAGGGAGATTCATTTCCAAATTAACTTCCCGAAAAACAATTCTGCGGCTGATTTAATGCTCAATCGACTATAAAATGGCAGGGAAGATCATGCAAACAGGCCCCCCCGCAGGACCGAAACGCCAGAGCGAATCCGGGGGAGCGGTGGGAATGTAATATTCAGTCAGACCGCTGCGTGGTCCGTGACTGACGGATGCCGTGTCTCCTGAGGAAATGGCGCGGCAGGTGACAAGAGGACAGCGTCTAAATGACGGGACTAAAGCTTTATTCGTACAAGGGGCGAGCGCAGGGGCTTCCTTTGGATGGGTGATGGCGCTTTAATTGCAATAAGCGGAATGAGAGAGGATATTGGTGGTGGTAGTAGCATCCTGTGGTATGGAGTACGGCATACTCCGGACGTGGCCGCTCCTACTAAGCTTTCAAGGGTTTGCATCCAGCTGCACCGGCTCCTGCGTCCCCATGGCAACCACATCCGCCGGTTCACTCTTTCCCTCGTTAGAGGGAGGAGGTAATTGGGTTAATTATCCCCTCACGGAAAGGTTTCCTGATGCACCCAATTCAAGGGGGTCATCGGAATAACTAAGGCGGCATCTGCTGGAGAGATCCTTCTGAATTTCCCTGAGAGAAAACACCTCACGAAATCCCGAGAAGGCATGAAGAGAGGGCAGGGAGGGGGGGATAACGCAATGAATGGAGGGAAAACGTCGAAAAACTAGAGAAAAATCTGTGTAAAAAAAGCTTAAATTGTGAAAGACGCTGCAACCAATCAGGTCACAGCTCTAATTGGGCAAAGCACCTTTGGAAGATGAAAGCAGCCACCTCATTGGTTGCTAGGGGCTGCTTCTTACAATCACAAGAATGGGGCCTAGTGTGAATGGAGCCATGGCCAGGCCTGAGGTTGCTCACTTCTAGGACACTGATAAAAACACTCATCCGTATCCCAAAAGTGCATCACCTACTACTCATCCAGGACCTGGCCTCACCCCTTCTGCCATATTAGCGAAGCCATTTTAGATTTTAGGAATTCTTAAAAGTATGACTTCTTTCTTCCCCCTCCAAAAAAACCCCAAAAACAAAACAAGCGCCACAGATGACCATGGTTTGTGTTGGTATTGCAAGACGGCCGCACGGAGATGAATGGAGCGGAGTTGCAATACCGGCACATACTAAGGTTTGTTGAGGAGCCATTTTTGAGAGAAAGCAGCCATGTTTTTCAACCCGAGAGTAACCCCTTCAACGGTTTATTTTGCGCGGATGTGTGGTTCACCATCCTCCACCACAATGGGAGTCGTCATCAGCAGCATGTTACCAGATAGGGATGATAGGGGTGTCTGAAGTGTAGTGAAACTCCCACTGCAGCCTCCAAACGTGGACTAACCTATGGCAAAATCTGACTTTTCTCTGCACATTATTACATGACATTTATTATTTTATTTTTATAGGTATGCAGGTGAGATTTCACATAAAAGAGGGAAATTTAGTACCTACCTGAAGGGGCTGCTACTTTAATGGGGTAAAAATTAGTGACAGGTTCCCTTTAACCTTAACGCCATCCCATCCTTCAATTCTGAAGCTTCCATAGAAGTGCATATCGGGCAGATGCATCTTAGTGCTGTACAGCATGGTGCACGTCAAGGGATTTCCGTTTCCATATCCTCCTGATAACTGAAGGCCCATCCGGAAGAACAGTCACCCCACAATCTAAACTTGGGATAACTCTACAAATCTCCTTTACTTTTTTCCGTAAGCACTAGTCCTGGAGTCTTCCAGTCTTCTGCCCATCCAGTGCCAGAGCGGATGAAGCTCCATCATTCCTCAAAAATATTATTATACTACACTTCAACTTTATAGCCCCAAGCCAAATAAAGATGGAACAGAAGCAAGAATACCCCAATTAAAAAAAAAAAAGTTAAAAACTTATCCTCACCCGCCAAGACTCTGTTGACAGACGAGTGCGTCGCTAATCCCGGCTGCCCGCGCTCATGAAATATTCCAGCGTATGGAAGGTATTCGGGTAATAGAAACCTCCTGCAACGAGAGGAAACCGAACAAGAACAGAAGCAAAAAGTTATCAAAAGGTGAATGAAAAACCCAGATTGGAGGAGAGAAAGAGATGGGAGTGAGGGCTTATTCACACGAACATACTGGGCACCATTTGTGGCTGCATATGGGTCCCCATTGACATCTATGGCGCTCGGTTGCGGTGAGCTCACATCTCACCGTGCATGGCAAAATAAAGGACACGGCTGCCCGATACTGCTCCATGGAGAGGGGAGGGGTGAGCAGTGCTCTTCCTCCCCAGCGCACTGAGGTGCGCCAACATTTTCGTGTGAATGTGTCCCGACAGGGAGAGGGAAGTACAGGATAGATGTAGAAAGGAACCAGTAAGACAAGAAGGTAGAGCATTCCTTCCGTACCTGGGAACAAAGCGGCCCAGTGATGGTGCTGACATCCGAGCGTTTCTGGGGGTTCTGTGCCGAGATCGGTCCCCGTTTTCCCTGCGGGAAGAATAAGAACTTTATTTACATTAATAAATAAGATACAAGGGTAGTAAAAATCACAAAAATTACAGGAAAGGGGAGGGGCTGCAGACTCTGCTTACATATCTGAGCCTAATATGTGATCAGCTGCGGCCCACCCCAGTGCGTTTCGATTCCATTACATAACGCTATTGTGTAACTGAACCCTAAAAGGTGTAGACACGGGGGGGCTCAGGAGAATCAGCTTCCACAACGATGCGTCCATTGCAACCAGCTACTACAATAGTAAACGAGTTACCACAGGCGCACTTTGCTTGGCTCTTGTGGGCTCAGACGCCTGGAAGTGGCACTCAAGCGGTTACGGATGCGCCGCAATATTGGAGGAGCTATTTCTGTTCACAAAGAATCTGCAGGTGCACAGACACAAAGATGAGGCTTCCTGTCTCAGGCGGGAGCTGCTGAGCGAGGAGAAAGGACTCTTCCTAAACCGTGTCAGCACCCCGCAGTCTACATATCAAAGCTTGTCCATGACGGTACCCGGTGCAATGCTCCGACAGCAGCAGCTCGCGTCTATTCAGGAGAGCACAATATGCAGAGATTTATCCATAAACATCTATACAAGCGGCTCCAGGACTCCGTGCCATAGAAGCACAGAGCCACTTTTTGTCTAGTGGTCAAGCTGCGTCATTACATTTCAATGGAAGGTGAGCTGCAGTTCCCAGAACGGCCACTACACATAGAAAAGTGAAGATAGATGTATAGTGCCCAGTTATAGTCATGCACCCGGATCCAATAATGAAGTCACAGACTTTGTTTCGCACGGAACTATTCTGATCAGTGTTCTGCATCAGCATTTGATCCTAAACAAAGACAATATACAAAAATTTCCATGCAACTATTTCCATATAGGACTGATGGCACATGCACACTCGGTTCAGCCAAGCATTCATGTGCATCAAGACTCAGGAGCTTATTCAGGGCCACAGCTATGAATAGGCGAGACTTATTTTGAGAAATCAGACCAGTGACAACAAGTTCATTCCTATGTAGCCTCTTAAAAGGCATTGTCTCAAAGAGTATAAAATACTAAATGACATTACCTTGTCCGATTGTCCATAGTCCACCTGACCAATTTGCCGTTCGTTTTGTAAAAATCCAACCAGGCGTTCTTTAGATATGGCTTCTTAAAGTTTATATGAGAATTGGTGCACGCAGTCCGTGCAGGAGGGGCCTTTGGTTTGTGGGCGTGTCTTAAAAAAACGTTAACACAGCTGATTTACATATAGACTTCCGCTGGCCGTATCTTGTGAACGACTGGATGGATTTTTAAAAAACAAATGCCATATTGATCAGGGGAAGACTGGCGATCGCATGAGGAGTATCAATCAGCAGTGACTGTTCCCCTTGGAATAGAAATTGGAGCAGTGTGTAGGTTAATATGGGAAGTGGCAGTGATCTATGCGTATAGACAAGTTTCCATATGTCAGCACCTGATAACGCCGCAGAGTTTTTGTTTCAGCGGCTCAGAAAATGATCAACGTACGGTGACGGGTGGCGATGCCCGGCTCACGCGGAGAGAGGCGATAAATCTGTGTCGTGTTTACAACGCAGATAAAATAAATAAAAGCGCCTCTTCCCTTTCACTGAAATGGGGAGAAGTGGCAGCAGCTATGGAGAATAGCTCCGGGATAAAGGAATTTGATTATTTCATGTGTCCCTATTATATCAGGATTACAGATTACACAAGGAGCGCCGCACGCTGAGGAGTGAATATATAAATACAGAACAGCCTGGAAAACTCATTTGTTTAAAGAGAATTCCGGCGGCCGCACAGAACCTCCATTATCCGGCAACCTATTTAGGAGTCAGGAATAATGGCCTTGGCTCCGCCATACAGAGTCATCGGGATGTAGGAGTAGCATGTGTGTCATAGTGTGGGACAAGCAGGAGATGGCCCTTACTCAAACTCCTCAAACTCCAGGTCTCCGGTTTCCACAGCGCCTTGTCCCTCGCCGGAGGAAGGAGCCGAGGCGGAGGATCGCAGGCGGGTCTGCTGGTACCGCATTGAGCGTTGCCGGATGCTGTCCCTCCTCGACAGGTACTGGATCATTCTTTGTGCGTAATAAGCGGCTGGTGATAACCTGCAGAGGAGAGAAAGGTTGTCTGTAGTAACCAAATCATAGCTAGTATCTATAAATAGAAATCCGCCTGTATCTAGACATAGAAGACCACCTTCCCTGCAAGTTGTACACCAACATGGCCTTGAAGCTCAGAGCGATCTCATATCTGATGGATCATAGTGTAAACTCTGCAGCCACACTCACAGCTGCACAGTTCTCTCCATCAACCCTTCCCATTCATCTCTACACAGACTACACCAATAGCATACAACCTGCTAGCGCACCGCCTCATTGCCATAGGTCATTTGATATCCTTATATAAACACCTACAATGCCCTAGGCCACTAGACATACCAAGGCACCATGCCTGTCCTAGACCAGTGTTAAAGGAGTTCTCTAGGGGGGCTTCTTCAAAAAAAAAACAGCACTACCACAGTCTCAGTATAGCTAAGCTGCGTTACCTTTAAAGGGCTGATCTGCAATAATAGGCACAACCTGCAGACAGGGTGGTGCTGTTTTTGGAAGAAAAAAGCAGGTTTTTTTTTCTAATTTTTGGAAATAATTTTACCCCTTAACTGCTGGGAACAATGACATGCTCTTGCAGTGCCATAGAATAGGTATACTGAGACCAATCCCTTCCCCATCCTAGACCACCAGAAATGCTGAAATCCCCTCTTTACTGCCACACACCACCTGGGATTCAGCACCGATCCCTTACATTCTCTGCAATGTCCCGTTCCCTAGATATTCCTCTAGGAAATGTGCAAATGCTTTCACAACTTGGCGTTACTATGTGCTTTCATTACGGGGTGCATGTGTCTGCATCAGTATTATAGTGTTGCACTGTGCAGAAACACACATCCTGATGACAAGGGAAAGGGCGACACCCAGTTGTCAACTTCATCTGTACATTTGCAGTAGGAATAACTGAACAACTGCACCAAATAAGGTAAAGACCACGAGATTGACATTAGAACATACAGTTGGGGGTCAAGGAGTAGAATGGTCTGGCCTTACCTGGCAGGATCAGGGTAAATGGGATGTTCTCGGGATCCAGTGCCATCATAGCGAGACAGGGAGATGAGGGAGGACTCCAGAAGCCGCCTAAGAGAGAAGAGATCATTTATCAGACCGCCGTGTACATATGGATAGAAGACCCCCATCCCTTTAATAGAAAGGTAACATAGGTAGAAGACCTAGGAATGTTACATGTCCTGCTCATTACTACTCAAAATTCTGAGACAAATCCAACATCACATGTAAAAGTCTGATGAAGGACCCACAATTAGTCCTAATCGTTGTCACGTTACGTATATGGAAACATATTTACTACTAAATTCAGAATGGTTTGTCTTCCATAACCACTCCGCATCTTCGTTTTCAGGCGGACTAGAAATGGCGGCCATGCAGGTTCTCCAGCTCACTAGCTGTACACCGAGCCAAAACCCAACAGAGTGAAAGTGACGCTGTCACTATGTAGTATCCTCCGCATTGGATCTACCCGCTAGATGCCTCCGGCCTCCTGCCGACGTTCTGCCAAGCAATGAGGCAGAGTCACCTTATCCACTACTCAGAGGACGATTCCTCTGCACGCACAAGATGGGGGGGTTTATCAAAATACTCTCACATAGAAGGAAACCCACAGAAAGTGGAATAGAAGACGCGGCGGACGCCGAGAATTCAGGAGCCATTCTCCAGCTGAATACGGAGCGGTAAATTATTTGCAGATTTCAGGACGACTACAAAAAGCCGGTACGCCGTGCGTCCAATACACCCCACCGCCGGTACGCCGTGCGTCCAATACACCCACCGCGGTTACGCCGATGACGTCCCAATACACCCCAGACGCGTGCGGTCCAATACACCCGACCGCCGGTTACGACGTGCGTCCAATACACCCCACCGCCGGTACGCCGTGCGTCCAATACACCCCACCGCCGGTACGCCGTGCGTCCAATACACCCGACCGCCGGTACGCCGTGCGTCCAATACACCCGACCGCCGGTACGCCGTGCGTCCAATACACCCGACCCAAATACAGCTGCCTCAACCACAATCCAGACTTAGAACAATAATTCTGGGCCA